>OX155678.1:3018152-3604743 GCA_944547425.1 Eupithecia centaureata | reverse complement strand
TTCGCGTTTATTATAACACTAGCAGCGCCTAGCGGTTTCACCCGCGTAATTCCCGTTCCCAAACAGTCTAAAGGTAGCTCAATTGATCCATGTCAATACCAGTCGTCGCGTCCCCAAGACACTGGCTGCATTACCACGCTGTATGGCAATGCTGATGCGCTGCGCCAGATACTCACCAGCTCTCGGGTCACGCGTCGCATCGACCAGACGCTCAGATATTATTTAAAAAAGGAAGGATAGTGTGTTCACCTCAAACAAGGTATGACAATGCTGATGCGCTGCGCCAGATACTCACTCTTAGATCACACGTCGCATCGACCAGACGCTCAGATATTATTTAAAAAACGAAGGATAGTGTGTTTCACCTCAAACAAAGTATGACAATGCTGATGCGCTGAGCCAGATACTCACTCTTAGATCACACGTCGCATCGACCAGACGCTCAGATATTATTTAAAAAACGAAGGATAGTGTGTCTCACCTCAAACAAAGTATGACAATGCTGATGCGGTGAGCCAGATACTCACTCTTAGATCACACGTCGCATGGACCAGACGCTCAGATATTATTTAAAAAAGGAAGGACAGTGTGTCTCACCTCAAACAAAGTATGACAATGCCGATGCGCTGCGCCAGATACTCACTCCACTCACCAGCTCTCGGGTCACGCGTCGCATCGACCAGACGCTCAGATATTATTTAAAAAAGGAAGGACAGTATGTTTCACCTCAAACAAAGCCTCGATTCCCCTGGCCGTGTCCTCGACCCTCACCGCCACCTCCAGCACCAGCTCCTCGCGCACCGGCCGCGTGTTCCCGAACACTCGCGCCAGCACCGACTGGCTCAGCGCGCTCGCCAGCGTCACTATGCACATCTCATACATGCGGTGAGGGAGGACGCCCAGCCACGAACATTTCAACTCTAACATTAGTGTTAGAGCGTCGTTTATCGCGCAGTCGAATTGCTCGAATGTTTCTTGGGTCCAGGGTGTTAGGGGATCTGTAAAATAAAACGGGGAAATAATACTGTATGTCTACCATGAGTTTTTGCTTACTATACCTACTAGCAACTGTTGTTAAAAAATCTAAAAAAAATTGAACAGCGCCTCTTGCGGATAGTTGGGTACTAAAAATGCGCGTAAAAAAGCTATCTGCGTATTTTCGTAACTACTATAGTAAAGTCAAGCGATTGTAGTGTCAAAACTCATGGTAGAGGTACTGGTGTATCAGTTTAACGACCGATGTGGCGCGGTGGGCGAAGGTCCGCCTGCGACGCAAGATCTTGCAGGTTCAATTCTGGGAACAAATTTGTGTATGTTCTGCAGAAATTTAAAAAATATAAAGCAAATCGGTTTCTTGTGTTCTCAGCCTTGCTCACTGCTTGAAAATAAAGGTCCTTAGTAACCAACAGAGAGTTTTAAAGAACAGAAGACATCCCATCATCGTCATACACTATGCTTAGCCAGTTGCGGTCTCCACTCAAGTACAAGTTAACAAGTGGTACTTTCTACTGTCTAATTTTAAGTTCCAACAAACCTTTATCCTCAATACTGTGACTGATGACACCTTTCTGTTTCTGTAAGTACAGAGACATCTTCTCCAGCCCGAGGACCCTGAGGTCCTGGACGTTCTCCAGCAGCATCAGAGCCAGGCGGTCGGCGAGGGGCTTGGGCAGGCTGCTGCTCCACGGTGGACCCACCAGGCCGTGCGCCAGGTAGAAGCAGTTGTTGAAGAATAGTGCTAGAAGAAAAAATAGTTTAAGGGAGGTTACCTTACTAATCACTACATTGTATAAAACAAAGTCGTTTTCTCTGTCTCTATATCACTATGTCCCTTTGTGTGTTAAATCTTTAAAACTACGCACCGTATTTTGATGCGGTTTTTTTTAATAGATAGAGAGATTCAAGAGGAAGGTTTATATGTACGTATAGTAAAACCGTACGAAGCCGGGGCGGGTCGCTAGTAATTTTTTTTTTTTTCCTTTTTTATTCTGCTACTTGGCGATCTGTTCATAAAAACAATAATCCAATCGGCTCTCTGATACAATCCGCTTTTTGAGTCATTAGTAGAGTTAACTCCAGTGAGTCGCCTCTAGGCTTTTGTCTGCGAATCTTTCCGCTAGATTTGGGATACTATGTCTCTTAAGTCTAGAGAATACTTATACGAGAACTTATAGTGTAAAATAAATAAATAAGGAATAATGGTGGACAATACACACAGCATCAATACTCAATATTGTAGATACAAAACTAGAATCCAGTAACAAATATTTGCAGATCGTACAATCGGCGGTAATCGAACCTGCAACCTCCTGAGTCACAGACGGACCATCGCCCGCACCGAACACATAACTACATATCTTTGGTGTGTTGTTTAGGTACTAGCTTCTAGTAATATTCATTTTGTAATTATGCTAAATCTTACCAATATCAGATGGACAGCACTCTAGATTGACTTTAAACTTCTTGGGAACTATGCTTTGGTACATTACAGCTATATCCTTTATATAAGACACCAATTGTCGGCTATACTTCTCCGGCAGTTTTGTACTCTCCTCCAAATGATTCACAATCATTGCCATTATCTTCTTTACGTTGCGAGATATCACACACTTGGGTAAAAATATTGGTTGAGTAAGATCCCAGTTGATCTCATTTTCATTCAACGTGGAATCATTTTCAGGCTCAATTTCTACACCTACTTGAATAGTTCCATAGGACAAACTTTCAGACAGCAAGGTACGGACGTCTGACAACAGTTTATCACATTTCTTGTTGTATAAAACACATTCTGTGTCATCAATATATTTGTTCAGTGGAGATTTACTTGTTTCAACAAATTTCAGATCTATTAGAAACTTGTTGAAGGAATCCAACTCTACAACAATGTTCTTGTAGTGTTCATAGCTGCTGTCACAGGATGGTAAGTTGTTGCGGATGCAATCTTCAATGATTATGTTGAAAAATTTATCTCGAATGGAATCGGCAAAGACTTCAATAAAAGTACGATCACTTTCAAAGTGTGAGCCTAATGTTGACTGCAGGAATTCAAATATTATTGTTAAGTTGTTGAATACTGTTTGATAGCTCGGCTTTTCTTTGTCTTTCAAGTTGATTTTGATATTGAAGATTATAGCTCCTATGTGGTCTTCATTGAAAATATCACAGTTGTGCCGTATCACATTATAGAGTAGCTTGTCAAGGAAAAAGTGAGAGAATAGACCTAGTTCTGCATTCATTCTCTCAGTAACATACAAAGACTTCAGAACTTTTTGTAGTAGTGTGGGATCGCTTTGCTGGACTGATAAAGAATAGGTAAGGTAATGAAAGCCTTTCATTTCTGACCATGTGAAGATATCCTCCCATTCTGTACTCAAGTGAGCTGTGTACAGGGCTAAATGGTTTTCAGCTTGTGAATTAAGGTTTATCAGAGCTTTTTTCAAGTTACCTTCGAAATTCAGCTTTTTTAGGTCATTTTTCAGTTCAGTTATGGCTAGCATTGCTCCACTATAATTAAATCTATTGAAATCATGATTTGCACGCTCTAGAATCTTCTTGCCTCTAACTGCTATACTCAAATCTTTTAAATATTCGTATTGCTTTGATAGTTTTGCCCAATAAGTGTTGAATTCGTTATCACAATCTTCCAATTTTTGGCGCAAGTTTTCGATCTCTTCTGAGCAAGTTTTGAATTCGGAATCTAAGTTAGCCTTCCGGTTCTTAAAATTAAGCTGCTCTAAGCTCTTGGTAACAGTGTAATTAACGTGAGTATCTATAAAATTCTGTTGCAAAGCCCATGATAACATTTGAGTGCGTTCTGTGATGTCTTTTACCTTGGGCAACAGTTCATCTCGCTGTTTCTTGATATCTACGGATGTTGCATTGTCCGCTTCTTGCAATACAGCACTTAATAAACTCATTTTATTGCGTTTTAAAAATAATACACCTAAAATAATACGCTGACCTTCATAAGTTTCTGTTAATAATTTATTTAGAATTTAAATTCAAAATTTACGTTGACACTATGCGTTGACATAACTCTTGACAGTTGACTTGTCGTTTGTTTGACATTTCAAATAAAATTTTTGTTTTCTTATACTTGTGCATGATTTTGAGAGAAAGAGATAACGTGATCGAAGACCCGTTTACAAAAGCAAAACAATGATAAAAAACATATGAATTAAGCTACAGAAGTATAGCACGACCACTGACCTGTATCTATACAGTATATATAGAGGTCAGTGAGCACGACACACAAATTATCCAAAAATAAATTTATTTTAGGCTGACCGCACACTTGAGTCAAAACTGTCTTAAGACAGACTATTGCCTTACAAAAGTAATGAAGACGCGCACACTTGAGACAAGACGTCTATTAGACAAAATTGTCTCATAGACTCGGCGACAAGTCTGACTTACGACAGTCGGCTTCCCCTTTGCATGTATGCGGGTATGCGGGTGCGCACATCAAAGACAAAACAGTCTTGTCTTGTAGTGTTGCCTGCAGTCAAAATGAAAAAGCTCCGACTAAAACTCCAAAATGGTCCAATATTGCAAAAGGTCCGTTTTTATAAATTTGTGTAAACAAATTATGTGCCGTAACGGGGATATTAAGTCTTCCTTATTTATTGAACTATAAGTTGCTTTATCTATGATGAACTTCAGGAAACTATGCATTTTTTTACAGTAGTTAATTACTTCTATCGATAGCTACATATTATAGGTAATTAGCTAAGTATAGTAGTCAGATGTATACGAATAAGCTTAAATAATGCAGATAATCAACTGAAGAAAAAAAATTTCAAGACATCATTAAATATTTAGATCTAGTTACCTACCTAACTCAATTTAATTTTCCTTCTATAGCTATTAGCACCATTGAATTAATAATAATAGAGTAATAAGCACTTTCTAAAAATATTTCACAAGATTATAGGTAGGTACATTAAATACTCGTGCATTATGTTCTCTTACGGGAATTCTATTAGTGTTCTATTAGGGGAATAGGCTTAACAATGTGTATTTTCTAATTTTATAGGTATGTATAAAAGCTACAGCATAAAGCATAAAGCTATAGTAGCTTGTAGGTACTCGGAAATGATAAAAAGCATTGAACAAAATACTGTCGTGAAAGTTTTATTTAGTTCTCCTGAAAAGTCGCAAAAATGGATATGAGACCAAATGGTTCTAAAGTCAAGTGTTAGTTTACGAAAATGTACCTATACTCTTGGCAGTTCTTTTAACCCTTATAAGACTTTCGGCTATTTTAAAGATTTTTTTAGATAGTTTCCCTTAATTTGTACTATTTTGGGTTGTAGCTTTTTTTTACAAAGAACAGAGCTTTTTATCTCTGACATCATAGCCCATACTATTAAAATCAATATTCACACGAGATCTAGTTAAATGAAGGAGATATCGACTTAGACCATGGTAGAAGCCTTTCAAAATATTAAAATTTTTGGTATCCATTTGATATATATGATGATATGATGATATATATGATATATATATATATATATGTATAATTAGTGGCGATAATTCGCCTAATATGGCATCACTGGACGCAGACGGTGCGCGTTGTTGAGCACACCTAAAACAGTTTTGTTTTAGGTGTGCGCAGTGTGGTAGAAAAAACAGTTTTGTTTGTGTCGTAAGTCAGACTTGTCTATGTGAGACAAAACTGACTCAAGACAGTCTTGACTACTATAGTGAGCGCAGTCGCTTAGCCTCCACGCGTAATAAGAAATAGAAAACGATTATTATATGAAATCCGAGGCAATATGTTTTGCGTAGAACGGAACGTAATAGAGTTGAGGCAAACAAATATTATTACGGCAAATCTATAAATCGATTATCGCAAATTAAAATCGTAACTTTCTACAACATCATTTTAAAATTGTATCACGGAAGTACATAAATATGATTATTGTTGATTATTTGTTATTCATTTTCAATAACCTACCTATCTGCCGATATTATTACTGTCCTATTTCTAGGTTATGACGCATAACCTATTGGAAATGCAGATTCTTCCCATTGTTTTTATTTTTATAGACCTAATTTAATTTTTTACTTTGTTTAAGTCATTTAAAATTAATGAAAATATTTTACGAATTTCGTTACTACAATAAATCAAGTCAAAAATCGAATAAAATTTTTACGAATACACTTAGCTCATTTCTATAACTGTCAAACTGAAACGTCACGGAACGCTTCCTAGGTGAAAAATATTATAGTAGCTTGTGTTCGGGTGTGGGCGGTGTGGCGCGATCTGTCGCTAATGTGAATCTAGTCATACTAAATCTATGAGACCGATAGCGTTCTGTCGCGCCACAACACACCCCGAAACAGCAATATAAACCTAGCTTTAACCCTGTTTCTTCTATGTCTAAAAGCGGTATTACACTACACGTTATTCAGGGACCCTAACCCTAACTAAGAGTGGTGTAATAAGATTTAGGGTCCCAATGGGACGGACCTAGCAAGTCTTGCTCCCTAATCGCCCTAACTACCGGGCCCTGAATATCGTGTAGTGTAAATACCGCTTTAACATACCAAACTTACCTGCAGGGCTGTTCGGAATATATCCGCTACCAAGTCATCTACTCGGAATCTGACCATGATTCGCGCGAAATTCAAATATTTAACCAGTTTTCAATATTTTATGTCTTCTACAGGGAAATGGATAAATGGCGGAAAAGTAATTTCCCGTAATAAATAAAACATTTTCTATTAAACTTTGATTTAACTGTTTAAATTTAGAACTATTTTCGGAGATATCACTCACTACATACTCTAAAACAAAGTCGCTTTTTCTGTCCCTATGTCATTATGTCCCTTTGAACGCTTAAATCCTTAAAACTACGCAACGGATTTTGATGCGTTTTTTTTTAATAGATAGAGTGATTCAAGAGGCAGGTTTATACGTATAATAAAACCGTGCGAAGCCGGGGCGGGTCGCTAGTTATAAAATATATCGTCGCTAGCTATAAAAGGGACTTATTATTAAAAATCTACAATTACCAAAAGGTCCATTATACGATTTTTTTCTAACATATTTCTAGAAAATGGTCTAAGTTTTGTGTATAACTACTTTCTGGCACTTTATCTTCAATATCGTCTTGCAAAATGCAGAATATAATAGAAACCGCTAAAATATTTTAAATTCGCGCGATCCTGTGTCAGATTAGAAATGTGACTCGAAAACGGAGTTTTTAATACCCCTGCTGATATCCTCATTGGAATGGTAGAAGGGTTTTGGGAAGGGGGTTTAGGGAAGGATTAAGCTTGTCAAGGTCAATATTTCGCCAGTATTATTACGTTTACGGTTACCATAGCGTTGTTTAATCAATGGCCCTGCCCCAGCCAGCCCCCAGGGCATCGGAACGCAGTCATTTTCGCGATATAAAATATATTAATAATTTGTGACAATGAATGATAGTGAAATCGACTGTTTGAAAGGTGAATTGGAACACGAAAAGACTTGTAGGTCAGTGAAAGTGGAGGTTGGAGTAAATTGGGGTCTAGGGTTTTTAGTGTAGTCTTTCACGTAAATATACCTACCTACCTACCACACACAGGTACTATTTCTTTAACAAGTCTCGCGATTTTGTTCCTGCATATTTGGGGTTTTGTACCTATAAGTAGTTAACTAGGTACCTACCTACCACGCACTTGTAATATACACATAATATACATATTTACACCTTTTATACACCTAATAAAAGACATAATTAAATATTTTCTATCACTTGCACTTTGGTACAATCCTTGCTACTCATACCTACCGAGGTAGGTACTCATTTACATAAGAGTTAGGTTATATAAACTTGTATATAGTGACTTGTAATTTGGTAACATAAACGTACTAGCTTGTACCTACCCGCGGCTTTGGAAACGTTTAAAAATATATTTCTATCCCACGGGAACTGATTTGTGGGATGAACAGTAGCCAGTTATTCCAGCGGTAAAACTACGTCTATTAAAATTTCAGCTTGATCCGTTCTGTAGTTTTTTGCGTGAAAGAGGAACAAACATTCACACAAATATCCATACAAACTTTCACTTTATAATATTAGTTCATCATTCATGTAAGTATTGTCATCTAGTAGTAGGTACCCATAACACAAGCTCTGCTTGTGTTATGGGTATATTATTATATATATTATTATATATATAATTATATTATTATATAACTTTATTTATTTTAATACTCGTTAAAAAATACATTTTTTACTATATATATTATTATATATATTATTACTTAAATTATGTTGTCGAACATAATTTAAGTAATAAAATGTCATCAGTAAAAGACGACTCAACTCGCACAAAGACGACGAGGTCGATGCGACGCGTGACCCTCTAGCTGGTGAGTATCTGGTTCAGCGCATCAGCATTGTCTTACAGCGTGGTAATGCAGCCAGTGTCTTGGGGACGCGACGACTGGTATGACATGGATCAATTGAGCTATCTTTAGACTGTTTGCAACCATCTGCAGTTAGCTCAATGGTTTCAATTGTATATACTAGTTTAAATTTTTGCCATTCCTTGATTGTAATTTTCGTTATTAATAAAGATTGTACCTACATATTATACCAGTAAAATATTTCCCATTGAAATTCTTTCATCCTTTTCCACCTTCCTTATTCAGAGACACAGCAGCATGGCAGAACGGAGAGATAGAGAAGCAGATCTTCAACATCCAAGAAGACCTGCAGCAGAGCGACTACTCCTGGGACTGCGACGAGGATCTACACCGAGAGAGCGGGAAACACAAGCTGCTGCTGGAGAACATAGAGCTGTTGAGAGGCGAGCTGCCCATTCTGAAGGATCGGATCAAGAATGCCAAGATTTGTGGGCCTGGTGAGTAGCCACACACAGTCACACACAAATACTTACACACACATACACATACCTACTTACACCGATGAATACACATAGTTAGCATTGTACTTATATACTAAAAAAATAGTTGCAATTTTTTCTATTCCTTGATTGTAATTTTCGATGTTACCAAAGACATTAAAAATATTTATCGGTAAACACCACATCAGTCATACCCTTATCACAAGCTCTGCTTGGCTTGGAGATTGTCCAACATTATTATATTTTTGGGCTAGGAGACTAAAACTTCTGCTTAATACCTAAGTTATATTTTAATGAAGTAGGTACGTTAAAAGTATAATTATAGTAGAAGAGTACCTTTTCTTGATTTCTTTATAGGTAAGGAAGGACAAAAACTCATTGACACTCCCATATGATGAGCGCCAATGAGGCGCTTATCATGAGAAGGCCTGCGTCCAGCAGTGGACCAGTAAAGGTTGTAGATGATGATGATGATGAAAGGACAAAAAAGGCTCATTTCAATTAAGTCTACCATACGTAATTCCTCTGCATACCTACTCGTAACGTACTCCGTCTAAGTTCAGTTATAAATACAAATAAAGTATAAGTTAATAAAGAAAGTAACAATTGAAGTATAAAACAAAAGAAAATAAACTAGAAGTAGGTATCTAAATGCTTAATTTGCAGGTTTTAATTATCGAGCGGAGTAGATTTGTAGATATTATGTACCAACCTACTGTAGAATACAAGTTCTGGTTCTACAATAGGTAGGTACATAATATCTACATATCTCAAGCTATATTCAAGCTTGACCTACATTATTTAGTAAGTTTGACCTAGGTGAAGGATGAAGCGAGTTACCGAGACCATGGCGTGCTTTATTGGAATAAGGAAGTGGGTAAATCTGCATTGATAAATTTACTTTTTTTTCCAGATTGTCGACTCAAACACGACGATTTGAATATCAACTTGGACATTCTGACCCCAGTAAGTTTTTCATTCCTTCTATGTCCTAATTTTGGACTACAAAATATAAATACACTAGCGACCCGCCGCCGCCCGGTTTTATTATACGTTTAAATCTTCCTCTTGAATCGCTCTATCTCTCAAATTCCGTTGCGTAGTTTTAAAGATTTAAGCATACTTATGGATATTGGGACATATGGACAGAGAAAGCGACTTTGTTTTATACTATGTAGTGATGTATACCTACCTAAGATCTAGATACATTAGTCCGTAAACCTAACGAAATCTTAATTTTAGAGCACACACAGGTAGTGAACCTAGATATGAGAGATTTAATTCCTAAAAATTATGCCTCCATAATTAGGTAGGTACGTACGATACCTACCGTTGTGTCAAAGTAAGTATTATGTTGGACTAGTATACGCCCGCGGCTTCGTACGTGTTGTATCTATGGATAAGTTTTTAGACTATTTATCCCATAGGCACTGACTTATGGGATGAAAAAGTCTATGTTTTATTCCAAGGCCAGAACTAAATCTATTACAAATTTCAGCCCGATCCGTTTAGATTACTTTTTGCGTGAAAAAGGATCAAACATCCATCCATACAAACTTTCGCCTTTAAAATATTAATAATTAGGTGAGGCCTATGTCCAGCTGTGGACTAGTATAGGTCGATGATGATGATGTGTTTGTCAATCAACATAGCAGAGTCTCTGGAAGAAACTACAAACGAGAGGTTTGATTGAATGGACAATTTCAGGCTAGAGTGGATTGAAAGTGCATGCATTCTACACAAGTCCACCTTTATGTAGTACTAGCGACCCGCCCGGTTTTGCACGGTTATATTATACCTTCCTCTTGAATCACTATCTATTAAAAAAAACCGCATCAAAATCCGTTGCGTAGTTTTAAAGATTTAAGCATACATAGGGACATAGGGACAGAGAAAGCGACTTTGTTTTATACTATGTAGTGATGATGTGTGTAAGTATTTATGTAGGCTGTTATTCCACCATGATTTTATTTCCAGGCCGAGTTGATGCGCACTGTAAAAAGGTTTGAGAGGCTCAAAACAGATTTGATCAGCACTTTGCGCAGTAAGGAGTGGCGTTTGGACTCAGAATCTAAGGTAAATCATGGCTATAAGGCCTCCCTTTGTACTATAATTCCACTTATTCTTCCCACGCTAAGTGGGGTCGGCACATGTATTTTTCTTCCATTCTCCTCTGTTATCCGTCATCTCCGTATTCACACCTTAATTAAGCATATCCTCTTTCACACAATCCATCCATCTTTTCTTCAGTCTTCCTCTCCTCTTATATCCCTCCACATTCAAATCACACTTTTCGTTACATACATGACCTTCCTCTCTCCGCATAACATGCCCACCATACCTCGTACTTCTACTTCCACTATTTAGCATTTATTTCTGTAGGTAGCTTGTCTACTGTATTTGTCTTTGTGAACAATATTTTGTAGTAATAATAATATTTCATATTTTTTTGGACACTAACTTACTGTTTATTCATCGTTTCAGCTATATGTGAGAGTCCATGACCAGAGAACTTACCTGCAGAACGAACTCATGATAGTTCAGAATAATATCATGCGCTTGCAGAAGAATGGACCTTATTGGCAGTAAGTACCTTAATCATTGCCTATATTCACGGCTGGCCTAATATAGGCAATTGTACATTATTGAACCTAATATATCAGAAGCACCTGTACCCAGCTTTGGTGTTGATTTTAATAGAGCGCGAGCACTTTTTTCTATGCTCATATAATAATCTGAGAATAGTGTTTTACCACTAACGCCATCTATCAAGTGCTCTAACAATTAGAACAAATAAAAAATTAAAGCTTCAGAAATTAATTATTTTGGATCAAAGAAGCTATTTATTAAAATTAATAAAATAAAAAGCCTTTAGCCTTCTAGTAGAATTTCTTTTAGAAAAAGACTAAGGCTAAAAAAACTATGGGCACCAGCAACGATTTCGATAACTCACTCATCTACCAGTTTACATCATTTCCAAATAAGGAACGTCACGATTCCGAATTTCCGATTATCAAAACCGTTGCTTTAAGACCTCGCTTATTGAAATTTTAACCTTAATACCAGTTTTAAAAGGACGAATTATTATAATTAGGTCCTGCCTTCCAGACATTCTGCCCGAAAGCACGACGAGCGAGTCTTGGACCCCAAGCGGGGACCCATAAAGAAACTCTTTGGTAACGAACGCCTTCCTCCTATCGCTACTTAGTTTCCCTCCATTGCTAACAAAATTAAAAAGATTTTACATGTCATTGTGTCAGACAATTCCACTGACCTCTATATATACAAGTACGCTGGACCTCTGATAAGCCGGGCTTTAGTGAGCCGATTTGATTTTCGCCATTTTGGCGCTGATCGTAGAAGTGGTCGGGAAAGGAACTAATAATAGAGATAGGACAATGAGATAAAATACATCGATAAAAGACATTTCCGACGAGTTGTATAATTAATATTATAAATTATATGGGTAATATTATAAAGCTGACTAGTTTGTTTGTTAGGTTGAACGCGCAAGTCTCAGAAACTGCTAGTCTTAGGATAAGCCGAAGCCGGACTAACGGGTACTTAGTATGTGGCTAGCTAGATCCAAAAAATAATAGGGAACGTTTTTTAAATAGAAATGTGTTTTATTCGGGATTCAGTGGAATAGGTCAGGTATTTATAGAAAATAAAAATATATGTACAAATCTTTAACATTTTTATTAGTTTTCGTCATCATTTTCATAGTTACATAGGTTACATCAAAAAAACTTCATAATTTGCGTTTAACAGGGAAATTTTAATTATTTTTGTAAATTTTATACATCACAACAAAATTACACTAAACATATCATTAAATAGAAGAATAATAGGTCAGGTATTTATAGAAAATAAAAATATATGTACAAACCTTTAACATTTTTTATTAATTTCCGTCATCATTTTCATAGTTACATAGGTTACATCAAAAAAACTTCATACTTTGCGTTTAACAGGGAAATTTTAATTATGACATTATTTTATTTTATGACAGGGGTCAAATACTACATAAACTTTGTGATTTCTATTTGAAGGATGATAAAAGAAAGGTTTCGTGTTGCTACCTGATTCTAATACTGCCCCTAGTTTAGCAACTGTTGAAAAATGCTCCGGCGGCCCATCTAAAGTTAATGAGCATATTTCAACCGAAACATCATGTAAGCGCATTAGAGCCTGACGAACAAGGGCACTTTTTGTATCGGCAGATAACCCATTGATAAAAAAATAGGCGATTGGTATTTTCCAATTGCCTTTTAAGGGAACAATCATAAAAACCAATGCGTCTTTACAATCAGATAAATCATTACTTTCAGAATCGATACCAAAATCAACATGACCACGCGTTACACCATCGCGACTACGAGTGCAACTTTTCTTTAAACTCATTTCATCCATAATTAAAGCACATATTAGTTTTTCACCTTTTTGTTTTGCTCGGTCACTTTTAAGTTTCAAAGCATTAAAACATTCAACAGAGAACCCAGGATTCGCGTCGACAGAACTGTACCATGAACGTATTACACTCGGATGTGGTAAGGCTAATTTGAATTTTTTTCGAACAAAGTTGTACGCTTTTGGCGAGTAAAAATTGAGAGTAATCGCAAAGGATCTTAACTCTGGTGGATACTTAGAACGGTTTACACTTCCGCCAGTATTTGCTGACATCCTTCTAAGCAACTGTGGCTTAAAATCATCATACTGATATAGCATATCCGCACAATCATCACCAATCAATTTTTTTTTCTTTAGTTCCCTAATTATAGTGCGTAAATTAGCGACGCTGACCTTTAAACGTTTCACGTTTTGTGACAAGGCTTTTACACGAGCTCTTGATTTTATCAAAGAGTTTTTAATTCTCTGCAATGATTTTTTGGATGACTTAGGAGAGTTTTCATAATGATGATCATGCTTGATACTATCGCAGATTTCGGAGAGAGACCTAACCTTCTTTGGAGGAGTACTCTGTTGCGGGTCGCAACTTGTGCTTCGGCGCTTTCGACCTAGAAACAAAATTTTTGTTAATCAACAACTAAACCACAAATCAAAAGTAAAAATATATCAATATACTGTTTTATAGCGCATTCTTGAAATAATCTACATACAAGGTGACATGACATGGTCCTAATTTTATTGATTAAGTCCTTACCGCTCAAGTTGGTATTATTCTGATCCATAATTAATATTCTTTTTACATCAACAGTTATTGTCGTAGGTACAGGGGGTGCGGGGGTAACCATCCTTGTTTCAGATACATAAGGTGTAGGTAAATCCATACTTTCATGCGTTGAAGATACGTTTTCTACAAAAACATGATATTTTAATTTGAAATAAAACAGCCTTTTTCGTAATCTTAACCAATCAGAAGTTTTAACACATGGTGTAAGAACAGCTTCCCAAAGAACTGGAAGGGAGTATAGCCCATCATTCAAAATCAATATCTACGGAATTTTCATCAGAATAAAAATTTTATGTATGACCTATCTATCTATACATTTTAGAAATAATACGGTATTTTTATACTAACCGGCACTGCTACAGAAAATTGTTGGAGTACTGCACTTTTTCAAAGTAGTGCATGAGTTATGTTTAATAAAACAGTCATCAGAGAAGTGCTTTGAACAGATGCAATCATATTTTTTCGGACGCCAACTAGGTTGATTAATGTTTTTCAGCCATAATTCCAGTCTTATGTCTGTCGGAAACCTGTGAAGTATTTAAAAATTATATGTATTTGATAATAAAAATCGGTCATCGGCGATTTCCGTTCTTGAAAGTACATAGATATCTATAGGAAAAATATCGATAAGTTTTATCGACAGGTAACTTTGCAAGCACTATTAAACTTTATTGTTTATAAAAAACCGGTAATATGAAGATAAATATGTTATTATTACGTATAATAATGAAGATAGGATGAATTTGTTGAATATTAGCCGAAGATTAGCCGTAAATTCACTTACTTGTGGAATGTAACTCCACTTCCCTTCTGATAACGAGTTTTGCATAACACACACTCTTTCATAGTTTACCTATGAATGCCCACCACTTATTTATGTATGAACTAAATAAATAAGACATAACAAACAAGCTAAATCGCGTTAAACCACCAAAAACACTTTAAAAACACGGGAGATAATACAAACGAGACAACGGCCATTTGTCAGTTACGTCAGATTTAGCTGTCTTCCCTCGCATTGGGAAGCTTCAAATAGGCACATTCAAGAGCTGTCATTTCAAAGGGTATCAGAGGTCCAGCGTACTTGTATATATAGAGGTCAGTGGACAATTCAGAACCTAATAACTGGGGGCTTAATGTCTAACTCAACTGATAATCGAGATCGATTCATTTTGACATTTGAAGCTTCTTATGCCTGGACTTCGATTGCACCACTGTTTGACATTTGAATTTAACTGGTGATTGATTTCAAGTTAGACCAGGCACCTAATTAGTTTGTTTTGTGCATAAGTTTACGATGTTAAAAAGGTTTATCGTTTCTCAAATGTATGAAATAGCATCATGCAGCGCCTCTAACAGAGAGAAAGTAAATAGGTGATTCTCGTGTTTGATGGCGGTAGAATAGTTTTACTAGTTTGTCGCTGAAAGACAAGAGCGAGTAAAGATAACACTCGCTCAGCGATACTCGCGATATACTCGCTCAACGATCAGTACGATAAAAATGTATGAAAACTTGAAAAGCGCCCCTTGCGGATAGTTGGGTCATAAAAATGCGCGTAAAAAAGCTATCTGCGTATTTACGTAACTTCTATAGTAAAGTCAGGCGATTGTAATGTCAAAACTCATGGTAGAGGTACAGACCTCACGCCGAGAGACGTTTACAATTTTACATCACGCAGGCCTGTCGTTTGACGGCGCGCGCGAGCGATTGATGCGAATAAAAGCGGAAAAATACTACTAAAACGTGTCGCGACGCCGCCGCCACAGCACCCGACGCATGTCAGTACTTATCAATTCCATATATTTAATATGGCCAGAAGCACATATCCAAATCGATTGGATTTTACGGCGTATGGTCACATGGCGTGTTGTCTATGTGCTTCTGACCATATTAAATATCTGGAATTTATAAGTACTGACATGCTTCGGGTGGTGTGGCGTCGCGACACGTTTTAGTAGTATGTTTCCGCCTTAATCGCTTATCACTCTCGCACAATCGGTTATCCCCGAGCTACAGAACTATCGAAACTACATACTCGCTCCTCACCGATTCGTTTCTACCTTCTAGCTCCGTTACTCGTTCATCGTAGCGCCTGCCTTAGTGGGTAGGTAAATAAAGGAATGCTTAAAAATAGGTACGAAGACAAAGTATTTTTGATGGTAGATTCTGAATATGATATAATAGTATTATCGACACAATACGTCCTAGTTATCTCCAATGACATGCAAAATCTTTAACTAAAATTATGTTTTCCTATCACAAATACCTAAACTTACACTTTGATATACTTCTGTAGTAAAATTTCCACTTTTGTACACAAAAAAATAACTTATGTTGCCACGCTGCCATATAGTTCTAAGCTTTCCTAATTAGTTACTAGAATTTAAACACATTGTTATGTTTTCAAAACTTTATTGAGTTGTAACAAGTTCTTAGATTTTAATAATAAATTATTTAAAAACAAATTATCTGGTTTTTCTTTTAAAACTTTATATGTTATGTATTGTATTCAGTATATCAGTTATCTAGTACACCCATAACACAAGCTCTGCTTAGCTTGGGGCTGTATGAAATTGTGTGAATTGTCCAGCATTTTTATTTAATATAAAAAAGGTGAAATCTATCTATCTAGATATATCTCGATTCTTTCGTTATCTGAACTCAGAGTTCTGGTGTCTGCCCAGTGTTGAAATCCTACTTGATTGGTTCTACAAAACTTTTCTCGTCGCGAGAATGTTCTAGCAAAGTAAATAATAATCATAATATCGTCTAGAAATTAGAGTTTTCTAGACCATATTTCGGTTGGATTTCACACTCTCGTCGTCGCATAAAAGTAAAATAACTAGTTATAATAATAAAAAACATTCATTGATAAAGATTTAAGACTTAATTTTTGACATGATTAGCCCCTAAAATGAATAAACCTGCATCTTGGGGACCTCACTCCTTGGTTTTTTTTCAAGATATAATTTGATTGTTTTGAAAACCTAAAAACGACTTGGGATTAATTTAAAATTTTGCGACCAAATCTAATTCTAAGCCTAGATGCTCCTCCTTTTATCGAGGTTGGTCAATATAAAAAGTGCCCACGAAGTTTTAAACAATCTAAAGCTAAGCGTTTCCAATGTGTTTGTATCTAGCGGGGTGCTCGATGGACGTACTCAGGTATTCGCTGTTGTCCAAATCTTCGTACGATCTCCACGTCGACTCAACTGAAACAAAAAATAATAGTTATAAAATAAATAATAATGGAAAATCCACAAAGAATACTGCTATAGTATGATTTTTCTTAGTAGGTTTGTTGTATGCCACGTAAATTCTGTACTCAATGGCGTATCTAGGCTTCCTACTTTACAGAGGGGCGAGGCCCTCTGAGATTTGGGTTAGGGTACATCTCGTCCGAATGAAACTCGACCTTGGACGAGTTATTTTGACAAAAAAAGGACCGCCGACTGAGAGTCTTCTACCAAACAGAAATTTTGCCTCCTAAAAAAACTGCGTCTGGTCTATTATACAGCTGCAAGTAGTTTTAAGGGTTTAGAGAGGGAGTCTCCTAAAAATCTACATTTCTTCACCCTGGGATGGCCCTGACCATTCTAGGGTGGGCTCGGACCACTCGCTACCCCACCTACAAACGTCAATAAAATAAAAAATAAAAAGTTTCTTTATTCGGACATAATTTTTGTCCACATAAAAATAAAAATTAACGCAATTAAAGAACAAAATTAAGTCACTAATTAAACACACACAACAAGGCACAATTGGTATTTGAAGCAGTCATTCAACAGAGTCTCAATCAACCCATGGAGTCTTAAAAAGTCAGGACTCTGTTGAAAGACTGCATGATGGGCGAGGCAAACTTGCTGCCCACAGGATGGTGTTGGTACTGCTCCATATTCTACGCAGCAGCGAGGCGGTTTTCTTGCAGATGATGGCGTCAAAGCTGATGGCTTTGGACCTGGGCTTCAGCAAACATGGAGGATGCTCTGCAGAATCGGGGCAATCCCAACAACATCCTCAATGCTCTTAACCCTGGGGTGGGCACTAGACACGCGAACTCACAGCCCGACGACGTGTCCAGCGAACACTCGTTTATATCCGGTGCGGGGTGGTAGATGGAATGTACTGGAAGGTGTAATGTACCTGTGTAGCAGTGGTGCTTGTCCCGGCGCAGACGCATGTGGCTGGGGCAGGCGCACGCGTACCCGCCCGCCGTGTTCACACACGCGAACTCACAGCCCGACGACGTGTCCAGCGAACACTCGTTTATATCCGGTGCGGGGTGGTAGATGGAATGTACTGGAAGGTGTAATGTACCTGTGTAGCAGTGGTGCTTGTCCCGGCGCAGACGCATGTGGCTGGGGCAGGCGCACGCGTACCCGCCCGCCGTGTTCACACACGCGAACTCACAGCCCGACGTGTTCAGAGAACACTCGTTTATATCTAAACAGATGCAAATAAAAGTATAGATAAGATAGGTAGGAAAATAATTTAGGGGCAATTGTGTGCGCTTCTATGATAAGTTTATATTTTACTAGCTACCCCGCAGCGTCGCCCGCGGGGAAATTTATTTATTTGTCAAATATCATATTTTTATACATAATATGCTATTCCCGACGAAGACAAATCCAAAAACACAAATATCATAAAAATCGGTCCAGCCGTTCTCGAGTTACACGTTACAGTTATACGTGTTGTAACAAACACGACTTTCTTTTATATATATAGATCTCAAGCAACTGATCTCTCGTCGTAATAGGTAGGTACTTAGATTTACTGCAGATACTGGATGCGGCAAGCTGTGTCCTATGTCCAGCAGTGGACACGTTTGTATCGCGTGAGTGACTCACCCATGCACCGTTGGCCGGGTCCCAGGGCCACGTATCCGGGCGGACAGCGGCAGACGTATGCGCCCGCCGTGTTCTCGCACGCTTGCGTCGAGTGGCAGTGGTGGTTATCGAACGAACATTCGTCGATGTCTGACAATTAAGACAAAATTTAATGAATTATTTATCACTACATAGTATAAAACAAAGTCGCTTTTTCTGTCCCTAAGTCCCTATATCCCTTTGAATGCTTCATCATCATCATCATCATCAACCTATATTAGTCCACTGCTGGACATAAGCCTCCCCCAATGAGCGCCATAGCGCCCTGTCTTCAGCTTGACGCATCCAGCATCTGCCAGCAGTCTTTCGCAGATCGTCATCCCACCTGGCCGGAGGGCGTCCTACGCTACGTTTACCGAGTCGCGGTCTCCACTCAAGAACACGTTTACCCCAACGGTTGTCGGTTCTTCGCGAGATATGGCCGGCCCATTGCCACTTCAGCTTGCTAATTCTTTGAGCTATGTCGATAACTTTGGTTCTCTGTCGGATGTATTCGTTACGAATTCTATCCTTCAGAGAGACTCCGAGCATAGCTCTTTCCATAGCTCGCTGGGCGACTTTGAACTGGTGGACCAGCCCTACCGTGAGTGTCCACGTCTCAGCTCCGTAGGTCATTACGGGTAGGACGCACTGATTGAAAACTTTCGTTTTCAAACATTGCGGTATGGATGAAGAGAAGACTTGACGTAGTTTCCCAAATGCTGCCCAGCCTAGCTGGATCCTCCTCTTGGCCTCCTTCTCAAAATTGTTTTTACCTAGCTGTACAATCTGCCCAAGGTAAGTATACTCGGAAACAATTTCAAGAAGGTGACCATCTACGACGATCGGTCCCGGAACAATGTGGCCATTGATCATGACTTTGGTTTTATCCAAATTCATGCCAAGACCGATACATCGCGAGGCTGAAGCTAGGCCGTCCAGCATGTGGGTCAGCTCCTCTAGCGACTCCGCCATTACGACTATGTCATCAGCGAATCGCAGGTGTGAGATGTAATCGCCGTTTATGTTAATGCCCTTACCTTTCCAGTCCAGCGTCTTAAACATATCTTCCAATGCGCTCGTGAACAGTTTCGGGGATATGACATCCCCCTGTCTCACTCCTCTGCGCAATTGGATAGGTTTAGACTGCTGGTCCTGTACTTGGACACTCATAGTGGCAGCTTCATAGAGACACCTCAGCACTTCGATGTAACGATAGTCTACTTGGCATCGCTGTAAGGATTCCAGAACAGCCCAGGTTTCGACGGAGTCAAAGGCTTTCTCATAGTCCACAAAAGCGAGACACAGGGGCTGATTATACTCTTCGGACTTCTGTATAATCTGCCTCACTGTGTGTATGTGGTCTATGGTGCCATATCCTCCGCGGAACCCGGCCTGTTCCGGTGGCTGGAACTCGCCAAATCTCCTGGCGAGACGATTCGTGATCACTCGTGAGAACAGCTTATAGATGTGGCTCAGGAGTGTGATGGGTCTGTAATTTTTAAGGAGAGTTTTATCACCCTTCTTAAAAAAGAGCACCACCAAACTCCCGCTCCACGCCTTAGGAGTTCTCCCACTGTGGAGGACGGTATTGAAGAGGTGTTGTAGCTCCTGTATAACGGAGGCTCCTCCTGCCTTCAGAAGCTCTGAAGTTATACCGTCCTCACCGGGGGCTTTTCCATTTTTAAGCTGCCTCAAAGCTAACACGATTTCGTCTTGACTGATGTCTGGCAGTTCGTCGGTGTAGTGGCGTGTCAGGGTGGCTCTAGAATCAAGGTCATCTCGTCGGGAACGAGGGGCATGTGCAGTGTACAGACGGCCATAAAAATCCTCTATCTCGGCTGAAATCTCCGGTTTCGACAGTACGGTCCTCCCATCGCGCGTTTTAAGCTTCGTTAGGTGGCTCCTGCCAAGCTGCTGAGTGAATACTTTGGACCCTCGGTTTCGCTCTATCGCCTCTTCAATGAGGCGTGTGTTGGAGCTCCGAAGGTCGCGCCGTACCATCTTCGCAATTCGCTTGTTCAGGTCTGACCTCTCTGCCGAAGACACTTGGGTGGTTTCCCGTCTTCTTGTCATCAGATCCAGAGTCTCATCCGAGAGTTTGGACTTCTTGCCAGTTCGCTGTTTTTTGCAGAACTTGATGCCCTCATCCCTCAACGTTTCGACCAGATTGTGTAGGCTCTCGTCAGCGTCATCAGTGGGTTCCAAGGCAACAAATCTGTCTCCGAGTAGCTGCTCGAACTTCTCGGTGCCCGCCATGATTTGGATTGGATTTGGTCGGAGCGTGGACTTCATCAGACGGTGTCTTTCAAGCTTCAAGTTGATATTCAGAGTGCCTCGGAGCATTCGGTGATCAGATCCGGTATTGAACCTGTTGATCACTGAGACATCTCTGAATATGTGCTTGCTATCCGTCATGATGAAGTCGATCTCATTTTTAGTCACAGTGTCGGGGCTTTGCCACGTCCACTTCCTTTGAGGCTGTTTCTTGAAGAAGGAGTTCATTAAGAACAGTCCCTCTTTCTCAAGGAAGTTGACAAGCATTTGCCCCCTGTGATTCCTGATTCCATAACCATGCGGGCCTATTCGGGATTCATTGCCAGTCTGGATTCCCACCTTGCCGTTAAAGTCCCCCATAACAACGTTGAAGTGAGCCTTAGTGGTGTTGTGTAAGGCTTTGGATATGTCTTCGTACATATCCTCCACTTCATCATCCGAGTGTGCCGAGGTCGGTGCGTAGACCTGAATTACCTTCATGCTATACCGCTTGGAAAGCCGAAGGATCAGGTACGCTACCCTGGTCGACACACTGGAGATTTCTTGAACGTTGCTAGAGAGGGCCTTATTGACGAGGAAACCTACTCCACCCTGGGATGTTTTATCACCCTCACGAAAGTAGAGAAGATGGCCTGAGTCTAGGGTTACGGTGTCCTCCCCCTCTCTACGGACTTCACATAACCCGAGAACATGCCATTTAATGTTCTCTAACTCCACTTCCAACTGCGCTAGATGATGGTCAAGCCTCAGAGTGCGTCCGTTAAACGTTGCCAGGGTCATTTTAGAAAGCGTGTGGTAGCCTGAATACCGGTGATTCTTAGCACCCCCTGCCCTGCCGTTACCATGACCGCTACCATGGCCAGGAATAGCGAGGCGGCCGGGAACTAGGGGCCGATTTTTGGCTGTGTTTTTCATTTAGGGGTAATGCCCATAATCCCCACGCTGGGCATGCGGGTTGGGGATCGCAGTTTGATGGTGGGGTTGATCTAGAGGGGTGCTGCTGCCCACCCCCCGGTATATCCCTTAGTCGCCTCTTACGACACCCACGGGAAGAGTTGGGGTAGTGCTATTCTAAGCCGGCACCACACGGCTTTGAATGCTTAAATCTTTAAAACTACGCAACGGATTTTGATGCGATTTTTTTTAATAGTTAGAGTGATTCAAGATGTAGGTCTATACGTATAATTACCGGCGAAGCAGGGGCGGGTCGGTAGTTTACTATAAATGTGAAATTTTATATAGATGTTTGTTCCTCTTTCAGGCAAAAAGTACTGAACGGATAGGGCTAATATTTTGAATAGACGTACCTAGTTCTAGCCCTAGAATAAAACATAGGCTATTTTTCATCCCTATATCAGTTCCCATGGGATAGAAATAACCTTGAAACGTTACCATTAAATCAACGCATTCGAAGCCCAGATACTAGTACATATTACAATTATTAAAACGCATTTTAGTCGAGAACCTACATCAGTGGGTTACTGAGGCTCTCCGGGTTTTTAAGTTGTTATCTGAGCGTCTGGTCGATGCGACGCGTGACCCGAGAGCTGGTGAGTATCTGGCTCAGCGCATCAGCATTGCCATCATCATCATCATCATCATCAGCCTATATTAGTCCACTGCTGGACATAGGCCTCCCTTAATGAGGGCCATACCGCCCTGTCTTCAGCTTGACGCATCCATACATTGCCTTACAGCGTGGTAATGCAGCCGGTGTCTTGGGGACGCGACGACGACTGCTATTGATTGATATCGATCAGTTGATCAATCTCTAGTCTATATGCAACTGTCTTCGCTCAATTGTTTCAATATGTACTAGTTTTAATTTTTCTCTCTTCTTTGATTGTAATTTTCGTACTTAATCATTACAGTATAAGAAGCGACTTTGTTTTATATTATAAACTAGCGACCCGCCCCGGCTTCGCTGGGTTTTATTATACGTATAAACCTTCCTCTTGAATCACTATTATCTAGTAAAAAAACCGCATCAATATCCGTTGCGTAGTTTTAAAGATTTGAGCAGTCAAAGGGACATAGGGACAGAAATAGCGACATTGTTTTATAATATGTAGTGATAAAAAGGAAAGCGGCTTTGTTTTATATTATAAAACAAAGTCGCTTTCCGATTTGTTGTCTGTATGCCTGTCTCTATGTATGCTATGATCTATAAAACTACGCATTGGATTTTGATGCGGTTTTTTTTACTAGATAAGAGTGATTCAAGAGGAAGGTTTATAATATAAGATTTTTAATAGATAAAGTTATTCAAGAGGAATGTTTATATGTATAAAACACCCGTGCGAAGCCGGGGCGAATCGGTAGTAAATAATTATTTTTTCTAGTGTGTTATCACTACATAGTATAAAACAAAGTCGCTTTCTTTGTCCCCATGTCCCTTTGTATGCTTAAAACTACGCAACGGATTTTGATGCGGATTTTTAATAGATAAAGTTATTCAAGAGGAATGTTTATATGTATAAAACACCCGAGCAAAGCCGAAGCGAGTCGCTAGTAAAGAATTCATTTTTCCAGTGCGTTATTTAAATATATTTTTTGAAAGGTACCTTCACAAGCGCTGTCTGTCTGTCTGTATCCGGGCCGGCAAGCCCCAGGGTCGCTTCCGTCCAAGTTAGTCGTCACATTCACTACGTAAAACAACTTCGAATCTGCACTCCCTGAAATGATAGTTTTTTTATTGAATTATTAGTCCACAAACGTCATCATCATCATCGACCTATCCAAAATACAAAAGGCTATTTGCTAAAAAACTTAAATTATTCTCGTTACTTGTAGTCCCCGCACTAGGTTCAGAACGTGTATCGCGAGAGGCCGGTTTACAGTGAAGATTAAATTAAGTGAACAAAGAATGAAAAAAACTATTAATCAACTATTATTTAAAGTACTACATTTATTAAAAAAACTCAAAACTTTATATAGTGTGTATATAAATCCAGTATCTTATTATTCATTAGTTATTTATTTATTACCTAGTTCAGTATCTTAATGCTTATTTTATTGACTACTTTGGTGATTTTCTAATTTTTATGTAAAGAATTTGTCGGTTTACTATATTTTGAACTTATAAGAACTCATGAAAGAGGGGAGAGAGGCATTTATCCAGCTGTGGGACAGTATGATATAACAATGATACGGATCATCCAAATGCTTTTACAAACTGATAATCAATTGACGGTGCCGAAATTCAATTTCCCGACTCCAAATCAAATTCCATTCGTCGAACGAATAAATATCGAAAATTACTTACACCCTACTTAATAATAAAAATAAACATAATATCTTGTTCGAAAATGACTTTGAACTATAACTTACCTCCAGTTGCGTAGGACTTCTCGACGTCTGGAGAATAAAGTGAATTCACAATTTCTGGCTCTTTCTCAAAAACTGCTTCCGGTATGTAAGGGTTCTGAAAATTAACAAGCTTTTTTTATTATTAATTAAGCAATCAGATGTTTGTCTTAAAACTTCAGTTGATGTCTTAAAACTTTAGTTTAAGGTTCCGGCAAACCCAGGTCGTTTCTACGATTCGAGTACAAAAATTGGCCTGAATATCGCTATCTCTGTTTAGCTAATGCATGCGTGCGCGATAGCAATAATTGCCGATCAAAATTTGTGGCGCCAAATATGATGACGTATAACTTTTTGTAAGAATCATCATCATCATCAGCCTATATTAGTCCACGGCTGCAAATAGGCTTCCCTTTGTAAGAATGCAAAATGCTGTTTGCTTTATTTTCACACAAGAAGAAATTAAAAAAAATCTATAAGTACAGATTCTCGGGGACGCGACGACTGGTATTGACGCAGATAGCTATCTCTAGACTGTTTGCAACCGTCTGCAGTTAGCTCAATTGTAAATACTAATTACATTAGTTTCTAATTGTTTGATTGTATTTTTTAAATTCGCCTATCTATAAGAATGTCCGATGTGGCGACCGATGTGGCGCGGTGGGCGAAGGTCCGCCTGCGACGCAGGAGGTTGCGGGTTCGATTCCCGCCTCGGAACAAATTTGTGCACGATCTGCAGAAATTTGTTTCGTTTGTCTGGGTGTTTAATAATGTATAATAAAAATATCTATCTATGTAGTATATTGTATTAAGTATATCAGTCATCTAGTACCCATAACACAAGCTCTGCTTAGCTTGGGGCTAGATGATGCTGTGTGGACTGTCCGGAATTATTTATTTATTTATTTAATGTCTGCTGTTTGATTACGAATTCGGATGACTTTAAACTTGTTTTTAGGTTATTAAGGCGCCGGCAACGAACGATATACTCATACAAATGCAACACCTAAATTATTAAGTAGGTATATCAGTCATCTAGTACCTATAAAATAAGCTCTGCTTAGCTTGTGGATAGATGATGCTGCGTGGATTGTCCAGCATTATTATTATTTTTATTAAGGAAGGTACCAAGTAGATACTTACTTCTTTAGAATTTTCGTTGCTGAATACGTCGTTGCTCGAAGCATCTTCTTCGGCGATGCATTTTGGAAGGTCCGGACATTTTCTTATCTGAAAATGTTATGATTTTTTTTGTGACATTTGTTTCTGGACTGGTTTCCAAAACTAGGTCACAGGTGGTACCTTTTTGCGTGTCAGGTGGGGGGCTGCTAGTCCACCCACTCTTATGATATGATCCAGGAAAGTCAGCTCAGGTAAAGTTATCTTTGAGACGCTATGTTATCGCACTCTACAAGCATATGCGCGGCCGTCTCTGCATTCATGCACCCTCTACATAGGGGCTGTCCGTGATGCCTCATTTAAGTAGGTGTTTGTAAAGTGTGCAGTGTCATGTGTCAAACCTACGATTTGTCGGAGTTTATCGCACTTCAGATGCAACCAAGTGGAAGTCGTCCAGCAGCGCGTTCCAAAGCGCGGGGCTGTGCACAGAGCCCTGAGGGACCTCATGGTGGACGTCTTCCACACCGAGCGGCTGCCCGCGACCATGACCTTCCTGCGATCGGTGAAATAGCTCGCTAACATCCGGTAGGTTTGGCTAACAGCCTCCCCGTTTCGCCTTAACCATGATCATAGGCCACCACGCGTTGTAGAAGGCTCCGGATATATCATATATCGCACGACGCCGAGCACGCGGACCAGCTCAGCACGACAACTAGTTGTCTCTACCTGCACGTTGTCTGCGGATGCGCAGGCGCGTGCGTGCCCGCGACAGCGCCGCGAGCGCGCCTGCGTGCCGCGCCCGCACGACGCCGAGCACGAGGAGCAGCTCAGCACGACAACTAGTTGTCTCTACCTGCACGTTGTCTGCGGATGCGCAGGCGCGTGCGTGCCCGCGACAGCGCCGCGAGCGCGCCTGCGTGCCGCGCCCGCACGACGCCGAGCACGCGGACCAACTCGACCACGACGACCACGTGACGTCCTCCTGGAAGCGAAGATGACATCTATTAATGCCCTTATTTCGTGTCTTTAAGGCCGCCAATTATTAAATGTATAGCATGTCAAAATAAGGTCCATTCTAAAGTCACCTAAGGTCATCTAGGGTCTAAGATTGTCAGTAGAAATACACACGGACTTACCTCGCACGGAGGCATTTGGCATTTCCTCCTGTCAATCGCGGGTCCTTTGCACGCAGACTCGTCTACCAGTATTCTGTCCGGGTTGCTGGTTTTATCTGTAACATTATTTATTTTATTAGTTTTTGTCTCTATTTAATCCTTATTATAAATAGCGAGCCCGCAGGTCGCGTTGCAGAGGGACCACTCGCTCCAGTGACTCCACTAGTCAGTACACTCACCAACAACAGTCTCATCTTCCCCGAGGTACTGACAGGCGCGCGTCCGGCGCTGCAGCCCGAGCCCGCAGGTCGCGTTGCAGAGGGACCACTCGCTCCAGTGACTCCACTAGTCAGTACACTCACCAACAACAGTCTCATCTTCCCCGAGGTACTGACAGGCGCGCGTCCGGCGCTGCAGCCCGAGCCCGCAGGTCGCGTTGCAGAGGGACCACTCGCTCCAGTGACTCCACTAGTCAGTACACTCACCAACAACAGTCTCATCTTCCCCGAGGTACTGACAGGCGCGCGTCCGGCGCTGCAGCCCGAGCCCGCAGGTCGCGTTGCAGAGGGACCACTCGCTCCAGTGACTCCACTAGTCAGTACACTCACCAACAACAGTCTCATCTTCCCCGAGGTACTGACAGGCGCGCGTCCGGCGCTGCAGCCCGAGCCCGCAGGTCGCGTTGCAGAGGGACCACTCGCTCCAGTGACTCCACTAGTCAGTACACTCACCAACAACAGTCTCATCTTCCCCGAGGTACTGACAGGCGCGCGTCCGGCGCTGCAGCCCGAGCCCGCAGGTCGCGTTGCAGAGGGACCACTCGCTCCAGTGACTCCACTAGTCAGTACACTCACCAACAACAGTCTCATCTTCCCCGAGGTACTGACAGGCGCGCGTCCGGCGCTGCAGCCCGAGCCCGCAGGTCGCGTTGCAGAGGGACCACTCGCTCCAGTGACTCCACTAGTCAGTACACTCACCAACAACAGTCTCATCTTCCCCGAGGTACTGACAGGCGCGCGTCCGGCGCTGCAGCCCGAGCCCGCAGGTCGCGTTGCAGAGGGACCACTCGCTCCAGTGACTCCACTAGTCAGTACACTCACCAACAACAGTCTCATCTTCCCCGAGGTACTGACAGGCGCGCGTCCGGCGCTGCAGCCCGAGCCCGCAGGTCGCGTTGCAGAGGGACCACTCGCTCCAGTGACTCCACTAGTCAGTACACTCACCAACAACAGTCTCATCTTCCCCGAGGTACTGACAGGCGCGCGTCCGGCGCTGCAGCCCGAGCCCGCAGGTCGCGTTGCAGAGGGACCACTCGCTCCAGTGACTCCACTAGTCAGTACACTCACCAACAACAGTCTCATCTTCCCCGAGGTACTGACAGGCGCGCGTCCGGCGCTGCAGCCCGAGCCCGCAGGTCGCGTTGCAGAGGGACCACTCGCTCCAGTGACTCCACTAGTCAGTACACTCACCAACAACAGTCTCATCTTCCCCGAGGTACTGACAGGCGCGCGTCCGGCGCTGCAGCCCGAGCCCGCAGGTCGCGTTGCAGAGGGACCACTCGCTCCAGTGACTCCACTAGTCAGTACACTCACCAACAACAGTCTCATCTTCCCCGAGGTACTGACAGGCGCGCGTCCGGCGCTGCAGCCCGAGCCCGCAGGTCGCGTTGCAGAGGGACCACTCGCTCCAGTGACTCCACTAGTCAGTACACTCACCAACAACAGTCTCATCTTCCCCGAGGTACTGACAGGCGCGCGTCCGGCGCTGCAGCCCGAGCCCGCAGGTCGCGTTGCAGAGGGACCACTCGCTCCAGTGACTCCACTAGTCAGTACACTCACCAACAACAGTCTCATCTTCCCCGAGGTACTGACAGGCGCGCGTCCGGCGCTGCAGCCCGAGCCCGCAGGTCGCGTTGCAGAGGGACCACTCGCTCCAGTGACTCCACTAGTCAGTACACTCACCAACAACAGTCTCATCTTCCCCGAGGTACTGACAGGCGCGCGTCCGGCGCTGCAGCCCGAGCCCGCAGGTCGCGTTGCAGAGGGACCACTCGCTCCAGTGACTCCACTAGTCAGTACACTCACCAACAACAGTCTCATCTTCCCCGAGGTACTGACAGGCGCGCGTCCGGCGCTGCAGCCCGAGCCCGCAGGTCGCGTTGCAGAGGGACCACTCGCTCCAGTGACTCCACTAGTCAGTACACTCACCAACAACAGTCTCATCTTCCCCGAGGTACTGACAGGCGCGCGTCCGGCGCTGCAGCCCGAGCCCGCAGGTCGCGTTGCAGAGGGACCACTCGCTCCAGTGACTCCACTAGTCAGTACACTCACCAACAACAGTCTCATCTTCCCCGAGGTACTGACAGGCGCGCGTCCGGCGCTGCAGCCCGAGCCCGCAGGTCGCGTTGCAGAGGGACCACTCGCTCCAGTGACTCCACTAGTCAGTACACTCACCAACAACAGTCTCATCTTCCCCGAGGTACTGACAGGCGCGCGTCCGGCGCTGCAGCCCGAGCCCGCAGGTCGCGTTGCAGAGGGACCACTCGCTCCAGTGACTCCACTAGTCAGTACACTCACCAACAACAGTCTCATCTTCCCCGAGGTACTGACAGGCGCGCGTCCGGCGCTGCAGCCCGAGCCCGCAGGTCGCGTTGCAGAGGGACCACTCGCTCCAGTGACTCCACTAGTCAGTACACTCACCAACAACAGTCTCATCTTCCCCGAGGTACTGACAGGCGCGCGTCCGGCGCTGCAGCCCGAGCCCGCAGGTCGCGTTGCAGAGGGACCACTCGCTCCAGTGACTCCACTAGTCAGTACACTCACCAACAACAGTCTCATCTTCCCCGAGGTACTGACAGGCGCGCGTCCGGCGCTGCAGCCCGAGCCCGCAGGTCGCGTTGCAGAGGGACCACTCGCTCCAGTGACTCCACTAGTCAGTACACTCACCAACAACAGTCTCATCTTCCCCGAGGTACTGACAGGCGCGCGTCCGGCGCTGCAGCCCGAGCCCGCAGGTCGCGTTGCAGAGGGACCACTCGCTCCAGTGACTCCACTAGTCAGTACACTCACCAACAACAGTCTCATCTTCCCCGAGGTACTGACAGGCGCGCGTCCGGCGCTGCAGCCCGAGCCCGCAGGTCGCGTTGCAGAGGGACCACTCGCTCCAGTGACTCCACTAGTCAGTACACTCACCAACAACAGTCTCATCTTCCCCGAGGTACTGACAGGCGCGCGTCCGGCGCTGCAGCCCGAGCCCGCAGGTCGCGTTGCAGAGGGACCACTCGCTCCAGTGACTCCACTAGTCAGTACACTCACCAACAACAGTCTCATCTTCCCCGAGGTACTGACAGGCGCGCGTCCGGCGCTGCAGCCCGAGCCCGCAGGTCGCGTTGCAGAGGGACCACTCGCTCCAGTGACTCCACTAGTCAGTACACTCACCAACAACAGTCTCATCTTCCCCGAGGTACTGACAGGCGCGCGTCCGGCGCTGCAGCCCGAGCCCGCAGGTCGCGTTGCAGAGGGACCACTCGCTCCAGTGACTCCACTAGTCAGTACACTCACCAACAACAGTCTCATCTTCCCCGAGGTACTGACAGGCGCGCGTCCGGCGCTGCAGCCCGAGCCCGCAGGTCGCGTTGCAGAGGGACCACTCGCTCCAGTGACTCCACTAGTCAGTACACTCACCAACAACAGTCTCATCTTCCCCGAGGTACTGACAGGCGCGCGTCCGGCGCTGCAGCCCGAGCCCGCAGGTCGCGTTGCAGAGGGACCACTCGCTCCAGTGACTCCACTAGTCAGTACACTCACCAACAACAGTCTCATCTTCCCCGAGGTACTGACAGGCGCGCGTCCGGCGCTGCAGCCCGAGCCCGCAGGTCGCGTTGCAGAGGGACCACTCGCTCCAGTGACTCCACTAGTCAGTACACTCACCAACAACAGTCTCATCTTCCCCGAGGTACTGACAGGCGCGCGTCCGGCGCTGCAGCCCGAGCCCGCAGGTCGCGTTGCAGAGGGACCACTCGCTCCAGTGACTCCACTTGCCTGGAACTGAAAAATAACGACTAAATTTACTTATTTAACCTTTACATTTTTGGGGTTAAGGTCTCAAGGACTCAGGACTCCCCCAAATGGTTTCAGGGGAAGATCTTCCCTGTACCGAGCCGACCAAACTGGCCCACTTATCAAAGGTCTTTCGACCAACAGTTGTGATTGATGTCGCATAATTGTTTATAGGCCAGATGATGTTGAAACCAGCGTTTGCCCGATCTAGGATTACTGGTCACGTGATCTACTTTTTGCACGCCGAATTTTTGTTGTCTCATTTGTAGTTCAGCTCACGTCATGCAAGAGGTCTCTACAAGATTGAATAGTTAATTTAGTCGTTATACCTTGCACTATAAGGTCGTATCTGGTATGCGCGGTGCCGGCCTCGTTCTCCGCTATACAGAGGTACTGGCCCGCGTCCCGTGACGTCACACTCCACAAAACTAGCAAGCTGTTCCCGAGAACTGGGTGGATGTTGGATGAACTTGGGCTTAGCTTTTGTGTGTCCTAGAAAAATAAATTAAAATGAGCCTTATTCCAACCAAATACATAGTACATGTTATAAACAAAGTAGCTTCACGCTGCAGACAGCGTGAAGCGACTTTGTTTACTTTACTTTTTGTGTTGTCTTTGTTTTACATCCGTGTTTTACATAGCATACATAGGGACATACAGATATGTCCCTCTGTATCCTTAGATCTTTAAAACTACTTTCGTTCTTGTATTTTCGGAGTGAGAAGATACACCTGCTCGTTCCGCTTTTTCGTTCAATAGTTACAATGTCATTTCGTGTCGTAGCGTAATTATCCGACACATTTTACCTTATATTAGTTTGTGAAGTTCTTGTGATTGTACGAGATTCCACCCATTGGCTCTACCGCTCCGACCGGCTGTGCTATTACGCTAAAACCGCCCATCCAAATTGATATTCTTGAGCCATTTCAATGGCCATCGCGCGCGTCCTTTCCTTACAATTTCAAATTACGAAGACCATTAAAAGGGGTTTCTTATGTCAGTTTTGAAAAAAAACTGACATACGAAACAAAACTGACATATGAAATCCCTTTTGAATGAAATGGCGCAAGAATATCAATTTGGATGGGCGGTTTTAGCGTAATCGCACAGCGGGGCGGCCCCTCTGAGCTAGCGCTAAGCTTGTCTGCCCAGTGAAGTACGGATCTTATAGGTATAGTTTTAGCCGCAACGCCTTCCATAGCTCGCTGAGCGACTTTAAACTGGTGGACCAGCCCTACCGTGAGTATCATCATCAGCCTAAATTAGTCCAATGCTGGAGATCATCATCATCATTATATGTAATAAGATACCAAATTAAATTGTCTAATAATTATTTATTTAAGGTAAAATTGGTTAGGTGGCTTAATGACATTAATTTTTATAATATAAATGATTTTTTAAATGCTAAATCCTAGGTATGTAATTAGTTATAGTTATAATTATTATTGCATGCTAGCATATAGTGAGACATGAGTGCATTATTAAGTTATACTTACCACCTTTATACCATGTTTGACGCAATAAATATCTTTGAATCTTTGAATTTTTGAATCAGCCTATATTAGTCCACTGCTGGATATGGGCCTCCTCTAATGAGCGCCATAGCGCCCTGTCTTCAGCTTGCCGCATCCAGCACCTCCCAGCAGTATTTCTCAGATCGTCATCTCACCTGGCCGGAGGGCGTCCTACACTTGTTTGCCAATCCGCGGTTTCCACTCAAGAACACGTTTACCCCAACGGTTGTCAGTTCTTCGCGAGATATGGCCGGCCCACTGCCCCTGACCGTGAGTATGCGTCGTGATAATCCCCCGTGCCTTACCTTGAGCCACGTGACGATGGGTGGGGGATGCCCGTCTGCCTCGCACTTGAGCACGAGGCTGCGTCCGCGAGGCAGCACGCGGCGCCGCGGCCCCCCGGCGAGGCTGGGCGGCCTCAGCACCGCCACGGCGAACACCCGCGAGGCGGAGCCCGCCGCGTTACTCATTATACACGAGTAGTTACCGCTGTCCGATACTTGTGTGCGGTTTATGTACTAAAATAACATAACGCAGAGTAATCAATCAAATTGTATTAACTTAAATATATTTATTTAATTCGTGTTGACATCAGCTTAACTAATTACAATATAATTTAAAATACAAAGCTAAAAATAGGCATTCGATAATAAAACATCACTAATAAATCCTCACTAATATTATAAACGCGAAAGTTATGAAGTTGTTCTAATTGGCCTCCAAACTTTGTTAGTTGTGTCTTTTCCTAAACTATTAAATATGTATAAAACAACTATAAACGCTTTAAAATAAAACTTATGGTAAGGAAAACAAAGCATATGACGAAGTTGTTGATTTTTGTTAGAAGTTAGGAATTACTTCAGCAAATTGCGAGTTCGTCACCTAAAAGATACATAATAAAAATGTGTTTTGTACAATTTAACTACTAGTCCAGCTTACGCTATGAACAAATGAGTATCCAATTTTCTTTTTCATCATCATCATCATCATCAGCCTACATTAGTCCACTGCTGGATATAGGCCTCCCCTAATGAGCGCCATAGCGCCCTGTCTTCAGCTCATTTTCATTTTACTGAAGCAAAACTTTTAAAATTTATAACATTTTAGGCGCCAGTCTAAACCGCAGTTGAAACTCTTAAAAATCAATTTACACGCACAGTCCGGATCGTTTGCCAGAAAAATGACAGATTAACCGGCGTTGGACGACACGACAGTTGGATCCGCGGTCCAAACTGTACGGATCCCTTCCTTTCATCCGCAGTTTTGATCGCAGTCCCCGATCTGCGGTCCGAACTCTACGTGTGCAGGCCGCTATTCACTCTCGTCTTGAAAAGACTCGGGTTGTAGTTGAAATCAGCTTACCAGAGTGACATTATCGCCAGTGAGTGTGAGTCTCTCGGAGGTCTCGAGCTCGGAGTAGGGGTGTTTGATCCACAGCACGGCGGGCGGCGGCGTGCCCTCCGCCGGGCACGTCAACGTTAGAGGCTGGTGGACGCGCACCTTTACAGCCTTCACGGCCTCTTTCGGCTGCGCTGGGGCCACTGGAGTTATATTAACGCATTTATTTAGTTTATACTTGATATCTATTTATACCTATCCTTAATTAGGTAATATTGAGTTAATAAGATAAATAAATTTTGGACGATTATATAAAACTTACTTATACTTATATTTTATACTTTACTAGCGACCCGCCCCGGCTTTGCACGGTTTGATTACGTATAAACCTTCCTCTTGAATCACTCTATCTATTAAAAAAACCGCATCAAAATCCGTTGCGTAGTTTTAAAGATTTAAGCATTCAAAGGGACATAGGGACAGAAAAAGCGACTCTGTTTTATACTATGTAGTGATATTTATTTATTTATTTTAAAATATGTTTTGTTATTTTTTATATTTATTTTTATAATTAAACTAGCTGCGCCCCGCAGCGTCGCCCGCGGGAAAATTTATTTATTTGTCAAATATCATATTTTTATACATAATATGCTATTCCCTACGAAGACAAATCCAAAAACACAAAATTCATAAAAATCGGTCCAGCCGTTCTCGAGTTATAAGTGTTGTAACAAAAACGACTTTCTTTTAAATACATATTATATAGATGCTCGCAGCTTGTGAATGTGTGAATGAATACTCATGTTTTATGCAAATAAATGATTCCTATTCTTATTATTAACAGCTTTTATGATTGTAGAGTGCTTAGCTTTCCTATGGTGATTTTGTTGTAGGGTTATGTGCGAACGAAAAATACTGTGTTGCTGCTTCGACGTTATTTAGCGACTGATTTGACCTACCTACCTACATGAAATTAAAAACATGCTAAATAGACTACTAGGTACTACTACTCTACTTGTAATAGCTTTTCCAACAAAATCAAGTGTATTGTTAATAGGAACCTTTTATTACCTACCTACCTACCTATTTATTAGAGGAAGGGGGTGGTAATTTGGAACCCTACTTTGTTTTTTGAGTATTGTAACAAAACTATTTGACTAATCATCTCGAAATGTGGCTTTTTATACCTTAAAACTTATTAACTTTTATATTGGAATGAATCAACGCAGTAAAACCACCCAATGTATGAAATAATTAGCTTTATACAAAAAATGAAAAAAATGTATTTGGATTTTTAGTGCAGGTAATTTGGAACCCGGGTTCCATATTACAAGTATGAAAAAAATTGCATTCGAAAACCACTAATATAAAACTCTGCGATGCATCCTGACCATTCAATATGTGCCCACAACCTACATGATTGGCACTGCAAGTATCACCCCTGGATCGTTGGAGCAAGTTTTAGAACAAAAAATGCAGTTGACATCGTCTAGATATTTTCAGGAAGAACAAAATATAGGTACCTGTCTTTTAATAATACATCCTATAGTACCTACTAGGTATTTAGAACCTCGTCGGGTTTGTGCACAGTGACTAGACTATGCAGAAACCTTTGCAGAGTTTTGGAAGTTTTGTAACACTATAAATTTTAAAGGATTTTTTCAAGACCATTTTCTTTTCTCTCACTGCTTTTAGAGCTTCAATCATTTTCACATTATTTTCTGCTTCGGCTTTGGTAACAATTAAATCCTAGGCATGACTGAAACTAGGAAAAAGTTATATAAAATGTATTGGGGGTAATTTGGAACTAGGTTCCATAATACCCGCACCTATGGGGTTCCAAATTGGAAACATTACTATGTTATCAAATAATCAAGAAACCTAAAGCTAGGTTAAATAAACTTAAAATGTACCCGAGTCAATCGAAACTTATAAGAATAGACTACCTTGAACATCAACTGTTTTAGTTCTAGCCTAAAATAAAAACTTTTGACAATATAAGCAAATTACAGAAGCGTGACATAAAACTTCAACTTTGTATGATAGGTTCAATCTCCTTGCAAAGTTGACGCTAGCCGCGGTACATACATTATAATGGTATCAGTTCAATGTAATCACATAGTTTTTAAAAGATATCTCTGTGCGTTTCTGAGATATTAAGGGGTTCCAAATTATCAGCAGGTTCCATATTACCACCCCTTCCTCTATTATTATTTACCTCCCTACGATGAAAGAAATGGCGTATTATTTACTATCAATATAGCAAAATCATACATACCTAGCACACTAACTTCGTAAGCCACACTGTCGTTCCCGACTCTGTTCCTTTGAACACAAGTGTACACTCCACTTTGCTCCACAGTCGCACTGTTTGATACCACCACCTAGGATAACACATAAAACACTACGTAATTATAAGTAAAACAAAATTAGATAGACAACATTTACTTTCCTAGCTGCGTCCCGCGGCTTGACCGGCGTGAAAATTGCCGAAAAGTAGCCTAACTTTGATTCGTAGTACTAAAATATAATAATTAAAAACGCCTTTGCTGTTCGTGTTTTAAATTACATACCTAACATTGAAGTTTGAAAAATAGAGGTAGACAAAACATACATATTTTACACAAAACTAAACACAAAAATCGTATTCTCGGCATGCGGCCTCCTCTAAGTCTTTCCATTTGTTTCTGTTCTTTGTTGATTGAATAATGTTTATAGGTGTATAATTATGTAATTAAAGTAGTCATGTTCTTAAAAATCGTTAGATTTATTTTATTTTTGAACTTATACTTGCGGGAAGCGGGAAAATTTGCTCTCCCTACATTCTAGCTTAGACTGACAATACAAATGGCAACGAAATAGAAATAATGTTTTAAAATCTGATAGCTGCATTCAAGACCATTCCAATGATATAAAATTCTAGTAGTAGTTTCATACTAAACCATATAGAAAAATTGATTTTAGTACCATCGCGCAGATTAGCGCGCAAATTAGCGCACAGGTGCCAAGCGGCGCATGCCTCCTTTATTTTTAGTGGAAAATGGCGGCCGCCAGCCTAGGGGATATGTAGCCATTCTGGACCAGCTACTTTCTTCAAATCATCTTCCATCGTTTTATCTGTCTTCCTATATTTCTTTTACTTTCTAAAGTGAAAGTATTCGTCGTACTAGACGTATGTAATTTGCGTAGAGGTAATCAACATATCAATTTTTTTGGAATATTTAATAAATTTCCAAAATTAGAAAGCAATATTCGAAATCCAAAACAGCATATCAATCACACCTTTTCAGAACCCAGCACTGTATCCTACTAATATTATAAACGCGAAAATTTCTAAATATGGATGGAAGGATAGATATTTGTTACTCTTTCACGCAAAAACTACTAAACGGATATGTATGAAATTTGGCACAGAGATAGATTGTAGTCTGGAATAGCACATAGGCTATATTTTATCCCGGAATTCCCACGAGAACGGGAAGTACGCGGGTAAAACCGTGAGCACGCAAAAACTACCGAACGGATGGGGCTGAAATTTGGCCATAGAGATGAATTGTAGTCTGGAATAGCACAAAGGCTATATTTTATCCCGGAATTCCCACGGAAACTGGAACTACGGGGTGAAACTGCGAGGCGTTGCTAGTAAAGTCATAAATGCCTATTAACCTAGCTAGCGTATTTAGTCTCACCTCCCCATACTCTTCCATAAGCATACTGTCATCGTACAGTTTCAAGGGCAGTCCATCTTTGAACCAGTACGCTTCGGGGGCAGGGTTGCCCAGCGCGTGGCAGTGGAGGTAGTAGGGCTGCCCGGATAGAACGGCCAGCTTGGTGGGCCGGCTGCGGATTATTGTAGGAGGTTCTGGAATGGGAGGAAATTGAATGAGAAGTCTCATCAAACACGGAAATTTACAGATAATATGTATCAATAGGAACTTCGTAAATTACTGAATATTTTACAGTCAGTATTGCATTTGTGAATAAACAATTATAAAACTATTAAAATAAATCATTATAAAACTATTAAAATAAATAATTAGAGATGGTATAAAAATAGCTTATTTACGGATAACAACGTTTATTTAGATTCGTGGTAGCTGTAGGTAATAGTACATTTTTACCCAAGGGTTGAAAGTAACTTATTTAGTCCCGAGACGGGGCCAATAGTTCGAGGGACTAAATACAAGGAAATATAAACATGAGAAAACAAATTAATTAAATTGCCGCTATGTTTTTTTAAATATGTTTATCCATCTATGTTTAATATGTATAATAAAAAATATCTATCTATGTAGTATATTGTATTAAGTATATCAGTCATCTAGTACCCATAATACAAGCTCTGCTTAGATTGGGGCTAGATGATGCTGTGTGGACTGTCCAGAATTATTTATTTATTTATTTATCTAGGTCAGGCGAAAGCCATAAAGCCATACTGCCTTGTCCTCAGTGCCGGATTTATATTTTTTATGAGTGTAGGCCACTTTTTTCCATTCATTATTAGCTTCCCCCCCCCCCTACCTAGGCATACAAGGTTCGAATCCTGCAATTGGCAACACCAACAACATCTTTTTTCCTTACTTTGCTTTAACAAAGCACAAGGAATCCAAAAATTCATTAACAGCAATAAAAATGGCAAAATCACTCCAATTTAAACCAGTGAACGTGTTTTACTTTTATCGTTTGCAATCGAGTGACCGTCCTCTGAAATCTGCCGCCCCTAGGACGCTATTTATAAATCCAGGACTGCTTGTATTTTTTGAATTCAGTGAGTTGTCGCTAAGGCGATTTTTTTAGCTTCAGCATTTATTCTGCCATTATCATGGTTCAATAGTAACGTTATAGCTGTCAGTTGAAAACGGCTGAAAAGTATCACTTTCAACTCGCTCGTCAAGCAAATTCAGACCTACTTTCCGAGTATGAGTAATGAAATAGCTGTTCTTAACACATGAATCTTTTGATAATTTTAAGAAATTTCCTATTCTAAATGATCTAACAGTCAAACTCCAAATCTACTTGAATTTTAAGATTTGTTCCCTACACTGAACACCGATATGAGTTTAAGATAAAACTGGAACCTAAGACTCCGTTGTCATACCAAAACAATAAAATTGATATTTAAGCTCCCATACATCAAACGTGATTTTTTGCTATTTTCTTAGATAAAGGAAACGTACGGAAAAAACCGCGAGTACGACTCGCACTTCGCTGGTTTTTATGTTAACAAAAAAAGTTCAAACATTTTTATAATTACTAGCGACCCACCCCAGCTTCGCACGGTTTTATTATACGTATTAACCTTACTCTTGAATCACTCTATTAATCAAAAAACCGCATCAAAATCCGTTGCGTAGTTTTAAAGATTTACGCATACAAAGGACATGGGGACAAAGGGACAGAGAAAGCGACTTTGTTTTATACTATGTAGTGATTTCGCAGTTCGATATGTTTACTGATATTTAAGAAAGAAAGAAAGAAAATATTTTTGTTAGTTCACCAACATCAACGGTAAGTACTAAAAATAACAAGTGATGCTAGCAAACCAATAGGTCCTGTCTCAGCATAATGTTGCTCCACATATAGTTGAGCAACGCTAACGATATTTGATATATACGTACCTAGAACCTCCACCCGTAGACTCCTCTGTTCCTCTCCCCCCTCATTCCCCACCACACAAGTGTACCCCCCTGCCGTGGATGACTCCACATCGAGGGTCAAGTCCGCGTAGTTAACCCCTCTAATGTTCTCGCCGAGGCGTTTCCCGTTCTTCAGCCATACCACTGTTGGGGCTGGATTGCCAGTGGCTTTGCAGGCGATTCGGACGTGTGTGCCTAGCTGAAGAGCAATATTAACAAGGATGTTTATTACAGATATAGCTCATAAATTATTCATATACAGTCCGTAAAACTAGAATCAATGTAGACTAGGTACACAGAAAATGGTGTAATTTTTAAACTGAACGACCAATTAACAAATAAATTATAAAATCAATCCAAATTTTTATTACATTACGTCATTCTACATTGTCATAATATAAGTATCTCAATTAAACAATAATAAAGAAATGTCAAAAAAAGGTAGGTTCCTACTCCGGTCATGGCATTAATTTCGATTGAGATATGAACATTCAAACACAATTTTCGTCGGTAAAATAGGGCTTAGTTTTCCTACTTTTCGTTTGTGAACCTTATGTAAACTAACACTGTATATTATACTGACCCTAAGTTCCAAGCTGGTCCCTACACTAACCCCCCCGCCCCCCTCAAACAGCACTACATCCTCCACCCGCGCGGCACACACGACGGTCACCGCGTAAGCTATGTGCGTCGACCCGGCTTCGTTCACAGCGTCGCAGCGGAACACGCCTTCCTCTAGCTGGGTTATATTTGTGGCGGTCAGAGTTGCGTTTACGAGGTGCCAGTTTGTATTGCTGCAAAATAACATATTTTCTGTAATTATTATAAACTAAACTAGTATAATGTACATGCACTATGGCGCTCATTAGGGGAGGCGAATGTCCTGCAGTGGACTAATAAATATAGGCTGATGATGATGATGTTATGCCTGTGACTTCGCACGCGTTGTTTATATGGAAAAAAATCTAGGCTATTTCTATCTTACCTAGGATGAAAAACTACATTTAACATAAGTACTAACACTACCTGCACCCTGCTGCTTCCTATGTTTTTTTCCAGGCCAAGAACTACGTCTAACAAAAATTTCAGCCTGATCCGTTCAGTAGTTTTGGCGAGGTTACAAACATCCATCCATCCATCCATCCCAACATTCACCTTTATAATATTAGTTTCATACTCTGAGAGGTTGACTTGCTAATAATTTCATAGCCTAGGCAGATACTAGGCATCTAACTTAAAAACCTTAGTCCGATTTCATATTTTTTTGATGGATACATCGCCCTTGGTATCGCAAATAAATGATATCTCTATGTCATGTATCGTTAAGAGGAGGTTATATTACATTTATAAGAGAAATTCACTTAGGCCACTTACATAATTCAATTTTAGAACTTAAAAACCTTAGTCCGATTTCATATTTTTTTTGATGGATACATTGCACTTGGTATCGCAAATAAATGATATGTCTTTAAGATGAGGTTACATACTTATAAGTCCAGTGTATGCTAGGCTGTGGGTAGCCTTTCGCGTTGCATTCCAATGTCGCGTTGGATCCTTCTAGCAACGATACCTCCATCAAGTCGAATTCTGATATAAATGGAGGCACTGCAACAAAATATACCTATCAATGTTGGGCGAACTTCCTATGTGACGTCGTAGTTAGGACCACTAATAAATCTATGCTAGCGCTATGGCGCTCATTATGAGAGTCCTACGTCCACCAGTGGACTCAAATAGGTTGACGATGATTTTTAATAATGATCTCTTTATCACTACTTACATAGTATATTTGAGTGGGTGATTGATTAAGATTGAGTGGAGACCGCGACTCGGTAAACGTAGCGTAGGACGCCCTCCGGCCAGGTGGGATGACGATCTGCGAAAGACTGCTGGCAGATGCTGGATGCGTCAAGCTGAAGACAGGGCGCTATGGCGCTCATTGGGGGAGGCCTATGTCCAGCAGTGGACTAATATAGGTTGATGATGATGATGATGACATAGTATAAAAAAAGTATTTTTCCGCTGTCTGTCTGTGCTTAGATTTTTAAAACTACTGGATACAGTTTTTTTAATAAATAGAAAGAATGATTCAAGAGGAGGGTTTTTTTATGTATGAAGAAGCCGGGACGGATCGCTAGTTAATTCTTTTCTATTATGTATTTCCAATATGATCTCTTTATTTACCTAATACGTCCACATTAAACACCCTATGCACGCTGCCATGCTCGTTCCCCGCTACACACTTGTACTTCCCCGCGTGGCGACGTTGCACGTTCAATAACTTCAGAGTGTGTTTGTTTTGGTACACTATCGACTTGGAATTGAATAACCATTTTATCTGAAATTTTTTTTATTAATTCTATTACCTGTGTAGCTGATTGTATTATTTTTAGATGTCGTTTGTGCTTTTGCCTGTTAGAGGTGCACATTCTAAACAAAGGATCTTTTACAATTGTGTTCACTGCTACTGTTATAAAACGTGCAATGTTGAAAAGCCTTAAAACATAAATAAATATTCTATTTTAAGTATGTTATTTTTAAAGTGTCATTTATAAGTCTGATAATCAATTAAAATGTAGGTATCCCCTTTTTTATTGAAAATCTTTGAGCGTTTGGCCATTATCTCACGTAAGTGAAGATGTGGCTTAAGATGGAGCACGCTTTCCTAGAAGGAACTTATTCACTGATTTAAAGAATCCGAGATTGTATTCCTTACCTTCGATATAGGTTTAGCGTCAGTTTCACAATCCAAATACACGTCATCGCCTTTAACAACTTCCACAACTTTAATAACCCCATTCTTATCACCTTTTCTTTTGACTTCAACATCCTCTTTCTTAAAAGTAATATCTTTGTCTCGATCCACATTTCCTTTACTATCTTCAAGAGTTTTATGACTTTCATCGTTCAAAACTGTTTCATTCTTGGCATTAACATTTATTTCTTCAACATTTTCTACAACCACTTTATCAGCATGAGGTTTCGCATCATCTGTAACTTTAACCTCTCGATTGCCATCAGTTTTTGTACTCTCTTCGACTATATGAGTATCGATATCATCAATGAATGTTGGTGGCCACTCCACGTCAACAAGGACAGTAGAAAACGCAGAGCCTACTGCGTTAGTAACAACACAGGCATACGTAGCTTGTTGGTTACGAGTTACGTTTGTGAGGTTAAGAGAACCAATGGTTATTAGTTCTGCATCCTGAAATAATAGTAATATTATAAATACAAATACAAAATCGTTTATTGGGACAAATAACAGGTTTGATACGTTACATGTTGAACGAGGAGACCACAAAAGTTAAAAACTGCGGCGTAGTCTCCTCGCCCGCCTCCTGACACGCACGATATATGTAAATACATTTTTAAAGTTTTAGTTAATTAACAACGAAAATTACAAGCAAGAATAGAAAAATTAATTGAGCTAACTGCAGACGGTTACAGTAACGTTTAGATAGGTAGTTAATTAGGAAGATATTAAAAATCTATGTTTCATTCAAAAACAATAGAAAAATAAAAGCAAAATAAGAATAGGTAGGTATACAAAGATAAATGAATAATTATGAACAAGTTCTGAATTAAATCAGGTTGTTAAATGCGAGAGTTTGGATGGATATTTGTTACCTCTTCACGCCAACATTTCTGAACTAAAATTTGAATAGACTAGACGTAGTGAATAGATGTACGTACATACTTCGAAATTGTCTGGGGTAATGTAAATATCAGGTGGGATGACGATCTGCGAAAGACAGCTGGCAGATGCTGGATGCGTCAAGCTGAAGACAGGGCACTATGGCGCTCATTAGGGGAGGCCTATGTCCAGCAGTGGACTAATATAGGTCGTGATGATGAACATAAATTTATATCAACCTTTATTAGTCCACTGCTGAATATCGGCCTCTCCTTATGATTGCCATAGCGCCCTGTCTTCAGCTTGTCGCATCCAGCATCTGCATTAAATTCAAAGTTTTATTCCAGGCTTAGAACTATCTGTATACCAAATTTAAGACAGATTCGTTTATTAGTTTTGGCGTGTAGAAGTAACATCCAAACATGAAAATATCCAAACTTGCGCGCGCATTATAATATTAGTGTTTTCATTAGGGTTCTGTTTTATAATCATCGAACCTTATACCATTTGACAGTGTCGCCGTCTGAAACGTGGAATGGACACTCAACGGTCGCGTTTTCGTGTTCTACAACTGTAGCTTTGTTCTGAGACTCATCGGATTGTTTGACTGTTGGTAGAGCTGAAATAAGAGAAACATGCAACTGTTATATTTTTTATATTATTATACTAGATGCATCCCGCGGCTTCACCCTCATGGAAATTTATTTGTCGAATGTCTGAAATTGCACGACTCCTAGGAGCAGTTTCGAAAAAAATATATGTTATTATTTACTTTGCGGCTTATTTATACCGAGTTTTGAGTTTATCAAACCAAGGAATAATAATTTTCCATACAAACTTTACCACCCTATTTAACAAGACCCGCGCGGTACGACTGTGACAGTATTTTTGATCGAACACAAAATGACAGTACGGTAACCGTTCATTTTTCTACTTCATTTACATCAAGTACGGCTACCGCAGAACATACATATTTTAATCTATGTTAGACCTTACTGCCTACGTAATAAGGTAGAGAATACATTGCTGTACTACCGAAAATAAGTTGTATAATGAGTTCTCAATGTGTGTCATAGACACACATAGACAGATTTCCTCAAAATGCTAGTACGGCCACAACCGGGTTTTTTCTATGGGACGTCATAGTTATGTGAAGTTTGTCACGCGAGCGACGGTTAGAGTCGGTGGTTGGCGCGACAACATTAGGAAGCAGCCAAAGACACGTCCACACCTGAAGTATCGGAAAAATACTATTAAAAGGCTATTTATGGTTACGGTCATAGCCGTCTACCGCTTTATTTTCCCTGTTATTGTCAGTACGGTGGTAGCAGTATTTTGATTTTGTATGAAAAAATCTACTGTCTTTTCCTACAATTCTGCCACCTAGTACCGCGCCGGAACGTGTTAAGCCCGTCAGAGATCAAAATTTCCAAATTTTAATATCATGTGTTATTCTAGGTCCTAAACTATTTCATTAAAATAACTTCAGTAGTTACGGAGATAACTTATAACAAGCATTCACACAGACTTTCTCACTTATTATAATTGTAAGATTGTAAAACTAGTATCTGCCCGCGGCTTCGCACGCTTTGTTTCTATGAAAACGTTTCAAAGCTATTTCTATCTTATTAGCTATTAGCTATTTCTTATTAGCTATTTCTTGGGAACTGATTAATGGCATGAATATAGCTAATGTTTTATTCCAGGGCTAGAACTGCATCTACTTATTTAAATTTCAGCCCGATTCGTTCAGTCTTTAAGAATAACAAACATACAAACTTTTGCATTTATAATATTAACCAGGCCCCGGCTTCGCACGGGTTTATTATACGTATAAACCTTCCTCTTGAATCACTCTATCTATTAAAAAACCGCATCAAAATCCGTTGCGTAGTTTTAAAGATTTAAGCATACATAGGGACATAGGGATAGAGAAAGCGACTTTGTTTTATACTATGTAGTGATACTTACAATAAACCTCAACTGTGACCGTTCTATTAACAGTCCCGTACTTATTCTTAGCTGTGCAGGTGTAGTTTCCGCTCATATCAACAGTGGGATACTTTATCGTCAAAGTAGCGTCTTTGGCAACTTCGTATTGAGAATCTGAAAGGCAAAATTGGTGAGTTTGTTAGTGGTTTTTCTATGCATTTGTTATGATGGAATATTATCATAATTATACGGTATGTATACAGTTTTATATTTTATTTTTATTGAGACACAACAACCCTAAAGTTATAAGTTATAAGACAAAAACAAATGTTGATAAAAAGAAATAAATAGATACACACACAAAATCAAAAACTTATTTTGATTTTTGGTAATTTTTGTAGGTTTTTATAGGAAGTATTAACTTAGGATCTAGAATAAAATTAAATATTAGGCGGTTTCACTTTTAAAGAAAAAAAGATCAATTCACGAAAATGAAAAATATAGTGGCAATGTTTATCTGCTGCCAACTGGTTAGTAAGTTAAATTAAAATACCTTTATGTAAATAAACACTCTCCTTAGACCAAACGACATAAGGTTTAGGTTTGCCTGACGTTTTACAGGCGATTGTCAGAGCAGAATCCAAGTTTGTCGCTAGATATGGTCCTGTGTAGTTGTCTTCTAATATTTTCGGAGGTTCTGCAACAAATATACCGCCTTATCAGTGTTGCCAACTGTATCATCAGCTCAGAAGCTAGATCTTTCGCAGAAAGTTGCCAGATCACCATATTTTCTCAAAAAAAGTCAAACAGTGAAAGTATAGGAGCTATCCTTAAATATTTATTTTATTTTGTTTAAAGTATTTGCTGTTATAGAGGCAACAGACGTAATTTGTGAAAATTTCAACTATCGCGGTTCTTGAGATACATCCTGGTGACTGACAAACGGACGGACAGACAGCGAAGCGTTAGTAATATATATGTCAATTATATTACCTTATCAATCAAATTAAAAAGAACTTTAATAAAATCAACAAAAGCATAATTATTATTAGTAGTTATTAGTTTTTTTTAAAGTATCAACTAATCTATTTTTGGGACGATAAATAACCTACGTTGAATTTGCATTGAAATCATGTCCTTCTTTTACATACTTAAGATAATAAAGTATTAAAAAAATGGCGGATCCAAATACATACCATTGACATTTAGTTTGATAAATTTATTAGCTGATCCAGCTAAGTTCTCCGCCAAGCAAGTATATATTCCTTCATGGTTTGAAGTTGCATTTTTGATGTAAAGATTTCCGATATCATTGAAGCTGTAACAAAGGCTTTATTTACAGAAAAGCTTTTGATGCTGTAGATTACGGCTTATTTACAAGGAAATTTGCTACAGCATAAATTATTTCTAAATTAGCAGCGACTCGCGTTTTCACCCGCGTAATTCCCGTTCCCGTAAGAATTCCGGGATAAAAAATATAGCCTATGTGTTATTCCAGGTTATAATTTATTTCTGTGCCAAATTTCATCCATATCCGTTCAGTAGTTTATGCGTGAAAGAGTAACATACATCCATAATTACAAACTTTCGCGTTTATAATATTACTAGGATTTTTTAAACTTGTTTAAATATGTGATTATTTTAGTCTCAAGAAGTGAAATTATTTATTTCTGATTTATGTCTCTCGATTTGTTCCTATATTCTTGAATCTATATCTAAATTACATACATACATAAATATATCAATAACTCTTTGTATGTATATTATATACGTAAATAGATTAATAACTCTTTGTATCAAAAACTTTTATATAATGTTGTATACGCCACTTGAATGGAAGAAGTCAGTACGTGATCCTTGGATTTACCTGATTTGCGTAGTGTTTTCCATCAACATAACTTCATTGAATGCCCACTTCATTCTAGGGATAGGAAATCCTACAGAATCACATTGTAAGCTGACGTCATCGCCGAGTAACACGTCTGCAGACATCTCTATGGGTGGGTATATTGAAGGTGGCACTAGAGGGAAAAATCTTTTATTTATTATATTTAATATATAAATAATGTTGGACAATCCACACAGAGCTGTCTGTTATTAATAAAATCATTGATTCTGTTTTCTTTGAAAGGAAAGTATAATAAAAAAACTACATACATAATGTATTTAGTAGACAAATCACACTATTGTAGTTATATAAAATATTAATAAAAAATGATGGACAATTCACATTCACACAATTCACAAGCACTGAATAGCTTGGATGTAGATGATGCTATGTGAATTGTCCAGCTTTATGTATTTATTATAATATATAATTTTTTTTATTAAAAATACATTGATTATTTTCAAATTTTAAAAAAAATTTACTTTACATACCCCAAACGTACACTGAGTAAGCGAGTGATGCACTGCCATACTGATTTTGAGCCTTACATGTGTAGTTTCCAAAATCAGTCAGATTAGCTACGAATCTGAAACAAAAAAACATATTATAACTAGCAGCGCCTCGCGGTTTAACCCGCGGTAATTCCCTTTCCCGTGGGAATTCCGGGATAAAATATAGCCTATATATTATTCCAGACTATAATCTATCTCTGTGCTAAATTTCATCCATATCCGTTTAGTCGTTTTTGCGTGAAAGAGTAACAAACCAATCCATCCATCCATCCAACCATCCATATTTACAAACTTTCACGTTTATAATAGGATAATCATATTTATCGTTATTGGTTATATTGGTTACCTAGTATTTAGTCGTAATCTACTAACGACTTCTGTGGCGCAGCGAGCGAAGGTCCGCCTGCGACGCAGGACGTTGCGGGTTCGATTCCCGCTTCGGGACCAGTGCCGGATTTATATTTTTTATGAGTGTAGGCCACTTAGCTGCGCAACCCGCCCCCCCCCCCCCGGTAGACATACAATTTTATTGTCTGCAATCGAGTGACCGTCCTCTGAAATCTGCCGCCCCCCTAAGACGCTGCCGCCCCCCTAGGACGCCGCCGCCCCTAGGCCGCGGCCTACACGGCCTGTTTACAAATCCAGGACTGTTCGGGACAAATGTTTGTACGATCTGCAGATATTTCTTCGGGAGTAAATTTATTGGTAGTTATTTTAAATATTAGGGTAAGCGGTAAAAATCAGCTAAATAAATATTTGGGCAGCTTAATAAATTTTGGTCGGATGTAAAATAAAAACGACCTGCAATACTTGGCTGACAAATATAAAATTTTTGGTAAGTGAATAAATAGCGGTATGGTCTATGAAATTAATACTTTTGGGTAACTAAATAAAAAAATCATGGGCAGTTATAAACCGTTATAATGTTACAGCAAGTAATGTAATTTTTGAGGTGCATAATAAATGTTATGGGCAAAAGAATTGTAAAAAAGTAAAGCAGAAAAAAGCGAAAATAAGCCGTAATCACTGGTACTGCGTTTGAAATCTTACTATTTTAGGTAGATACTATTATTGAAAGTCTGTGTAAATGTTTGTTATAAATAATCTCAGTAGATACCTAAGTTATTGAGAACAAATTTGGTGGTGGTAGGTATGTAGATACTTTAAGACCGATAATAACTTAGTAAATACTAAGCAAAGTTTAAAATCTATGGGGCTTTCCTACAGATGATCTCTATCTGTCAATCTTGGGAATAAAGAAATAAAGTTATATCCCAAAATGTGCTGCACAGAGTGCGAGGACTTACACACTTACTGTCATAAATTTTAATGTTAACATTCATATTTTTTCATTGTTTTATTTATTTTCCCAATTGAAATAGTAGGTAGGTACTGTTTCACCCGCGAAATTACCGGAATTCGTCGTGGGAATTCTGGATAAAATATAGCGTATGTGTTATTCCAGACTATATTTAATCTATCTATATTCATCCAGATCCGTTCAGTAGTTTTTGTGTGAAAGAGTAACAAACATACATCCATCCATACTTACAAATTTTCGCGTTTACAATATTAGTAGAGGTGGCGACAAGCGTTTCGGAGGTAGGTACCTAATGTAATCAATCAGAGAAATAACTTTTCTAGTGCTAGGATTTCTGTGGTTAGGAACCTTATTTACAAGCAAGCACACAAAAAGTAAGGCTCAAAGTTGATTGGTGAAATCAAGTAGCGCGTCCGCTCCCTGCCGCCGCGCGTCCCGCCACGTCGCGCCGCCCTGCCACAGCTCTAAATGCAAAAACTCGAATTTGCTTTCGCGATCCAAAACGCTAATAAAATTTCCAAAAATTAACTTCTGATGGGGTTAAAGTTTGTTTGGAAAATTATTTTTCCTTGATTCAATTTACTCAAAACTCAGTAAGTATAAATAAACTATAAAATAAATAATTTGACATGTATTTTTTATTTTAACAAAATAACGCCTAGGGATTGTGTTATAAATTTCTGAAAGTTGTATAAAAAAACTCTGGTTCGCGGGCGAAACCGCGGGGCGCATAATGTAATAAAAAAAGTTAAAAAAAATAAAAGTTACCTATGTGATGTAGGGCGTCACTGGGGTACTGTGGGGAGTCAGAATCAATGCTTGAAATCGTCTACGTGAGTATGTATACTAGGTAGGTACATGTTAAAATTTAAAATATATATACAAAATTTTCGTTAAATACCTACCTGTGCCCTGTGCGACGACGCCGGGACGGGCTGCTTAGGTATATATATATATATTACTAGCAGTGCCTCGCGGTTTCACCCGCGCTAATTCCCGTTCTCGTTGATAAAATATAGCCTATGTGCTATTCCAGACCATAATCTATCTCTGTGCCAAATTTCATCCATATCCGTTCAGTAGTTATTGCGTAAAAGAGTAACAAACATCCATCCAGTTACAAATATCCATCCATCCATCCATCCATCCATCCATAATAATAATAGTAATGCCTCGCACGCCGCCACATCGATCGTCAAATTAGCAAACCAAAATTAATTGGTGAGCTTCCAAACACTGAATTAAATCCGATGCTGATCATTTTTCAAAGTTTAAGTTTAAGTTAAAAAAAAAAAAAAAAAAGTTGATTGGTGAAATCAAGTAGCGCGCGTCCGCTCCCTGCCCGCGCCGCGTCGCGCCGCCCCGCCACAGCTCTAAATGCAAAAACCCGAATTTGCTTTCGCGATCCAAAACGTGGCCTCCCATCTCATCACAAAATCAAACGTGTTATTCTCAGTCTTCGATATCCCTAATTTTTTCCATATTAAAAGAGTAACAAACATCCATCCATCCATCCATAATAAAAATAATAATGCCTCGCACGCCGCCACATCGATCGTCAAATTAGCAAACCAAAATTAATTAGTGAGCTTCCAAACACTGAATTAAATCCGATCCACGGTCTGCTGATCATTTTTGATAGTTGGTTGCTCCATTTTTAGTTTTACAGCAGGCCAAAATTTCAATAAATGCTAATTATGATTTGCCGCTGCATGAAAAATAATTTAAAGCACAAATATTTTTTAAATAGCCCATTGTTATATTTCTTGTTGCCCAATTTTTAGTTTTTTGCAGGCCATTTGTCGCAGCCCAGTTTTATTTATTCAGCTTACCGAATTAATTTTTTTGTTCACCAAAATCTGTTTAATTCACTGACCGATTAAATGATACCCTATTTCTTCTGGATGTTCTGTTTTATAGATAAATACACAGATTTTTTTATTGCTCAAATTTCAGCGTATGTGACAATTTAGGAGTGAGTATGGTAAAAAAAATCTATATACATAATGTGGTAGGTATATTAAGTATATCAGTCATCTAGTACCCATAATAATGCTCTGCTAAGCTTGGGGCTGAATGATGATGTGAGAATTATTCATCATCATTCATCAATAATCAAATTTAAATTTTATTACATCATCATCAGCTAAAATTAGTCCACTGCTGGACATAGGCCTCACCCTAATGAGCGCCATAGCGCCCTGTCTTCAGCTTGACGTATCCAGCATCTGCCAGCAGTCTTTCGCAGATCGTCATCCCACCTAGCCGGAGGGCGTCCTACACTACGTTTGCCAAGTCGCGGTCTCTACGTAAACACGTCTACCCCCAACGGTTGCCGGATCTTCGCGTGATATGGCCGGCCCACTGCCACTTCTGCTTGCTAATTCTTTGAGCTATGTCGATAACTTTATTACATGCTGCTAGGTCATTTTTAAGTGTTACATTTCGTACCAACCTAATTCCAAATTCATCAATAAACTTCCTATCCTCATTTATGACGAGTCCATTGTGTTCCCAAGTCACCTCAGGTTTGGGCGCGCCCTTCACTTCACACGGCATTTCTACCAGCTGACCTTCGAGCACTTCCAACGCAGAAGCATCAGTGTTGTTCGTTGTTATTTCCGGTGACTCTGAAATCACAAGTTTACCATCATCTTCGGGTTATTATTACTTTAATTAGAGTTCCGTAAACAAAGAGTAAAAACGGGACTCTATTACAAAGACTTCGCTGTCTGTCCGTCTGTCTGTCATCGGCTGTATCTCAAAAACCGCGATAGCTAGTAAGTTTAAATTTTCACAAATTATGTATTTCTGTTACCACTATAACAACAAATACTAAAAACAAAATAAATAAAATTTAAGGGGGGTTTTCATACAACAAACCTAATTTTTTCGCGGTTTTTGTGGATACGGAATCCTTTGTGCGTGAGTCCGACTCGCAATTTGCCGGTTTTTTTTCTATCTATAATTTCACTTTCAAATAAATGTAAATATCTAAACTAAGTTCTGCCTACAGCTTCGCAAGCGTAAAAATTTGGAAAAATTAACCTATTATTTGAGCACCCAAGTTTTTGCATCCTACTAATAATAAAAGGCGAAAGTATACGAGATGTTTTTCAACGCTATATAAGCTTTTAAGACACCCAATTATTCTTATCATTTATGACATTAGTGCCCTTACCATAAACCAAAAGTGTGTAATTCTTGTGAACAGATCCAACAGCGTTAGTGGCGATGCAGGTGTAGTTGCCAGAGTTAAACACGTCTACATTATCTATGGTCAACCCGGCCTTTGTGAGGTATCTGAAACATTAATGTAAATAAATGAATAATGCTGGACAATCCACACAGCATCATCTAGCCCCAAGCTAAGCAGAGCTTGTGTTAAGCAAGTAAAAATGAGATTGAGTGTTATTAGAAAAAATTATCTGAGCGTCTGGTCGATGCGACGCGTGACCCGAGAGCTGGTGAATATCTGGCTCAGCGCATCAGCATTGCCATACAGCGTGGTAATGCAGCCAGTGTCTTGGGGACGCTTCCGACTGGTATTGACATGGATCAATTGAGCTACCTTTAGACTGTTTGCAACCGTCTGCAGTTAGCTCAATGGTTTCAATTGTAAATACTAGTTGTAATTTTTCTATTCCTTTGCTTGTAATTTTCGTTGTTAATAAAGATATTTGTCTTATTAGACTAGATGACTTACTAGATAACTTAAAAGATAAGTTACTAGATAACTTGATGTGAGTACTACATAGATAAACAAAATCATGCAGATTGTACAGAAATTTGCCCTGAAGTGGGAATCGAACCCACAATCGTTGGATCGCTGCCAGACCGGTGGAAACCATAGGAATATTCTAGAAATATTTTTCTTCAGTTGGCGTCGGGTAAAACGAAATGTTTGAGACTCATCGCTTCAAAACCTGCCATAAGCTTTCTCCCATTGAATAGACGTAGTTCTTGTCATCGATTATCACGCTAGTGACTAATATTACATTAATAATTATTAAAATACTACAATACTACAGACCTTATCCACTCTATTTGGGACCACATGATTAGTACCAGTTTTCAAATAATAAGAGCCATTACATAATATATAAAAACATAAAAAATAAAACATTGAGGTAACACAAAAAATAAGGTCGAATTGAGAACCATCAGCTTTTTTTGAAGTTGGTTGAAAAGTGTTTTCACAATAATCACAAAATATTATAAACGAGTCTTCTCGTCATCCATACCGCAATGTTTAAAAAGGAAAGATACTTATCACCATTTTTTGTGAAGCCTGCGACCCGCGGCTAGTTTAAGCTAGTTTAATCGTCTATCCGTACTTATAATCTACTCACACGTTGTTAGAGTAGTGCAAAGGCCTTCCATCCTTGTTCCACAGCACGAGCGGCGGCGGCGCTGCGGTCGCCTCACAGGACATGTGCACTACGGTACGCGCCGCTACAGTTAGAACGCTTGGAGACTCTAAATGCTTCAGTATCGGCGGATCTGAAACATTAGCATCCGTCACTCGATATTACAAGTCGCTACATATGTTTTTATACCACCAAGGAAGGTGGCAAAAAAGCACGCGGCCGGCTCGGGCCGAATTCCACTAATGTCAAAACAAAGGTCTCAATGGTGCCATTCAATCAAGATGATTAAAATGAAGTTTGTGTATTTGGTATTCTACTATTTGTTGCTCTTGAAGAGACTTTCATAATTAGAATGTCAAATTGGTAGATAAAAAATATTTAGTTTAATATTTAGTGGAATTCGGGCCCTGACTGAAAATGGTTATCGCAGCCTATGGACGCCTGCAACATCAGAGACCAACCACCCTTTAAATGCTGAAAGATACCTATAAATATATCTGGTGTAAAGACGCGAAAGTGATGGTACGCAAAAACGATAACGAAAAAACCACCGTAATTCGTTGTGAGTCAGATATCAAACATCTTATGCAATAGTTTCCTAAACATATACTATCTACCTATTACTAAATTAATCTCGTAAAAAAAACATGGATGATCTGCCAAGTAATATTTGTGAAATCCTTAACTGTAATAATATATCAGACTACTTTCAGCAGTTACCCCTGTACAAGAATAAGGTAACAATATTGCACGTTAATATAAGATCAATTGTTAAAAACCTTGGTAAACTAGAACTCCTACTATGTACTAGTAGCGAAATAATAGATGTTATTATACTAACAGAGGTAGGCATATCGGACTGTGTGAGCTCACTCTTTAACTTACCTGGCTATAACATGCATACAAAACTACGTCGTGGCCGTAGAGGAGGAGGAATTATTATTTACACCTTGTCTAAACATCAATTTCTAGAATATAAAACTACAACAATTACTTTTGAATCGATAATAGGTAAACTCAGCCTCTACGGTGGTAGTGACGAGCTGGAATTGTGTGCAATCTATAGGCCGCCTTCGTCAAGTAAATCACTATTTTTAAAAGAGTTACGTAGTATACTTAGTTGTTACCCCAGGAACGATATTTGGTTATTGGGAGATATAATTATTGACCTGAAAACATGTAATAACATCCAAGAGCAATACATTAATTTGATGTACGAGTATGGTCTTGTGTGCGGGATAAACGATTATACTAGAATTGAGTCACGAAATGATGAAATGTCAAAAACTTGTATTGACCATATATTTATCAGATCCCGTTCACAAGATGTCTACTGCGCGGCGATCGGCACTGTACTGGCTGACCACCGCGTCATACTTGCTACGGCAACAATACGGAATCCAAGACAGGGTGTACCAAAACTGATTACTCGTTATAATGCAAAAATATTAAATAAAGAATTAAATGAAATTAAATGGGAAGAGGCCGAATGTATGTCTAACCCTAATGATATTTACAACTACATAAAAAAAAGTATTCTAAATTGCTATAACAAATCGAAATATATAACTAAAATTAATAATTCTTGTAGAAACTTTAAGCCTTGGATAAATAAAGAGATAGTAAATAAGAGCAAATTAAAAGACGCACTATACATCGAACTTAAAAAAGACCCTTTTAATAAAATACTTAAATTAGAATACAATAAACTACGAAATCAAACAAACAAATTAATAGAAAGAAATAGAATTTTGTACCATAAGAATGAGATTAATAATAATAAAGGTAATATGAAAAAATTATGGACTATATTAAATAATATGACTGGGCGCACCCAGTACTCACTGGACGAAATTATATTAAAAGCATTTAAGAAAAGCTGCCTAACAGAAGAGGAAATAGCGAATCAATTTGCTTCCGGTTTTGACGACGCTGTTAAAGCAATAATTCCCTCATGTCCCGTCCAACTACTTAAACCTGAAAATTACACTAACAATGCTAGTATATCTATGCGTTTAAAAAAAGCAGAACCTAAAGATATTTACAAAATAATTAATAAATTTAATCATAATAAATCTCCTGGGATAGACCAACTACGCCCCATAGATATAAAAAGCCTGTCAGAAAAAATCTCTACCACTATAGCTAAGCTGATTAACACGAGCATTGAGACTAGCATCTATCCAGACGAACTTAAGACAGGTATTGTAAGGCCTATTTACAAAAAAGGGAAAAAAGACGACACTAATAACTACAGGCCGATTACGATCTTACCTATCTTAGACAAGGTTGTAGAAATACGTCTGCAACGAAATTCATAAATTTTACGAAGATAATAATATACTCTCCAACAAACAATACGGATTTCAAGCCAGGAAGAGCACGTCAGAACTTCTCTCACATTTCACCGATCATGTTAATGACTGCCTTAATAACAAAAAACATGTTGTTATAGTATTCGTCGATTATACGAAGGCCTTTGATACTCTAAAACACGATGTACTAAAAAAGAGGTTAGAATGCAGCGGTATCAGAGGTCCCCTACTATCGTGGTGTGAGGAATATCTAGTAAATAGATCATACTATGTAAGAGTCGGTTCCAGCCTTAGTGATAAAGTGTTTGTAACTCAGGGCACAGCACAGGGGTCAGTACTGGGCCCCCTTCATTACTTGACTTATGTCAATGATCTGGAAAATATAATAGAGCATTGCAAGGTGTTCCAGTACGCAGATGATACGTGTCTGATAGCAGACAACACGGACATTGATATAGCTGTAAATCAACTTCAACAGGACCTTACCAACTTAAATAAGTGGTCACATGACGTCGGGCTAGTCATCAACCCACAAAAAACAAAATTACTACATGTATGCTCACAGCAAATGAATAGGCGTCAAAATAAACAAATGAGAGTAATTGCTCATAATCATAGCTGCATCCACATGAACAATGTAACTAACTGTAAATGTGAAGCTATAGAGCTAGTGAAAGAAGTTACATACCTGGGATTAACAATAGATAGCCGCTTTAATTGGAATAGACATATCGATAATGTGTGTAATAAACTACGGGCAATTTTAGCAAAATTTTTTATTCTAAAATTTAAAATTCCATTCACAGTTTTAATAACGTTATATAAAACACTCGCGGAGAGTATCATTTTATATGCTATAAGCAGCTACGGCAGAACGTATAAATCATACCTAGAGAAAATATATAACCTACAAATAAGACTTTTGAAAGCCATTGTACCGAAAAATATAAAAGAAAAACATTGCAAAAACTACGAAAACTTATTGAAAGAATGTAACGTTTTATCTGTTTACGATAGAGTGAATTTAGCATTATTGGTAGAAAACTACTTCAAATTTTCAAATTTCAGGAGTCATAAAATTACCACTAGACAAGTTACACAGAAAAAACTTGAAATAATAGATGCTAAAAATAATTTCGGTAAAAGAAAAACGGACTACATCGTCCCAAGATTAATTAATGACATCCCGCTAAACATTAAAAATAAACTGACGCACACAAACATCAAATATCAAATTAAATATTACTTTTTACAAAAATTTAAAGACAAAGATTAGTATGTACAAAAAATTAGCTATAAACATAGGACCACAAAAAGGTATAAATAGTAATTATAGAATTCTAAATAATATGGCATATCAGTGTTAGTGCACCCTGTACCGGAGCGAAAGGTGCATTCCGCATGCGGTGTTCGTGCAAACTCGGGAGGTCCACCCAACCGAGGATGCCCGAACACCGGCAACGCTATCTTAGATTGGATAGTAGCATATCTACGTACTCGTTTATACGGAAGTGCGTAGATGTGTTATTCTTTAATTTCTTATAAACCCGAGGAATGTAACACTCGGGTCAAACCCCTACGGGTTTAAAGAGTGTTATGTATTTTATTATTATTAAGATTCTTTTATAAATAAATAAATAAAAAAAATAAAAAAAAAATGTTTTAAAAGACCCTTTTTGACTTTTTCAATAAACATTATTATTAACTTACATTGGACAACCAATTCCACTTCATAAGAATCCTCTCCAAGTACATTCCTCGCCACACATCGGTACAATCCTCGACTCTCTTCCGTTGCAATAAGACTCAGTTCTGTTTCATTGTTCAGTTCAACTACATTTGATGAGTTGTGTTGCCATTTTATAGTCGGGGTGGGGCTGCCAGCTTTTATTCTGAAGACAATATAAATACTTTATTTTGCGCAGCTTTTTAGAATTCACAACTACAGGTATGTGATTTGTTTCAAAATACCTCGGTAATATTTAAAAATTTAAATAATACCGCAAAAATTTAAGACTTCAGCGGGACTCGAACCCGTGAGCTTCCCTCAGTACGGGATGCGCTTACCAACTGCGCCACGAAGTCGATTTTTTTTTACGATTTTATTTAATTTCTAAAACTACATAAAGAGGGATGTACGACACTTTTATCGAAGTCGAAACTAATCTAGAACCATCTGGAATTACATTCATTGAAGATTCTACGTGACGATTTAAACGATACCTTGTCACAACGAAGCGAATGTTTAGCTGAATTGGACCCCAGCTTGTAAGAAATGACCATTTTTAGTAAATAAATATAAATGATTCATTATAATTCGTATTTTATACTCAGTAAATTTCGAATTCAAATTTGAATTTTTTTACAGAATTGTTGTCAAAAATCACCAAACTAAATACGTTATTTAACATTTGTTTAAAAAAATTAAGCGTTTTTCATTAACGTTATAATATAGCAAACAATACAAAGTCTCACCTACATGATATTAAAGTTGTGTTTCCTTTGTTTGCAATTATCTTAGCAGGCTCTTTCGCGATTTTCGGGATCTCTGAAACATAACGAAATAACATGTTACAATCAAATTCCTTAGTGTAGAAGTTAACATAATTTTGGTTACATTGGCTGATTTTACAAAGATTTGATAACTTCCAACGATATTCATATTACATTTGTTACATCATAAGAGATGAGATAAAATAGGAATAAAAAGTAAATTTCTATTTTTTACTTATACCAACACAAATTTCACGCATTATTAGTATCTAGTATCTACCAGACTGATGACTTGTAAAAGTCTTACCAATAAATTGATTATTCTGATTATTCCAGTGGCTTCGCACGGGTCATTTCTATAGAAACGTTTCAAGGCTATTCCTATCCCATGGGAACTGATATAAGAGATAAAAATTAGCCTATGTTTTATTCCAAGGATAAAACTACGTATGTACTTATATGAAAATTTTCAGCTCGATCCATTCAGTAGTAGCTTTTGCGAGAAAGAGTAACAAACATCCATAAGTAAGTACATACAAACTTTCGCGTTTATAAGTAAGGAAGATTCAAAAACTCCTGTTCAGAGCTTGATCAAATTTATAAAGGATCCTGTTAGGAGCTCCAGCTTTCAAATAAAAAGTATAAAAATATGATCAAAAGCTTCACATATAAAAAAGTTCTGAATTTCAGACAAAAAAAAACAGTCAAATCGCCTTTTCCTTTTTTGAATTCGGTTGAAAACAAGCGAAAACTTACCCAATCCCTCCACACCCAAGGTCGCATTCAGCTTAACATACTCAAATCCATTCCCAGCTTCACACCTATACAAGCCTAGATTATCGAAATCCATCCGTTTTATAACCACAGTGGTATTGTCTTTGGTCAGTTGTATATTGTCTGTGGTTCGTAGGAGGGAGGTGTTGTGATACCACGTGGTTATTGGTGGGGGGTGGGAATCTATTACGCAGGGTAGTTCCACCCGGCTGTAGAGTTGTTGGGTTATATCTGGAAATATAAAGATACTAGCTGTTCCTCGCGGTTTCACACGCGTTAAATGGAATACTAATCATAAGAGAAGGCCTATGTCCAACAGTGCATTAGGTAATATAGGTGGACGATGAAATGGAATACATCAAATAGAAATTAAGTAACATCGCAAGTATTTTCTGTTTCGGCAGGAGTTGAGCATGCGATCCTTCCTCAGTACGGGATGCACTAATTAAACCAACTGTGCCACGAAATCAAGTGATCACCTCATCAAAATCTTTGCGATCTTCAACGAACTCTGGCTGGTTCAAGTCCCGCCGAAACGTTTGTAATTACTTAACAAAATTTAAGGAAAATGTAAATGTCACTAACAAAAAATTAATAAGGCTGGACAATCCACACAGCACAATCTAGTAGGTACAAATGGTACAATACCAACATATGGACCATGGACCTATATTAATTTTTTTGTGTTGTCTAAAATAAATTAATTTAATTTTTTAATTAATTTCATTTTATTTACCTTTAGGTCCTTCTATCACAGTCATCTGTGTCCGAACGTTAACTTGTACGTTATCTTGCGTTATTCCCTCCGCGTTCTCGCCGTAGCAGAAGTACGTAGCCGCTACGTTTTCTACAGAACTATTCAACGTAAGCTTACTCAGGTATGTGTCGGGTTTGGGGCTAGTTAGCTGAAACAAACATAAAACTATTTAAATTTACAAAAGAGTTAAAAAAAGGATGAGATTCTCAATGGAACTGTATTTTAATGTAATAATAATAAACATGTCATTATCAAAATCGGTTAATCGCACTTACAAATAATGAAGATGAAAAATCATATATTTTTTGTGCGTGAATCGATTATGATTTTTTTTATTTGAAGGGTGATTTGGCTTTTATTCTAACTCAAAGTGCTGTATTTCCTTTAGACCTTACCGGTCTCTTGGCATAAGAATAGACAAAAATATTCTTATGCGCTTAGACATGTCTGAAGATTCAGGTCATTTATTATTCTAACCAGGAAATAAAGCGTTTACTTTAATTTTTGTTTAGTTTAATCTTCTTTTAAGGAAAAGTAAAGAAGCGAAGAAGAAACATACCTTGTTAAATTGTTAGTTTTCGAGTTGCAGAAAAACCTGCTTCACTCTCGTGAAAATTTATGAAAAGTAGCCTCTACTTTATTCCAGGGCTAGAATAGAACTACGTCTGTCAAAATTTCAGCCCGAAATATACATCCATACAAACTATAATAATAAGGATAATAGTATAGTATGTATAGGACACGTGTATAGGATACGTTTATAATAATAGAAAGGATTATAAACTATCAACTTACAGTATGATTCAAGAACTCCTCAGTCTCGCGATGCCAAATGACCCGCGGCGGTGGCTTGCCGCTCACTTCACACACCAGCTCGTATGAGGTTCCGTTTAGAATGGTCACGTTCTTATCACCCTGTATACTGACTGATGGTTTCTTAAGCACTCTGATCTCTACTGAGTCTGATGCTGTAATAAATTTAAACAATTAATCATTTCAGGAAAGAATTTGCCTATAAAGTATTTTATTGATAGGTTTATTATAGTATTTATTGCCCTGATAGGTTTATAAAAAGTATGTACCTATGTTTGTACTACTAATAACAGCAATCGTTAGGTTAGTTCTTATAATATAGCCTAAAAACTTTGTAAACCTATTTTGTGAATAAAAATTTAAATTTTTATTTATTATATTGCGTTGCGATGACCGATTTACTCGCTTTGCCCACAACTAGATTAAACAAGGTTAATATTAGGTCCTTACATATGAAATTGGCGTTTTTCGTACTGGCCACTTTAATCACAAATTTCTCCTCTTTGGTAAGGAATTCCAAATTCAAATTTGTACAGCTATAGACTCATGTATTTGTGCTTCGATGATCGTCATTCATTTGTTTTAGAAGATTGAAAAGCTTTGAAGATTAAAAAGCTTGAAAGGTGGGTACCTCACGAATTGACTGAAGCAAACCGGCAAACGCGCGTCGACTGCTGCATTACATTACTAAACCGGCACAATAATGAAGGTATTTTAAACCGAATCATTACCTGTGATGAAAAATGGGTTCTTTACGATAATCGGAAGCGCTCAGCGCAATGGTTGGATCCTGGCCAGCCAGCCAAATCCTGGCCCAAGCGAAAATTAACCCCAAAAAAGTTACTTGTAAGCGTTTGGTGGACTAGTGCCGGTATTGTTCATTACAGTTTTCTCAAATCTGGCCAGACTATTACGGCTGATGTCTATTGTCAGCAATTGCAAACCATGATGGAAAAGCTAGCGGCTAAACAACCTAGGCTGGTCAATCGCTCCACGCCACTGCTGCTTCACGACAACGCTAGACCACACACTGCGCAACAGACGGCTACTAAATTAGAAGAGCTTCAATTGGAAAGTCTAAGACATCCTCCGTACTCCCCGGACCTTGCTCCAACAGATTACCATTTTTTTCGAAATTTGGATAACTTCTTGCAAGGGAAAAAATTCAACTCCGATGGGGCAGTCCAAATCGCCTTCAAAGATTTTATTGATTCCCGTCCGACTGGTTTTTTTAGTAAAGGGATCAATGAACTACCTATAAGATGGCAAAAGTGCATAGAAAATAATGGTTCATACTTTGATTAATTAAATATATTATATTAAAAAATATTCGACTTTTTGTTCCTCCCATACAAAACGCCAATTTCATATGTAAGGACCTAATACATGATGTATATCTTGCAAAGGGCAATGTATACACGCTTCAACAGCATAACTCCAAGAGAGTGGCAAAAATTTTTTTCAACCAAATTATCAAATTCTTTCTAAAAAGCCTTCTATAAAATAACTGATTATCTAGCTAGAGGATAAAAATGCTTGGTTTTAAGTTTAGCGGGTTTCTTGTTCGCTTTTTTACTTTAACTTAAAAAGTGTGAAGTGAACAAAAATCAAAGTTGGCACTTTATTTCCTAGTTTTCCTTTTTCGATTCCGGCCTTGTATTTTTCTGTGTGTTTTTTTATTCTTGTTTTATTTGGGTGTTTATTTCCCTTGGACTGGGTGTTCTCTATTAAATAAAAAAAAAATATATTGTACTAAATATATCAGTTATCTAGTACCCATAACACAAGCTTTGAGTTATTAATCTATTGTATAAACTACACAGAGCGCTATGGCGCTCATCAGGGGAGGCCTATGTCCAGCAGTGGACTAATAAAGGCTGATGATGGTAATAAAACCTTACCTTCAAAACCCCCTCGTTTTCCCACACACCTCCAAACCCCATCCTCAGTGACATTGACCTCTAAAACCGCCATACCACTACCGACTGCGCTACCAACAACACTGTTATCATGCATCCATTCCACAGACGCACAGTCGTCTGCTTGACAGTACAGTTGCGCTATGGTATGGTAGCTTTTACTGATCGTGTGTGGGCCTATGATTTGAACGGTAGGCTTGGAGTGGATGGATATTGTGGCAGATTGGTTAGTTGAGCCGCCTGAAAAGAAAAACAGATTTAAGAGTATCACTACATAGTACAAAACAAAGTCGCTTTCTCTGTCCCTATGTCCCTTTGTATGCTTAAATCTTTAAAACTACGCAACGGATTTTGATGCGGTTTTTTTAATAGATTGAGTGATTCAAGAGGAAGTTTTATACATATTATAAAACCGTGCGAAGTCGGGCGGGTCGCTAGTTTATAATAAAATAAATTCATAATGGTGGAAATTCACAAAGCATCACCGAAACCCAAGCAAAAAACATGCTGGAGAATTCACACAGCATTAACTAGCCCCAAAGTAAGATACTCAAAGTTTGTTTATATTATATAGTATACTAGCGACCCGCCCCGGCTTCGCCCGGTTTAATTATACCTACGTATAAAGCTTCCTCTTGAATCACTCTATCTATTTAAAAAAGCTGCATCAAAATCCGTTGCGTAGTTTTAAAGATTTAAGCATTCAAAGGGACAGGGAAATAGGAACAGAAAAAGCGACTTTGTTTTATACTATGTAGTGATGATACATTATAGAAATAAATATTATTTGTATTATACATAGATAACACCCAGACTAACGGCACAAATCTGGAATCGAACCCGCAACCTCTTGCGTCGCAGGCGGACTGTCATCCGCTGCGCCACTCACGTCGTCGTTATTTATATTCCATGGGAACTGATTCAAAGGATACTAGCAGCGCCTTGCGATTTCACCCACGTAATTACCGTTCCCGTGGGAATACCGGGATAAAATATAGCGTATGTGTTATTCTAGACTAAAATCTAACTCTGTGCCAAAGTTTATCCAAATCCCTTCAGTAGTTTTTGCGTGATAAAGTAACAAACATCCATCCATCCATCCATACTTACAAACTTTCGCGTTTATAATATTAGTAGGATAGTAGGTACCTTTATTTACCGCGCTGCATGTATAAACCCCAGCGTCCGCTTCGCTTGCATTGACGATCGTTTTGTTGAATCGGTAAACTCCGTCAATGCTCGGCTCTACATTTATCTTAGTACCTAGAATATTTCAAAACAAAATTAAATCAAATAAGTTTATTTGTAGTATAATGTGTTAGAATATAAATCAGCATATGCAATTATGCAGGTTATTTAATGAAAATGAATAATTGAATCCAATAACCTAAGTAGATAATTTAAGTTTATAAGTATATATTTATCATAAGTTTTCCTGTGTTCCATATACATATAACGCGATTTTGTAATCTGTAATGTTATACTTACAATTAATAAAGTGAATTGAACCTCTTCCTATTATTTATGTCAGTTGATAAACTCACTTGGTCCAGTCAACTGAGAGGCAATCTGTAAGTCCAGCAGCAATGCTTCGCTGACGACGGTGCAGGTCAAAGTGACGGTGTCGCCCACTTCCACAGTCAGGTTCGCAGGTTCGAAGCTCACTTGTGGCGGTTCCACTGAAAAGAAGTTTGTTATTGCTTTTTAAAAGAACCCAAGGACCAAGGGTTTTTACCCCAAAACGGCCCAAATAAGTAAGATTCTGTCTCTCGGTCAAGCGTATTTAAGCCATTGGAGGCATACTTTTTAAGAGGACCCCAAGGACCGAGGGTTTCCACCCCAAACGGCTCAATAGAAAGATACTCGTAGATAGATAGATAATGACTTTATCTGAACTTGAGAAGTTCAGACACACACATACCCTGAATACCGTGTAGTGGAATACCACTTTTAGTAATAGGGTCCCGTTTAACCTTTTAGATACGGAAACTTAAAGTTATCAACACTCAATATTGATGTCAACTGACACCGTTGGTGAAAACATCTTTTACATTTTGTAAACAACTAAAAACTGTTTGTGAAATAACGATGCGCATCGTTGTTGAAAACCAACGACAACACCCATGCCTATTGATGTTTTACCTATAATGGTGACTTCTGTAGCAGCTCTCCCGACGCCGGCCACATTTTTAGCGAAACACTTGTAGGTTCCTGTCGTCTCTTCTGTTAGATCTTCTATCACGTATTCTATGGACGTAGTTTGTCTGGAAACAGTATATTTTTATTTATCTACATTGTCTAAAAAAATATAGGTACTGGGTTATTTGACCTGGAATGTGATTCACTATGACATAGGAGATTCCTTGCCCCGACCGTGTCACGTCACGACGTCCGATTCCACGCCTCTATCTTGTCTTAGGTATGTACCACGCTTGAATTGGTCATACATAGTGAATCACCCCCCTGATAGAGGAATACCCCCTTTAATATATAAATCCCAACTAATATTGTAAATGCGAAAGTAACTATCTGTCTGTTACGCTTAAACGCCTAAACTACTGAAGCGATTTAAATAAAATTTGGTACAGAGATAGTCTAGGGCCTGAGAAAGGATATAGGGATAATACTAGAAGAATAAAATAATATACTCTTTTAAATACCAAAAAAAGGGTTGGAAAGGGTAGAAATAGGGGGTGAAAGTTTGTATGGTACCTAGTTTTGTCATTTTGACGCAAGAAACTTATTTTTTAGGCTTTGGATTAGATTTATGTAAGAATGGCAGTCAATGTTTGAAAACAAATACCTTACGGGCTAAAATAAAATAGGGGTTGCTTGTAGGGAAATATGTAAGTTTTATGTGACACTTAAGGTCGCTATTCCCCGCGGACGAAGTCGTGGGCACAGCTAGTAATAAATAAATAATGCTGGAGAACCCACACAGCGTCATCTAGCCCCAAGCTAAGCAGAGCTTGTGTTATGGGTACTACGAGTAGATGACTGATATACTTACATTACATTACATAGATATATATACTTTTTATACTTATTACCTATTTACCTTTACTACCTTTGCAACAATATGACACAAGGAAATAAGTTATTCAAATAAATAATGAAGCGATAGATGTGAAAGCGATACTTACAAACTAGATATCAGCGGCTGTAGTTTATGCGATCCTTTGGTCCACATCGCTGTCACCGGCACTAGACTGTCCACCTTGCATTTTAGAACTACTCGAGAATGCGCGTGCGCTGAAATCTGTAACAATATGTACGTAATTAATTTGTGAAGTTTGACAGACCTTTTCTAGCTGTGTGCCTGTCATAAAAAATAATACTTCCAATTCTTTTAACTGAAAATTGTTTATTTGTTTAAAATATGTTACAATCTACATGCTAAACAGTTGTTAGAACATCCTTTTAAGCATGAAAAACAGGTGTGCCAGGATGTCCTACTCTTCTATATAAATGCATTTAGTTTATTAAGAAATTAACTTCATTAATTTAAGTATTATCTAATTAAATAAATAAAAAAACAACTTAAAATGTTTTTACTCTAGTTCCTACAGTCTGCCTTTCTAAATAATGCTTGCCTGCTAGAGATCACTTCTAAGTGATAAAACCGTCCTTTGTACTTTTCTTCAGTTACCTATTTAATAAAGATTTTTTTTACTATAAAACAAATACGTTAGGTACCTTTTTTGATGTTGTCAGATATGGCACATCTGAAAAAACAATAAAACAGTATTAAATATACTACAACAGAATTTCAATACAAATAATAGTTTATAAAATTTGTTTGAATTCATCACTACAAACATAGTACAAACAAAGTCGCTTTCTCTGTCCCTATTTCCCTATGTCCCTTTGTACGTTAGTCTTTAAAACTACGCAACGGAGTTTGATGCGATTTTTTTTATTAGAGTGATTCAAGAGGAAGGTTTATACATATAATAAAACCGTCTGAAGCCGGGGCGGGGCTAGTTTACTGATATGTTTTGCAACTCACTTGAAGTTTTGTTGGAGAAGATTAGAAGGATCTAGAATTCTAGAGTCAAACAAGAACCCACCTGGGACTTTGGCTTGCACAGCGGTTGATCCAATTCTTCTCACCGGTTGGTGATGTTCGTCTTTACCATTTATCTGAAAAAGACAACTTACTACTTTAATACAGCTACAATTATAGAACGAGGTGTTACTTATGGATCGAATAATAAAATAATACTTAAGATATTTTTTATTATACATAGAAAAGACTCAGAACTTTATTATACATAGAAAGGCAACAAATATTTTTTTTGCAAGCCGCACCACTGAGTTCGTCAAAAATGTACTAAGAAATCCAAAATGTACCTACATATCAAGGTTATTTTTTATATTAATTATTAAGATGGGAGTAGTAAAAACATTTTTTCTTTAGTGTAGTGTTTGTGTACGTAAATTAATGAATTAACACTTTATTGTACTAAAAGGTATCGTTCAGTTAAAACTTAAATCTTATTAAAATTTCCCATGGTACCAAAGGCCGCGGCGGCCTTATCACTGATATCGATTTCTCCCAGGCAACCTTGTTGTGTATGTGTGTGTTGGTGTGATAGTACATAATATAACTCACAGCAACATAAAAGAACTCCTCTGGTGGTATAAAAGCCTCGGCTAAGTAAACCTTATTCTCCGCATCCGCTTCCGTTAGCGGCAGCTCAAAGAGTGTGCTACCGTTCATGGACAATATCTCTGCGAACTCTATGGTAACTGGCGGAGTCTTCTGGGTTAGAGATATCAGCATGTGGTTGTATGTTCCTGGGGAAAACATTCGGAAGGAATTAAAATTCTACTAATATTATAAACGCGAAAGTTTGTAAGTATGGATGGATGTTTGTTGCTCTTTCATGCAAAAACTACAGAACGGATATGGATGAAATTTGGCACAGAGATAGATTATAGTCGGGAATAACACATATTTTGTCCAGGAATTCCCACGGGAACGGGAAATACGTGGGTGAATCCGCGAAGCGCTGCTATTAAATAAATAATGCTGGACAATCCACAGCATCATCTAGCCCCAAGCTAAGCAGAGCTTGTGTTATGGGTACTAGATGACTGATATACTTAATACAATACATAGATAGATATTTTTTTAAATACTCTGGACGATCCACAGCATCATCTAGCCCCAATCTATTCTTCTAATCTAGTCATCTAGTACCCATAACATAAGCTCTGCTAGCTTGGGTCTAGGTGATGCTGTGTGGATTATCCAGCATTATTGTTTATTATATGATGATTTTGTGATCGTCTACAACACCACCAGCTAGGTACTAAGATATATCCAATACTTAATTAATAAGCTAATACTTAGTAGATTATATTAGTCTACTAGTGCTACTAGTAAAAATAATATGGATTACAGAACACTGTAATTTGCAAGTGTGTATGACTTCACCAGCTAGGTACTAAGATATATCCAATACTTAATTAATAAGCTAATACTTAGTAGATTATATTAGTCTACTAGTGCTACTAGTAAAAATAATATGGATTACAGAACACTGTAATTTGCAAGTGTGTATGACTTCACCAGCTAGGTACTAAGATATATCCAATACTTAATTAATAAGCTAATACTTAGTAGATTATATTAGTCTACTAGTGCTACTAGTAAAAATAATATGGATTACAGAACACTGTAATTTGCAAGTGTGTATGACTTCACCAGCTAGGTACTAAGATATATCCAATACTTAATTAATAAGCTAATACTTAGTAGATTATATTAGTCTACTAGTGCTACTAGTAAAAATAATATGGATTACAGAACACTGTAATTTGCAAGTGTGTATGACTTCACCGCCGTGTGGTGCCGGCATAGAATTGCACCACCCCAACTCCTCCCGTGGGTGTCGTAAGAGGCGACTAAGGGACACACCGGGGGCGGGCAGCAGCGCCCCTGCAGAACCAACACCATCACCTAACTGCGATCCCCAACCCGCATGCCCAGCGTGGGGATTACGGGCATTACCCCCTTAATGAATAAAACAGCCAGAAAATGGCCCCCAGTTCCCGGTCGCCTCGCTATTCCTGGCTATGGTGGCGGTCATGGTAACGGCGGGGCTGGGGGTGCTAAGAATCCCCGGGCTACATTAGGCTACCACACACTTTCGAATTTGACCCTGGCTACGTTTAACGGACGCACTCTGAGGCTTGACCATCACCTAGCGCAGTTGGAAGTGGAGTTAGAGAACATTAAATGGCATGTTCTAGGGTTATGTGAAGTCCGTAGAGAGGGGGAGGACACCATAACCCTAGACTCGGGCCATCTTCTCTACTTTCGCGAGGGTGACAAAACATCCCAGGGTGGCGTAGGTTTCCTCGTCAATAAGGCCCTCTCTAGCAACGTTCAAGAAATCTCCAGTGTGTCGACCAGGGTAGCGTACCTGATCCTTCGGCTATCCAAGCGGTATAGCATGAAGGTAATTCAGGTTTACGCACCGACCTCGGCACACTCGGATGAAGAAGTGGAGGATATGTATGATGACATATCCAAAGCCTTACACAACACCACTAAGGCTCACTTCAACGTTGTTATGGGGGACTTTAACGGCAAGGTGGGAATCCAAACTGGCAACGAATCCCGAATAGGCCCGCATGGTTATGGAGTTAGGAATCACAGGGGGCAAATGCTTGTCAACTTCCTTGAGAAAGAGGGGTTGTTCTTAATGAACTCCTTCTTTAAGAAGCAGCCCCAAAGGAAGTGGACATGGCGAAGTCCCGACACTGTGACTAAAAATGAGATCGACTTCATCATGACGGATAGCAAGCACATATTCAGAGATGTCTCAGTGATCAACAGGTTCAATACCGGATCTGATCACCGACTGCTCCGAGGCACTCTGAATATCAACTTAAAGCTTGAAAGAAACCGTCTGATGAAGTCCACGCTCCGGCCTAATCCAATCCAAATCATGGCGGGCACCGAGAAGTTTCAGCAGCTTCTCGGGGATAGATTTGTTGCTTTGGAACCCACTGATGACGCTGACGAGAACCTACACAATCTGGTCGAAACGTTGAGGGATGAGGGCATTAAATTCTGCAGAAAACAAGGTACTGGCAGAAAGTCCAAACTCTCGGATGAGACTCTGGATCTGATGACAAGAAGACGGGAAACCACCCAAGTGACTTCGTCAGAGAGGTCAGACCTGAACAAGCGAATCGCGAAGATGGTACGGCGCGACCTTCGGAGCTCCAACACACGCCTCATTGAAGAGGCGATAGAGCGCAACCGAGGGTCCAAAGTATTCACTCAGCAGCTTGGCAGGAGCCACCTGACGAAGCTTAAAACGCACGATGGGAGGACCGTACTGTCGAAACTGGAGATTTCAGCCGAGATAGAGGATTTTTATGGCCGTCTGTACACTGCACATGCCCCTCGTTCCCGGCGAGATGACCATGATTCCAGAGCCACCCTGACACGCCACTATATACCGACGAACTGCCAGATATCAGTCAAGATGAAATCGTGTTAGCTCTGAGGCAGCTTAAAAATGGAAAAGCCCCGGGTGAGGACGGTATTACTTCAGAGCTTCTGAAGGCAGGAGGAGCTCCCGTTATACAGGAGCTACAGAGCCTCTTTAATGCCGTCCTTCACAGTGGGAGAACTCCTAAGGCGTGGAGCGGGGGTTTGGTGGTGCTCTTTTTTAAGAAGGGCGATAAAACCCTCCTTAAAAACTATAGACCCATCACACTCCTGAGCCACGTCTATAAGCTGTTCTCGCGAGTGGTCACGAATCGTCTCGCCAGGAGACTCGACGAGTTTCAGCCACCGGAACAGGCCGGGTTCCGCGGAGGATATGGCACCATAGACCACATACACACAGTGCGGCAGATTATACAGAAGTCCGAAGAGTATAATCAGCCCCTGTGTCTCGCTTTTGTGGACTTTGAGAAAGCCTTTGACTCTGTCGAAACCTGGGCTGTTCTGGAATCCTTACAGCGATGCCAAGTAGACTATCGTTATATCGAGGTGCTGAGATGTCTCTACGATGCCGCTACTATGAGTGTCCAAGTACAGGACCAGCAGTCTAAACCCATCCAATTGCGCAGAGGAGTGAGACAGGGGGATGTCATATCCCCGAAACTGTTCACGAGCGCATTGGAAGATATGTTTAAGACGCTGGACTGGAAAGGTAAGGGCATAAACATAAACGGCAATTACATCTCACACCTACGATTCGCTGATGACATAGTCTTAATGGCGGAGTCGCTAGAGGAGCTGACCCACATGCTGGACGGCTTAGCCTCAGCCTCACGACGCATCGGTCTTGGCATGAATTTGGATAAAACCAAAGTCATGACCAATAACCACATTAATCCAGGACCGGTCGTCGTAGAAGGCCACCTTCTCGAAATTGTTTCCGAGTACACTTACCTTGGGCAGATTGTGCAGTTAGGTAAAAACAATTTTGAAAAGGAGGCCAAGAGGAGGATTCAGCTGGGCTGGGCAGCGTTTGGAAAACTACGTCGAGTCTTCTCGTCATCCATACCGCAATGTTTGAAAACGAAAGTTTTCAATCAGTGCGTCCTACCCGTAATGACCTACGGAGCTGAGACGTGGACACTCACGGTAGGGCTGGTCCACCAGTTCAAAGTCGCTCAGCGAGCTATGGAAAGAGCTATGCTCGGAGTTTCTCTGAAGGATAGGATTCGTACTAATGAATACATCCGACAGAGAACCAAAGTCATCGACATAGCTCAAAGAATTAGCAAGTTGAAGTGGCAGTGGGCCGGCCATATCGCGCGAAGAACCGACAACCGTTGGGGTAAACGTGTTCTTGAGTGGAGACCGCGACTCGGCAAACGTAAGGTAGGACGCCCTCCGGCCAGGTGGGATGACGATCTGCGAAAGACTACTGGCAGATGCTGGATGCGGCAAGCTGAAGACAGGGCGCTATGGCGCTCATTAGGGGAGGCCTATGTCCAGCAGTGGACTAATATAGGCTGATGATGATGATGATGATGACTTCACCAGCTAGGTACTAAGATATATCCAATACTTAATTAATAAGCTAATACTTAGTAGATTATATTAGTCTACTAGTGCTACTAGTAAAAATAATATGGATTACAGAACACTGTAATTTGCAAGTGTGTATGACTTCACCAGCTAGGTACTAAGATATATCCAATACTTAATTAATAAGCTAATACTTAGTAGATTATATTAGTCTACTAGTGCTACTAGTAAAAATAATATGGATTACAGAACACTGTAATTTGCAAGTGTGTATGACTTCACCAGCTAGGTACTAAGATATATCCAATACTTAATTAATAAGCTAATACTTAGTAGATTATATTAGTCTACTAGTGCTACTAGTAAAAATAATATGGATTACAGAACACTGTAATTTGCAAGTGTGTATGACTTCACCATCTAGGTACTAAGATATATCCAATACTTAATTAATAAGCTAATACTTAGTAGATTATATTAGTCTACTAGTGCTACTAGTAAAAATAATATGGATTACAGAACACTGTAATTTGCAAGTGTGTATGACTTCACCAGCTAGGTACTAAGATATATCCAATACTTAATTAATAAGCTAATACTTAGTAGATTATTTTAGTCTACTAGTGCTACTAGTAAAAATAATATGAATTACAGAACACTGTAATTTGCAAGTGTGTATGACTTCACCAGCTAGGTACTAAGATATATCCAATACTTAATTAATAAGCTAATACTTAGTAGATTATATTAGTCTACTAGTGCTACTATTAAAAATAATATGGATTACAGAACACTGTAATTTCCAAGTGTGTATGTCTGAAAGGACCAAGGCTGGCAATGTTCCAGTATAACTTTTAAAACTATCATTGTTTTTAACACGCAAGTCATTGAAAACGGGATATTTACCATGATTTGATTCGTGATCATGGCGTTTGAAACGGAGCCGATAAATCGGAAACCTCAAAAGAAATCAAATCATGGTAAATAATAGTAAATATCCCGTTTTACTTTAATATTCCACTAACCTTTCAAAGGCCTATAGCTGGTTTCCGCCATGTCCCGAGGCTTTTCCACTGAGAAGCCGTGGTCGAAGGTCAGGTTTGAAAGACCAGACACCTTCACGGAGTAGTCTTCATCGCTGCCAACGGTGATCGTCCAATTACCTGGCTCTGGTTGCAGAACTTTCACCACCTGGGAATAAGAACGATTTTCGAACACCAGCTCAAATTCTGGTTCTTCAATAGAAGATCCCTTATTTTCATTAACTTTTTTTTTCTTTACAAATTGTTCCCTAAAACCAAAGTCAATGTGCTTTACTTCCTTATGATCTTACAGGACACTTGGGCACGTCTTAAAATTCTCATTTAATTGAATTGCAGGTGTCAATTTAGATTTCCCGAAAACTGAAATTTGAAAGATCTAAAATATTGCTGCAAGACTTACTAGGTTTTCTTAGGAATGGATAATATAAAACTTGAAAACTGAATCATACATGCGGCAAGCTGAAGGCAGGGCGCTATAGGGGTCATTACGGGAGGCGTATGTCCAGCTGTGGACTAATATAGGCATAGACCTATAGTAGTCCACTGCTGGATCATGAAAAAAAAATCCGTTCCTTTCATAAAAAAGATGGATGAATTGTGTGAAAGAGGATTTGCTTAAGAAATAAGTGAAAACGGAGATTACGGATAACAGAGCTGAAGGAAAGAAAAATACATGTTGTGCCGACCCCACTTAGCGTGGGATAAGTTCCGGAAAAATAAGAATAATATGAGCAGTGTGTGTGAATATGTGCAGTTTATATACAGTCTCAGTCAACTGAGGCATTTAAATCCTAGCTTGGTAATCCTGGTGGTTCCTACGATACAGGCCTAGCATATTGTGAGAATCGTTGTCACTCGAGTCCAAAAATCCTGCCTACTTACTCAGTAATAATTGTATTACCCACTAAGATAGCACAGTGTTAATCGTAATTTAATTGTTTAAGTAGTAAATAAACAAATGTTTCATTTCATTTTCATATTATGAAAAATGTGTTTCCTTTCATAACGATATGGTTTTCAAAATACGTCAACTTGTTTTGGTGTATGTGTTTTTGTATTATATACTGACCATAATCTCAGCCAAGTCGAGAGTTGTGACGAGTTGGGGTGGAGTGACTTCTGTTCCACTGGGGTTCAACACTGTGATCTGGGGCTTCGCCCCCGACACGGAGACTGTCACCTCCCCTAGCGAGCTGTCCACAGGGACCTGATGGAAAAAAATAATAATATTGGACAATTCACGGTACATCATCTAGCCCCAAGCTAAACAGAGCTTGTGTTATGGGTAATAGATAACTGATGTTCATCACACTGATATTATTAAATTAAATGCGAAATTTTGGATGAATGGATAGATGTTGGTTTCATCTTCACGACAAAATTGCTGAATGGACCTGCTGAAATTTCGAATAGACGTAGTTCTAGCCCTAGAATAACATCCTACTAATATTATAACCGCGGAAGTTTGTAAGTATGGATGGATAGATGTCTGTTACTCTTTCACGCAAAAACTACTGAACGGATATGGAAATTTGGCACAGAGATAGATTATAGTCTGGAATAACAAATAGGCTATATTTTATCCCGGAATTCCCACGGGAACGAGGATAATCGCGGGTGAAATCACGAGGCGCTGCTTAGCCCCAAGCTAAACAGAGCTTGTGTTATGGGTACGAAACAACTGATATTTTTAACACTAATATTACAAATGCGAGTGTTTGGATGAATGGATGGATGTTTGTTACCTCTTCACGACAAAACTACTGAACGGCTGAGCGATTACGCTAAAACCACCCATCCAAAATTGACATATGAAAGCCCTTATAATGGCCTTCGTAATTTGAAATTGTATGGAAAGGACGCGCGCGTTGGCCATTGAAATGGCTCAAGAATGTCAATTTGGATGGGCGGTTTAAGCGTAATTGCACAGCGGATCGGGCTGAAATTTCGAATAGACGTTGTTCTAGCCTTGGAATAAAACAAAAACTATTGTTCCTATGGGAAAGAAATAGCCTTGAAACATTGCCAATGAAACAACGCGTGCGAAGCCGTGGACAGATATTAGTAGGTAATAGATAAAAGTAATTAATTACCTCTTGCGTATTAGATCCCGCTGGGTTTACGCTTGAGCCGAGGTTCACCATTCTGCCTTTTATTGAACTCCGTACGAAATCTAAAACCTGAACAATTACAAAATGTTAAGTTTAGATTAGATATTTATATTTTAGATGAATGAATTAAAACTCTTAATTATATTTAAACCTACCACACGAAGAAAGAAAATAATACATAAAAAAACTGCAAACTAAGACTAAGTATAAAGGGAGGCCTTATCGCTAAAAACGACCTCTTCCAGACCACCTTTGGATGGACTATAATGTAGATTTTATTTTATTAAATAGATCAGTCATCTAGTACCCGCAACACAAGCTCTGCTTAGTTTGGGGAATAGATGATGCTGTGAGGATTGTCCAGCATTATTCATTATGTTTCTCATTATGCTATCGGGTCCTATAGTGACCCATTCCTTTGAATGCCATGGGACCGAAGCCAACAGCACAGAGGCCTTTTATGATTATTATTAAATTATAGCGACCCGCCCCGGCTTCGCACGGTTTTATTATACGTATAAACCTACCTCTTGAATCACTCTATCTATTAAAAAAATCATATCAAAATCCGTTGCGTAGTTTTAAAGATATAAGCATAAATAGGGACAGAGAAAGCGACTTTGTTTTATACTATGTAGTGATGTAGTAATTAAGAAAAAATAGATCATCGTTTGACAGATCGCAAACTGTACCTTGTGAACACTAGTCTTGTTCAAGTTGAAGACTTGGCCGGAGCTGGCAGCTGCTATTTGGTGGTACACCTTGTAGGATGGCTTGTCCAGGTCATTGCAGTGTCCAGTTAGCACGAATACCACCTGGAAATTGTTTCGTAAGGTTTTCACTTTAACCTCCTTAATTTGAATCTAGTATCTAGTATTTTTTATTATGCTGGATGCGGCAAGCTGAAGAGAGGGCGCTATGGCGCTCATTAGTGGAGGCCTAAGTCCAGCAGTGGACTTATATATGTCAAGTATGATGATTGTCAAAGATAACCTAAGCCTAGCCGAGGCTGTAGGCTGTAGCGTTAGGATAATGATGATTATTAAAATCAAGAGATGATTGTTACTTTTAGAAGGTATTTATTGGAAGGGGACTTTTTGTACCTTTCGGATGCATAACCTAGTATTTGATTTTTACATCTTCGCGTACATCTATAATTGTATAACGTTGCATCTATAAGATGTAAGATCAAGAAAAAAATAATCAATAGTTCTAATGAAGTGGGTGGTGGCTCGGTTTATTTCCTGTCTAGTGTAGTTAGACGACCTTTATGTTTATCAGTAGACGAGACGGCTGGATCAAAATAAACAAGATCAACGCATGTTTTGAGGTCAATATCACGGAAACGAGAGAATCGATAAAATGGTTTGTAACTTTATCAACATCTTTGTAGGTACCTAGGTACTACGCAGTCAGCGTCTTGGAGACGCTTTCAACTAGGTATTGATATGGATCAGCTAGGCTAACTCTAGATTTTTTGCAACTAGCTCAATTGTTTCATTTGTAAATGTCCTAATTTGTGTCTTTCTTTTTGATCGTAATGTTGTATGGTTGGTAAGCTAATGAAGCTCGGGCAGTTCAACTAAATGCTGATGAGTTTTTAAAAGCAATATTAACTAATAATTATACCTACTAATTATGTACCTGCCAATATTAAGATAATTTAATTTAGTCATGACTTTATGGATTTGTTTAACATTCGCCCTTCTGTCTGAGAGTCCACAGCTGCATCCAATCTCGTAGACGCATGGAATTTGTAATTTTTTAGAGGTTTGACATATTTTGTGATGAAAAAGTATAAAGAGAATAAGTACAGTATAGAGAAACGTTGGGGAAATAAAACACAAGGTAAGCTTTAAATAACCTAATAGGAATCTTTGGGTGGAAATTGAAATTGTTATTTCGGATTTCGTAAATATATTACCTACTTATTAAGGCTTTGTATCCTTAAACTAAAAAGTTAAATTACATTCCCACCTGGCTCGTTTTCCTCTGCACTGCATCCAGCACATTCCCCACTAGCCGGTGGTCCCCCGCCGTGGCGTCAGTGAACACATACACGTAGGACCGCGCCTGGCTCACGTCTAGAGCCAGCTGAATCCCACCTAGAGACTTCTCCGGGCAGTCTCCACCTCCGTACACTTTGACCTTCTCTAACGCGGCCTTTAAGACTTCTTTGTCTTGGGTTACAGTTGCTGGACCGACCACTGGAAGGTTCAAGGTTCATAAAACTGTTAGTGGAAATAAAGTGCGCGACCTACTCGCTCGCGCTCTTTGTTTGCTCTTGTCAACTGCCGCACAAACTCGGGACTTCGCGCCCCTATTCGTCGGATGGTTGAGTCCTATAATAATTACTTCGTAGATATAGACATATTTATTTGTAATTTACATCAATTTAAAAAGTTTTTATACAGTTTACTTAGTAAGGAAAATTTAAGTAATACTTAATCCGACATAATTCATTAAGTTTTTATTATTGTTATTAGTAAAAATTTAATTACTTGCATTTATAGTTACTTAACTTAATTACCTAGAGGAGCTTAGTTTTAGTTTGACCTTCTTGTTGCATGTTTTTCTTTATTCTGTATATAACGCATATGTGGATAGCGCTGTGGGCTACATTGCGAATATGGCTTATCTTTACATAGTAAAGTACTAACTTAGATGTATAATAAGTTGAATGTAGTCGTCGTCGTCGTTTAATGTAGTCGCCCTTAATAAATAAATAAAGTGTAAGTAACCTACTAGTCAGCTTTGTCTGTTTTATTAATTTCGGCTCTGTAATCAGAGAAGGTGCTTTTAGTTTTAATTGTACTGGTATTATTAATGTATCATCCATCCACCACCTCAGTCAATCATATCATATCATCATCCTCAGCCATTTGACGACATCTGTGGCGCAGCGGGCAAAGGTGCGACGTAGGCGATCGATTTCCGCAAATATTTGTAAGTTTTACTGGATTGTTCAGTATTTTCTAAATATCTCTACTGAGCTTGGGGTTAAGTGGTGCTGTGTGGATTGTCCACCATTACGTGTTTATGAATATTATTTTATAATTAACCCTTGTCGAACCACTACTGGGCATAAGCCTCTATGTTTATACCAGTCGGTCCTGATATGTCCATAAGGTAGGCCGAGTGCCAAGGTTTTCTTTTTCTACCGTATGTTTTGTTTTAGCAGAGTAAACTGTAGCTTAGGATTGTTATGAAATACAGACAGGATTCTTTTTCAGAGTAAGGCCTCGCTTAATTATGTACATACCTATCCTATTAAATAAGTTTATGCTACATATAAAATGTACTATAGAAAAACTTAGATATTTAATCAAATTTCCAATTTCATTTCTGTTTACTTATACATTTTAAACATTGGAAATTGGAATGTACGAAACCAGCTATGAACTTTTATAAACTATGCTCTTATAAACCGGGATAATTTGTAATAAACAGGGTAGAAACAGGTACTTACACGGATCATGAAAAGGCACAAAAACAAAATCCCCTATAACCTTGCCCTCTTCCAAAGCAGTCTTCAAAATCATCTCCGCGCCTTCCCGCAACTGTTTCAAGTCATTGTACATCGATCCCGTCGTATCGAAAACGAACACCAAACTGCTTTTCGAGACATCTTCACAAATCACTTTAACAAAGATTAGAAAGAGCACGGAAAGTATTTTTGGATACATTTCGAACGGTGGATGGAGGATGAATGCAATGTTTTAGTTAATGCGTTATCGGTGACCTCTGACCAGTTAATCAATCTAGAGTAGGAAATCAGTTCAGAAGTATCTTAAACTAGCCTTTTCCCGTGACTTCGCTTATGGCTGGACAAAAAGTACCTGTCGTGATGACCGACGAGGCGCGGCGGGCGAAGGGCCTGCGACGTAGGGTGTGGATTCGATTCCCGCCTTGGAACAAATATTTGTTCCTGGGTTCCAGGTGTGTTTTAAGTAGGTACTATAGTAAAAATATCTATTTATGTAATATTGTCTTCATTTGAATAATTTAAACAATCTATGGCATTATCTCAATTCTAGCCGAGAAAAAAACTTGCTACGAAGAATAGAATTCCTAGAATTCTATTTTTTTAACCTTCGTATAGCACTATTATATCATTGATCAATATAAGAATTAAAAAAAACAGGCAAATCGTTTATTGATTACATCCTACATACAAACTTAATCTCTTTCTATTTTGTTTGGATTTATATTGAAAAAGTTTATAACCGGGGGTTCCCGAAATTTTATTTTTAAAGTACCTACCAGGGTTGTTGCTGATGCCGTTTTTTGACACATCAGCGGATGCTGATGCTGATTTTGGCCAAGTGCGTTACGGGCTCACAAATTGAGTGTTCCACACTAACGGTTCTTCCAATAGAAACAGAGTCTAGAAAAATCATGTCTTTTTCTGGGTTCAGTACACAAAGGGTAGCCACAGGGCAGCCACTCTTTGTGTACTGATTCCAAAAAAACTCTTCAGGACCCTGAGCCCCGCCGCTTCGGGTCATGGCACGACTCGAACATCAGCATCGATCAATGCGGATGCTGATGCTGATGTTTAAATCACTGCTGTGCTGATCGTTAGCGGGTGCTCATATTCGCAACAACCCTGGTACCTGCCTACCTTATAGTTTAGTCTATGATTAGTGAACTTAGATAGTAAAATAAAACAAAATACTTAAAAATAAAATCTTTATTTCAAAATCCACACATGACCTTAGAAGACATTCTGTAGTATATGCACAAAAAAACAATCTTACTAAAATTATTAAGCTTAAACTTATGCTCAACTATGTGATCGAAATTGTTCTAATACGAGCTTACAACCTTCAAGAACAGCTGTTCTAAAAAAACAACAAAAAAGAGTGTGCTTACTACGACGCTAATAGTGATAATTATATGTTATTAAAGTGATGGTACAACACTGTCCCGCGAATACACAAGCCGATTTAGGCGCGTCTCAAATGATTTTTTGACAGATATTCATAGAAAACTGGCCAAAAATGGCAATTGAGACGTGCTCAAATTTGAATGCTGTTTAAGTATTAGTATGGGGTAAGTCGTTTACTTTTAAGTTGTTTGTAAACACTTGTATTCCTGAGAGGTGGTAAGATGGTCTTATGTCATAAGCCTTTATGAGAGCTTTTTTTTGGGCTTTTCTAATTTTTGTGAAGAACAAAAACTGTGGAGCTTTAGGTTTACATGTTAGAAACACTTTGAATATGTCAGGATTTTTTAAAGGAGGAGATTTTAAATTTTTCTATTTTTTTTGTGATGTGAATAAATTTATTTTCCTTACTTTTTTGTTCAATATGTAAAAGATATGGCTTAGATTGATTTCCCAAAAAAAAACACGTTCAATGCTGCAACGCAAAAAAAAAATTATAGCTAGCATCTCTTTCTAAATGTTGTAAATTAGATGAGACTAATACCCAGTCAGTTAACTGACGCGCTTATGCGCGTAAAAAGACTAGCTTATGGTGGGGAATGGGTGGGAAAAGGTTTTTATAGTAGAAGAGCTAGTAAACAACTTGTAAAAGTAAACAAAATTGGCGTTAATTCAGATGTCTTTTAAACTAGACTACTTCATTTACATTTTTATGGGTGTTAAATATCTTAACCAAAGAACTCCTTTCGTGATCATGGCGCTTGAAACGAGCCAAAATATCGAAAAACTCAAAACTTATCAAATTTTGGCAAATATTCCGTGTTAAATGACTTTACGTGTTAGAAACTATGAAAGTTTTAAAAGTTATATCGCAATATATCTTTTTTTATTGTATTTCCTTCAGACCTTAATCAAGCGCAGATTGAAATGAAGTTTTAGCTTTTTATACACAATTATTAGCAATTAATAATGACTAAAAATGTTGTTGCCTTTTATAAGGATCGAATTAAAAAAGGAAAGCATGATTTTTAGTGCTTTGGAATTAGTTTAGTTTTGGCGACATCTGAATTTACAGTCAATCTCAAATTATTTGACGAAGATCTTAAAAATACTTGTCTTTAAAATATGTTGAGCGACGAGTTGGTTTTAGCCTAATATTTATAAGTATAGTTATTTAACCCAGATAAGCCTACCGTCCTACATATAGGTCGGTAGAAATGAAAAAATATATTATTCTACCCGCACATTTTGCGGATATTATTGTCTGTGATTTGAAGTATCGGGGCTATGAGCTATTGAATAAAAAATATAAACCTGAAGTTATCATAAGTTATTTACGTAATATTTGAGTGAAAAGTTTACAATAAAGTGAGTTGCAGATATGTCGGAAAACAGGTATGCATAAAAAAATTGTGTTTGTAAAATAGTTAGAAAAAATGGTATCTACATGTTGGTAATAACCTCCTCTTTACGTTATAGAATAATTTTTATTCAATTAGGAATTTGAAAGTGGAGATAATTTGTTATAATTAGGGGTGTTCTACATACAGGACAGTAGGATAATGCGTATAACAATTTGTTTACAGACCATAAGCTGCGCACGAAATTTTAGATGCTTTAGAAAACATTCCTGATGATGAAGAGGATTACAGGGAAGGAGTGATATGTATTCAACCACCTACTGTTGATCCTGACTGTTCAACCGACGAAGATTCAGTGTGATGATGAACAACTTGCCACGAAACATTTTGCTTCAAACCGCAGAAGTATCCGTTCAAGGTGAGGATCCTGTAAGTGATGCGGAACAGGAACCCGCTGCACCTCTAACCAAGCGCAGGCGAACTTACGTTTGGAGAAAACAGGACTTAGAAAACTCTCCAGTAGATTGGCCTGAAGTCCAAGGAGCTTTCCAAGAAAAGCGTCTGATTGAGTGGATTGAAAACTTCATTGATGAAGACGTGATATCTTTATTGACGTCAGAGAGTAACAGATACGCCGTAAAAAAAATATGCCAGGAGATAACTTCTGAGGACATGAAATGATTATAAGTATATTACTAGTCAGTGGTTATTCATGGCTCCCGCGAAGAAGAATGTTTCGGGAAAACTCTCCTGATACAAAGAACGAGTTAGTCAGCTCTGCAATGCCGAGGGAAGGATTTGACTTTATTTTTCGCCACCTTCATGTACATGATAACCTGGGTCATTTGCAGAAGGTTTATTTACCATTAGTATGGCTTTGTCTTATAACAAATCATTACATGCAGTTTTATCAAACAACGTTTTTTAGTTACCCATTATCCTACTGTCCTATATGTAGGTCAGCTGTTTTCCTGAAAACCTTACAGCCGATATTTTTTTCAGTACTTTTTGTACTTAACATAGGACCCATTGAACTAAAAAATATCATTTTTTTCAAAGTTTAAAATAAAAAATAGTTTCAGGCTTATCTGGGTTAAATCTATTTCTAACTTTATTCAGTGAAATTTCGCTGCTTTGTTCCATTTAAATATGCTTGTAACGAGATGTTTCATAGGAACAAAACAGTGAAGCGTATAGAATAAGTCACTTATAATTGCATTTTAAATTAAATCGTAATTCTAATTAATTTAAACATTCCCAACTTCAATTCAGTCTACTACTTTTTACTTTACTTGAAGCTAAGAACTCATTTTCACAACTTTTTATAAAAACATACGCCTCAGGTGTGTTTAGTTGGTGAAAATAACTTATTTTGTTTCGGTGGTGGAGTATAGAAATGCATTATTGATACTTTGTAGGTAAGCCTATATCTTAATTATCATTGCAATTAAACATTGGCAAGTGAACACGGAATTGAACTTAGTTTTTATATTATTTATTATTAAAATCAACATATATAATAATATAATAAAATACATTATACAAAGTTTTAGTAGCGTACATTACATTTTACTACTTTGGCAAGTGTTTTATAATAAATAAATAATTAATTTGTACTTCCAACGTGTATCAGTCATGGATGTGGTGCCTTGTGGAAAAAAAACACATTTTTTTTTATACAGCAAAGCTATTGATACATTTTTGACCAACCAAATCTGTTTTCACCATAAATAAAAATTTGAAAATTATCATTAAAAATTGCATTATGTAATTATAATATTAATTAAATTAAATAAGTAGAATTCTCATTAACTATTCCTATGCAATGCCCTATTAAAAGTACAGGGCAAAATATCCCAAGCCATTAGAAATTATATAATTAATTTAGAAAATTAATACCAAATGAATTAATTAATTCGAGACAATTTCCGAAATCGGTGTCAATATTATAAACGTTTTACAAAAACGTCATTATTTTCCCCGAAAACGGGGAGATCTTAACTTATCGGCTAACGTATTTGGCCGCTAGCAACCCTGTCACAAGTTAAATTACCTACTTGCGTACATAGTAAAAGACCAAAAGTCAGTCAAGCAATATTTCTCTAAAACTGTACATTGGATATTGCGTCATTGTTTTTAAAGAAAAACTTATTACAAGAATAATACAACTCAAAAACGAGTTCTGAGGAGTAATTTTGTTTGTAATAATGTCAAAAAAGTCAATTGTAGCCTGTTCTAAGTCAAAATTATTCTGTATTCATCTGATAACCTTTTTACCAGATACTGCCCCCAATAAAACAGCGTTGAACCGAATCGACATGAATCAATGGCCGATCAATAGCGTGACATGGTGTTTTAGGTCTCGGAGTCCTTTTTGCAAGCTCTTACCTTGCGTCGGCCAAAGACGTATAATAAAACGGGTAATAAGACAATGTGACCACATACGTTCGGCACGTATGATTATAAAGAAGGGATACGCTATAAAAATTAGCCCGAACACCCGATTTACTATTAAATAAAATTTCTATTGAATAAAACGCGATTCTATAGTTTAGAATCGCCTATGTATACTTTTTTAAGCTTTCAAGTGTATACAATCATAGATTATGACAAGAAAAATTTATATTATCCTTAGTTTTGAATGGCCAACATCTTTTTTATCAGTTACCCTTCTACATTTGTATGGAAAGATTTTTTTTCTTTATTTATTAGAAAGGAGTTCAGTCAAAATTACTATGTCACTCCCATAGCCAACCAAGAAAGATGAGCGACTCGTTTGACCTTAAAAGGGTTATTACACTACACGTTATTCAGACACTAACCCTAACTAAGAGTGGTGTAGTAAGATTTAGGGTCCCTAAGGGACGGATCCGGCAAGCCTTGCTCCCTAATCGACCTAACTACCGGGCCCTGAATAACGTGTAGTGTAATACCGCTTTATGGTCGATACAACATAGTACAAAAAGGTTACCAGTTGAACAGTCAGGGGTGTTTTCTATACGGTTTCGTCGGCAGACGGCGCCGACGGTCGAGGCTGGGTCGTTTTCTTGTAAACTAACACATTCTCGCCCACTTCGCCTTCCGGGAACTGAGAAAAAACATAACTGATATAGCAACAATATTACAAAAGTTATCGACATAGCTCAAAGAATTAGCAAGCTGAAGTGACAGTGGGCCGGCCATCTCGCGAAGAACCCGCAACCGTTGTTGGGATAAACCTAGTGTAGGACGCTCTACACGGCCAGGTGGGATGACGATCTGCGAAAGACTGCCGGCAGATTCTGGATGCGGCAAGCTGAAGATAGGGCGCTATGGCGTTCATTAGTACTGATAACATCATCATCAGCCCATTAATTAGTCCAATGCTGGACATAGGCCTCCCCTAATGAGCGTATTTATTATTAAACAAATGTTACTTAGGATCTTTTAAGAGTTTCATCATCATCATCAACCTTTACTAGTTTGTGAACAAGTTAAATCACCAACCTGAGTATGAGGGATCTCATGCAGCAGTGTATATCCAGAAGAGAGAATGTTCTCGATCCTTCCCTTCAGTTTATCGAACAAGACGACCAGGGTGGGAGTTTGTCTCGTGGAGTACTCAGTCTTCCACCATCGCAGCGGGTTGTTGAAGAACGCCTCAGCCTCCGTGGTGGATCCGGGTTGTTTGAAGGGGTCGCAGGAGAGGTAGCGAGCGGTTATGTTCTTGTGGAGGTGGCTGGAAAATTAATATATAGGTTGACATTATTATTTCTAACTCTACATAATGATAGATTCATCACTATATAGTATACTAGCGACCCGCCCCGGCTTCGCACGGTTTTATTATACGTATAAACCTTCCTCTTGAATCACTCTATCTACTAAAAAAACCGCATCAAAATCCGTTGCGTAGTTTTAAAGATTTAAGCATTCAAAGGGACATAGGGACAGAGAAAGCGACTTTATTTTATACTATGTAGTGACTCTACAAAAAGATAGATTCATAATGCAATAAAACAAGCATATGCTGCGTAACTTGTTTATTTTTTACCGGCAATATATGGTTTAAGGTGATTTCGCGTCCAGGACTAAGCATAGCTCCGCTACTAGATGGCGATGATTTTCAATTTTGATGTTTTTCACTATTTTCTAATTAAATTGTTCATAATTGTTTAATGGTAATGTATTTGCCGCAAATGGTATGTTGTTTTTTATGTACCAAGCAATTTTTCAAGTGTTGAAAGCATTTAGGGAGCTTGTATTTGGGAAGAGCAAAAAAGATCTTGCCTGTGTGAGTGATCGGCCGCTACGAGTCACTCACACAAAAAAAGATCTTGCCTGTGTGAGTGATCGGCCGCTACGAGTCACTCACACAGGCAAACCCTATAGATTCAGTGGAACTAAAATAACTACTGTTCGAAAAATAACAGAGATAATTGGAGACGCCTTAGGACTAAATATTTTTCGGACCAATATTTCCGTTTTCGGGACATTACTAAATTACATCTAAAATTAATTCAATAAAACCACTAGTTAACGAACTAATTTTCGACTCTTGTTTTTTTTAAGAATAAAAACAGGCTCTATTTACATTTAAAAAAAAAATTGGAGGTAATTTTCTTTTATCGTTTTGAACAATTTAAGTAAAAAGGCGCAGAGGGTAATGTTATTTACAAACTAGCTTATTAGCTAAAGAATATCTTACAAATCATAGGTAAAAAAAAATACTTTTCATGCTATTTATTAATTTCGTTAAATCATTGGAATTGACAAATAAATTGAATAAGTTCACAATAACAATCATTAATTTTAAATGTACTCACTGTGAAAGTTGTTCCAATTTTATAATAAAATTACATTAAAATTATTAGCGTAAGGAAGTCTCCACTTTTTTTGACTCTGTTCTTTGTGTACTTAGGTATTTTATAGGTCGCGTCACGTAAAAAGAGCGCTGGAAGAAAGTGGAAGGGGTATGTTCGCGCATGGGTACACTCGCGTACGATAGTACTATGCCAATTTGCTGTGCCTATTTTAACTAATATTACACTCGCGGCTTGGTGTTGGTTATTAGAAAATAATATTAGATAAAATTAAAAACAAGTTCGATTCAGTTTAGAATGTTTAATCTAATTACAAAAAAATAATGTAATGTAGCAACTCCATCCATTAAGTCGTCTTGGGTGACGTGAAAACCAGATGAGGACGCGGGATTGATACTGGAGGTGGCTATTTCATCATCGTCGCTGTCGTCACTTGAGCTTTCATCATTATTTGAGTCAGAATCATCATCCCTTACACGAATAATAAATGTTTCTGTAATCATATCTACCAAATGATCGCTTTTACAGTAATCGGTCTCTACCTCTATTTCCTTTACCTTTGTGCATAATTTCCAAAAACCATTAAAATGTAAAACCATTTCGTAAACTTTTGTGCGCGATGGTATTTTGACAAGAAACGTGACGTGTGACAGCAAATGTCAACTGACGAACCAATAGCGCACCGGCAAGCATGCGGCGCATGACCCTTCCACCCCGCGCCCCACCGCCTACCTCCAAATAGACCCATAAATCGCCTTCTGCGCAGCTTTACCGCCAGCGTTCTTCTTACATGACGCGAACTATAGCTCCGATTTTACGACCACTTATAAAAGATTAAAAGTAATACAAATTTTCACAGTATTTCAATAACTCACTTTGGACTAGCGGTTTGAACAGTCGGGTGGGTGCGACGATGTATAGTCGTACCTGGGTTCGAAACCACCGAAAATTTAATTTACTTTTTGCTTTTTGAAAATGAAATATCCATAAAATTTTGATACATCCCGTTAGTACGGGCTCGAATCCCTTCAACACTACCAAAATTTTTGATTTTTATCATTTTTATTCTTTATATTTTGAACAATGTCATAGAACTAGTACAAACAAATTCATATTTGTCATAAATTACTTATTGTAAGCCTTTCTAAGTCTATTTGATTGTTATATAAAACTTTGGTAGACTGTTCTGCGTAGGTACATCCCACAAAGGGTCCTGACCTCGTTTCTAACGGTATGACAAAAATAAAAAGAAACAATTATGTACTATCAACACCAACTGATTTTTATTTTATTTTAGCTCTTACGCCAGCTAAGTTCAGGCATTTTTACAAAACGCTCATTGAATGCAAAACGGCCACATTTCAAAAATTTAGAAAATGGTTTTATTTCTGATAAAGTATATTTTCTCTTGAGAACATTTCATAAAGCTAGTTTAATTTAAATATTGATTTCTTTTTATTGGGATAATTATCTTAACTTTGCTTCAAAATTTTAATGCAAAATGGGCTTTTGTAGTTTTTATCAAGTTGGGTGATAGCTATAACAGCGACCATTATTTTAAAAAATTACGAAAACAATGATGTTTTAATATTAAAAAAGAAAAACTTTAACTTTTCAAAAAAATCATGTTCGAAATTTTGTTTTGGCTCTCTGTAAAAAGTTACGATTAGTCCAATAAAAAAAAATATATATATAATTCCGGACAGTCCACACAGCATCATCTAGCCCCAAGGTGAGCAAAGCTCGTATTATGGGTACTAGTTGACTGATAAACTTAATACAATACATTACATAGATAGATATTTTTTTTATAAATACATAGAAAACACCCAGACCAACGGAACAATTTCATGTTCAATTTCTGTAGATCGTACACAATTTTTTCCGACACGGGAATCGAACCCACAACCGGTCGCAGGCGGACCTTCGCCCACTGCGCCACATCGGTTGTCGCTGATGAATGATCGAAATGCTTTGCATACAATCTGACACGTCTGATGCTGGGGCCACACTACCGTGATATGCCGATAATTATTTTAATAGGGTATTTTACACTATGTAAGGAAAAATATAAAAATGTTTGTTCATAATAGATTTCGAAAAAAGTAAATAAGAAACGTCGATATTTATTCATAAAATTGCAATTTTAATTTTATAATTCCATTTTAAAAATCGTCTTTTCTAATCTGTTTTTCAAATGTCTAAAACGCCATTCGCCATATTGGATCCCGCCGTGACGTCATTCCGATAGCAAACAATCTACTGAAAATAAGTTGTGCGCTGTTATTTTGATAAATTTACGAGTTATTAACACGTTTGTAGACTTCTAGCCTTTATTTCACTATGGAAGACGGTTATGTGAAAGCAGAAAGTACAAATCTGCCAATGGTTAATACTTTAATGGTGGCGAAATTTTTTGCCTCCAATCCCGATTTCTGTTCTGCCGAGTTGAGAAATGTTAAAACAGCAATGTAATAATGCATTTTTACACTTGTATTTTTGCATTCAGGCACAAGACACCATTGATAACTCATTATTTTCACGAATCTTATTACTTGGTCTTTCGCAGTCGTATTGTTTACTAACCGAGTGACGTCACGAGATGAAAAAGCATGGCGGCTAGCGTTTCCGCGCGAAAATTCAAAATCATAAATAAAAAACAGATTTTAGGGCGATTTTCGGTTTTAAAAAAAATTAACAAAATTTCTACTAGTTCATTACGATCTCAGGATTAATTTAAAACAGTTTTTAAAAAATGGTGTAATACCCTATTATAACTTATACAACACCTAGGTGTAACCACGATTTATGGCCATAATTTTACAATGCCAATCAATATGGCAAATGGCGGTAGACAATAGCTCCGGCGGCGGTCTTTTTTCGCACATCAAAGAAGATTACCGCAGTAATTAATGCGTTTGTGGCCACTACCGTTTGTCCAGTGTGCAATATGAGCTCACCGGCGACGCACGTGATATTTTTACCGCCTTATTTATTGACATATCTAGGTAAACTCTAGTGTAACCACACCAGGTCATGCAGTAATTTAAACGGCAATTTAATGTCATAATTATTGCGGTAACAGCCCGGTAGACGGTAAGGTAGTGTGGCCCCAGCGTAAAACTCTCTAAACTGGTATCTATAAGCAAACATTTTATCTGTTTACTTAATGTCATTTATTGTTGTCATGGAAACGGAACGTAGGCTTCCTAGATCTTATTTGACATGCAGCAAAAATAGATAGGAATAAATACTTGGACGATGGAAAAACCCTTTGAGAACGGTAGACTATGGTATTATTAGATGATTCTTTAGATAGCACAGAGATGGCGATTCCGTCGCCGCCGTCACACTCACAAGTTCAAGTAAGCGGGCGTACAACATTATCCGTGTTCACTCACACATTGATAAAAATGGCCTAAAATTTTCACGTTATTTCTAATTATACCGAGTGTTTTCATGAATCAAACACAATTTGCCGCAAATAATGACCAATAACAAAGCCAAAAACAGTTATTTATTTGTTAAATTATGTCCACATCGCTCATATTTGGGAAAATACAAACGTATGACAATCGGATCACCTTAAGTCATTTATTTCTCAAAGAACATAATAAACATTCACTTAGCATTATATACAATGTACAATTAAATGTTAAATTTTGTAGATCTCGGATTATTATTTAGCAGCTCATCCATAAGCTAAGCAGTTAAATACAAAATTACCTGTACAATGGCGTAGAATGACATGGCATCAGGAAAGCGACCGAGGAGCGGTTGGTGGTGGCCTCTCGGATTAGAGGCATGACCTTCAGGGTCCCGCTCTGGTGGATGGAGCCGAAGTATAGAGCCGGGACTGCGTTGCCGATGAGAATAGAACCTGCCACCAGGTACAGTTGCCATCTGAAAAACACCAAAGTTATAAAACCATACACAAATTCATGGTAGGCAAGTCACGGTATAAAACTAGTTCGATCGGAGGCCCATTGTGTGGGACGTTACATGCGTCGTCACACTTTTTGTTTTTATTTATTACAAATTCAATTCAATTCACTTTATTAATCATATATATCACTACATAGTATAAAATAAAGTCGCTTTTTTGTCCCTATGTCATTATGTCCCTTTGAATGCTTAAATCTTTAAAACTACGCAAGGGATTTTGATACGGTTTTTTTTAAATGATAAAGTGATTCAAGAGGAAGGTTTATATACTTATAATAAAACAGTGCGAAGCCGGGGCGGGTCGCTAGTTATACATAAAAATCATAATTATAATAACACGAAGTAAACCACAGAGGTTTGTAAATCAGTGTTATTAGTGAGTCAGCCTCTACAGTCAACTATCGACAGGTTTGTTAGGTTTGACAATGATGATAAAGGTATAATAATAATGTGCATGTGCCTCCCTATCTCCCAGGGACATCCACGTGGGCTGGTGCGACGGCAGATTTGGCTGAGGATTTCAAGAGGCGCAAATATGCAAGTCTCGACAAAGCCTACGAAACCCTAGGTACCGAGGTTATTAGGGTTAAAAAGAATCAGAAAGTCTGGTCGACGTGTGACCCGAGGGTTATTGTACAAAGTACAATGTTATTCAGGGTGAAGCAACATGCAAAAACTATATCTTTTAAATTCCTATATTTTTAGCTTATCAATGCCGAACGTGTAATGCGTGATGTTTATAGTTTTACGTGCTTTTCATGTTCCGCATTATATCTTCATGTTAACTAAACCTAATCAATAAACCAGTTGCGATCTACACGCCGTTTTTGGGTATATCCTTTCTATCCCGATACCTCTAACAGTTATCGTTACCAGTTTTAGTCAAATCGGTCGTTATAGTGCTTGTTCACGTAGCCTCGCGGGCGCGGTCACGAAATATCAAACATACAGCATACTATGCAAGTGTTCACGTACAAAACGCACGTGCGGGCGAAGTAGCGGGCAAACTAGCGGCCGGCGCGCGTGGAGCGCTCGCGGTTATATCAAACGCGTGAGACGTTTGTGCGTGTTCACGTCGAACTAGCGACGGAGCGCGCGATTCACTCGCGACGCCAGGTAAGTTCAACCAGTTTGAACTTGTCGCTAGAAACGAACTCGCGCAAACGACTGGCGGTTAATGTGAACACGTCCCCGCGCCCGCAGCCGCGAGGCTACGTGAACGAGCACATACACCGGAGACGGAGGCGGTGCGGTACCAATAGGATACATCCGCACCGCACGCCTTCTCGTCGTGTGTGGCGGCTTTTATTGTTTTGTAATAAGTTAAATGAATGTAATTGTTCTTACTTCTTGGCCTTTCTGCTCCACGGGACGATGACGTCTTGGGCCAGGTACAGGAATATCGGCATCAGAGGCAGGACGAAACGGAACTCTTTGTGCGGGATGAAGCTGCAACAATCACACTCCAATACTATAAAATGGAAAAAATATAGACGTTTTGTCTTAATTTTTTTTCCATTATACAGAGTAATTTTAAATTTCTTACTTTTAAACTAAGCGTCGAATGGCGGCTCAAAAGCGAGATTACTACCAGACAATCTTGAATGGGGGAAGTTCATTGAATAGAACAAAGGGATCTATGAGCTAACGCAGGTTTACGATCAATATAATCAGTAAATCAAAATCTTTATTTCTTTAGGCTTACAAGAAGTAAAGATATGACTGTCGTTAAAAGTGGTGAGATCTTGAGAATAGCCAAGTCAGCCATTTTATGGCGTTGGTAAATTACCTGCCGCCGCCCAGAGCATAGGGCTTTGGTTCTTTCCATACTTTGAGTACTAGTGCTTGTCAGATGATATGATACCTGTACAGTGCGATATGCGACGCCGCAGCCAGTAAGAGCACAGTGCTGGTGACGTTCTCCTTGGGCCGGCGGAGCACCCTGACCGCCGCCCACAGCACGAGACTCAGGTTACTTTGAGTACTAGTGCTAGTCAGATGATATGATACCTGTAGAGTGCGATATGCGACGCCGCAGCCAGTAAGAGCACAGAGCTGGTGACGTTCTCCTTGGGCCGGCGGAGCACCCTGACCGCCGCCCACAGCATGAGACTCAGGTTACTTTGAGTACTAGTGCTAGTCAGATGATATGATACCTGTAGAGTGCGATATGCGACGCCGCAGCCAGTAAGAGCACAGAGCTGGTGACGTTCTCCTTGGGCCGGCGGAGCACCCTGACCGCCGCCCACAGCACGAGACTCAGGTTACTTTGAGTACTAGTGCTTGTATGATATGTTACCTGTAGAGTGCGATATGCGACGCCGCAGCCAGTAAGAGCACAGAGCTGGTGACGTTCTCCTTGGGCCGGCGGAGCACCCTGACCGCCGCCCACAGCATGAGACTCAGGTTACTTTGAGTACTAGTGCTAGTCAGATGATATGATACCTGTAGAGTGCGATATGCGACGCCGCAGCCAGTAAGAGCACAGAGCTGGTGACGTTCTCCTTGGGCCGGCGGAGCACCCTGACCGCCGCCCACAGCACGAGACTCAGGTTACTTTGAGTACTAGTGCTAGTCAGATGATATGATACCTGTAGAGTGCGATATGCGACGCCGCAGCCAGTAAGAGCACAGAGCTGGTGACGTTCTCCTTGGGCCGGCGGAGCACCCTGACCGCCGCCCACAGCACGAGACTCAGGTTGATGCCGAGCACCGCGGGAAGACCTTGCGTTAGGTACCAGTGCCTGTTAATTAAGTAGTTTAAACTTTATTTCTGAATGGTTAAGACCTAGTTCACTTATATTAGTTTCAACATAGAGTTAGCTAAGTTCTAGACTTGTATTGTAGACGCGAGGGATATCTGCCTCGGCAATAGATTACTCAGTCATAGTTTTACAACACAGCTAATGTTTCAGCTTGTGTTTTCAAAATTACTCTTTATAACAAGTGAGAGTAATATAGTTATCTCGAAATTTAACAAACTAAATAATTTAAAATTTCATTTAACAAAACGAATAAACCACACAAAACTAGTATTTTCATTGTGTATATCTAATTCCTTTAATAAACGTAATTGGCCTTTTGCAACCTCTTTATTAAAAGTAGGCACAAATTTTAAAATACTAACGTAGGTAATTAAATAAATAGTAAATTAACTTACCAAGGGTGTGTCCCGTAGAAGGAAGCTATATCATTGAGTACATTAAACTTGATGAACTCCCACGGAGTAATAATGAAGCGACCATAGAAGAACGAGTCTAATGCCACGAGAGCACCGCCGGTCATCAACCTGTAAATTAAACCTCATTTATGCCTTCTCCGCGACTTGGCAAACGTAGTGTAGGACGCCGAAAGACTGCTGGCAGATGCTGGATGCGCAAGCTGAAGACAGGGCGCTCATTAGGGGAAGCCTATATCCAGCAGTGGACTAAAATAGGCTGATGATGCTGAATGAAATACGTCATTGAATACGGGATATTTACCATACTTTGATTTTTTTTGAGTTTTCCATGTGTGAATGAATGACTTTAGTGTTAAAAACCATGACAGTTTTAAAAGTTAAACTATAATCAGCCTAACAGCAGTCAGGATGAATGATTATTCTTACTACAATTTCACTACATCGTATAAAATAAACTCGTATTCTCTGTCCCTACGTCATTATGTCCCTTTGAATGCTTAAATCTTTAAAACTACGCAACGGATTTTGGTGCGGTTTTTTTTAATAGATAGAGTGATCCAAGAGGAAGTTTTATACGTATAATAAAACCGTGCGAAGCCGGGCGGGTCGCTAGTATATTATAATTTCGAAAGTTTATACGGATGTTTATTACTCTTTCAAGCAAAAAACTAGGGGATAAATCAAACTGATTTTACTAGACGTAGTTCTAGACCTGGAATACCACAAAGGTATTTTCTCACCATAAATCAGTTTCCATAGTATAGAAATAGTCATGAAACGTATCCTTAGAAAGAACGCATGCGAAGCCGCGAGCATACACAAGCATATTTAAGTCTCCACACACTGAAGCCGGAGGCGGAGCGGAGGCGAAGGCTTGCCGGTTTTTCCTATGGCACCGCGTCGCCACCGCCTGTGGTGTGTGTGTAGGCTTTCATTTGATTCAATAGAATACAACTCGCACGCCTTCGCCTCCGCTCCGCCTCCGGCTTCAGTGTGTGGAGACCTTAAAGGAGTAACTGACTGACCCAAGATGATGCACATCAGAGAATAAAATTCAAGTCTCTTAGAGACTTGAAACTTGGAGTGTTTTTTCCTTTTCGGGTGTACTAAGCAAGGGTTTTTGAAAACCCCAACCTTAGTGGTCCAAAATAGGGTTGGATGTGAAACAAAAATGCTACATATTTCAGGAACCATTAGACCAACAAAATTTTATATTTTTCTTAAAATAAACAAACACAAATTGCAATGTTTTCTGAAATATTCCTGGCAAAAGGCACTACACCAATTTGTATCCCAAAAAATAAAATATTCATGTTTTAGCCAGATTTTAAAGTGTTCCATCAAAGTAAAAGTTTATGTTATGGGAACTATGTAGATGATTGGAATACTAAATACAATCTAAGTAATAGCATCCAGTTTTAAAACAAAAAATAGTTTCTTAAATGAAAGAACTCACCCAATAGGCAAATGTGTGCGCACTAGGTGTTGCCAGATATGTTCCCGGTTGGTGGTAGCCAGTTTGTAAATCGCCAGCACCCCCCACAGAGGCAAGGAGGTCGGACGTATGAAAAAGGAGAGCTCCGCTAGCCAAATCCACTTGGGGCTCTCTGGAAATATACAATGTACATTAGATCTACAAATAGCCCAATTCCTGATACGAGGTAGGTTGGTAAACCAGGGAATGATAGTTAGCTTTGAATTGTCTTACACCATATCCCTTTCTCCCTAGAAATAATATCAAAGTATTCTATCCACTTATCTCTAATCTTTGTTTGGTATTTTTGTAATTCCTGGTACTTATTAGGCCCGAATTGACACTCTTTACAAAGCTCGTCAATAATCACTGATAATAAAAGTAGAGAACAGCAAGCATGTACTGTTGTTATGTGACAGGTTGATTAGTTTATTACATCTTACTTATATTGGAAATAATAATAATGCTGGACAATCCACACAGCATCATCTAGCCCCAAGCTAAGCAGAGTTTGTGTTAAGGGTACTAGATGACTGATATACTTAATACTATAACATTACATAAGATAATATTTTAATTTACATAGAAAACACCCATTTAACCTTTTTTTGTGTGTTTTTACTAAGGACTTTTTTATTAGATTTTCATTATTATAAATTTTCCTATATTCCACATATAACATAATATTCAATTAATGTATTCTGTATTGTTATACTTAGGATTAATAAAGTGAATTGAATTGATTAACAAAAATGTTCTTATAGAAAAACCTAACAAACCTTGATATAAATATGATTTTCCGGCCTGGAAGGGGAAGGAAGATAGAGCTATTGCCACCAGAGAAGTCTCAAGTGTCTGCAGCAATGTTCTGCTGGACGTGTAGAACCAAAACCAAGATGTAAGGATCAGGAATAGAGCCCACTTTCGATTGCCCGTCCATCTGTACAAGCTGTAATCAGCCACTGCGCTGAGGAGCGATTGGAGGAGACGGGGTATTATGATCTGGAAATAAATAGTTATTTGTATATTTTATGTAGAAGAAAATTTTTAGACTTCGGGCTTAAATTTTCTATAACTTCATTTTTTTAGGCTAACCTAATAATATGGCATACTTCAATTTTTTGAACATATTTAGAAGAAAAATACAAAACTACATTGTTTTAATGCAATACAACATCACCAGGTGTTATCACACTCATTGGCGAACAAGAAGCAAACAGATCAAACTTATTGGCTAAATAAACATAACTCTAATAACTTAATTAATACATGGTATCTTCAGAAAAAAGATGTGATAACAGGCTGTTTACAAATCCACAGGCAGTTTTTATAAAAGCAAGTACATAGATCTGAATTTTGTCTTGTGTTATGTATAAAAAAATATTTTCTATAGTTTATTTCATGATGTGAGGAAATATTTGATTCTTGAGGTTATTATCAGATCACCAATCCAGGCGCACTGATGATTAAGGCAAAAACTTAATTCTTTAGGGGAGAAAAGTGAGTGAATGTAAATCAACATTATAATTAACATAACATACCAAAGCTTCAGGATAATCCAGGCCAGTAACTTTGAGCAGACTATAAAAGGCCGCCACAATAACAGGATAAAAGTAGCTCCTGATTCCTTTCTGCCATTCCCAAGTTAACTCTCCATATCCAAACACAGTCTTGTGAGCCACCTCCAGGGTCTGCCAGTACTCATCAGGGACGTACCACGTCTGTACCAGGAATACAGACAGGATCCTCACGAAAAGTATAGCCAAGAACACTTGTATGGGCCTCAGCCCTTTACCTAACAGCATCCTCCCGCCTAAAAGAAAAGAGGTTACTTCAGCTATAAATAGAAAGTCATAATGTGCTCAATTTTCTTAATATTAATTGTTACATTACCTAAAGCTACTCTGTGTATTCGTAAGAAATAACACAAGTTCTAATTAGATTACAATAGTAAATGGAAGGGAAAATACGAGCGTCTTTACTAACGCGTCCTTATAACTGGCACTAGAAATGAATGAAAAGCACTGATTTTGAATGAGATTTATATATAACAATATTGCCTAGAGATACTGGAGTTAATATAACTATTTTACTGTGCAATTTTTCAGGAGAACGATAATTAATTTCGAAATAAACTAACCTCAACAATATCAAAATCCACACACAACCACCGCCACGCGTAGTGATGTGCACAGAGCACATTATATATGTGTGTTTTCCCCGAATTCCAATTATTACGATTATTTCAGATTAGCTAAACAAAGTAATCGAGTTTCCAAGCTAGTTACATCGAAACAAACGACTATTACAATTATTTGGTTTTTCCTGTCCTTCTGTAGTCTGTACCAAAAATAAAACGTTTTCTTTTCGATGTTGTTATCTATTTATTTATTTAGAACTACCAACAGAAGATACACAAAACACGCAAATTAGAGAGAAAATAAATGTATCCACCATTATCTGTGGAAATATGACGAGTTCTTGCAAGACTTAGACAACATATTAAAAAATTAAATAAAGAATGCCAATTTTTGTATGTAGGTACCTTAGGTTTTATATCATTGGTTTTGAATATTCATTTTGAAGAAAAGACTATAATGGTAGTTAGTTTAATAAAATAAATCGCTTCACCATTTAAATAGCATCGTGTCAAAATGTCAATGTTGAACTCTTTTTGGCATTCTTTTATCACTAATTTTTGAGGCTCATTCATAGCTGTGACGATAACGTTTATGACTACCAATTTGACATTCTAACTATGAAAGTTTCTTCAAGCGCTAAAAATAGTAGAATACCAAATGCACAAACGTCATTTTAATCATCTTGATTTAATGGCACTATTGGGACCTTTCTTTTGACATTAGTGGAATTTGGCCCATGGCATAATGTTTGCGCAGTACCACACTGATGGCTTTCACGTCATAGTGCGCAAGAAAACTGCATCCCTGATGCGCAGAATACGGGATAGTCGCAACATCATCCTGGGGATTGTGGCAAAGGGGCTATCATCTCCGCTCTGGAGGTATTTTGTGGTGGGGGTGATCAATGAAGGAAAATACTTCTGCCACAGTTAGATACTTATAATATTCGGTAACTAGATTTTGGAAGGAATTTGCTAATTTTGGATGAAATATGTTGTTTCACCAAAAGCCCAACGGCAATGGAGGAATCCATAATATTGTAATATACAAATAGGAATTTTAATATTTTATAGATGTTATGACCTGCATTTTATGGCAGTTAGTTACTTACTTATAATAGATTGCATCTTCTGTTGGTAGTACCTACCAAGTTCTAAATAAATAAATAGTGATCTAGTAGAATTACATTACAGTGGGAAGACAGGACGATTGGGAATAAATCTTAATACAATTGTAAATTGATCCCTTTTTATAGGCGGTTACGTAAAAAACTAAAAATTATGCTAAAAGGTGAGATGAATCGAGGACCTTACAGAAGGTTCCGAAATCGATTTCTTGTTTGGACCGATGAAATACCAGCACATCCCTTTATAGCATAACGTGTGTTTGACAGCAGTTGTGGTGGTGGGTGGGTAACGTTCGATTCGCTTTTTTTCTGTCTGAGTGGCTGCCTTACTTGAACTTCTTTGGATTAATTTGAGTCTTATCTTTTAGTTAAGTCATAAACAGCAATTTGATTGCGGTTATAATTTTAAGAACTTTATAGAGCAAAGCACAGAGTAGTTATTTTTACTATTAAAATAAATAAACGAAGACGTCATCGTCAATACCAATGTCGTCGACCGGCATGGAAATGAATGTTTCAGAACGCTATTAAAATATCAATCTGTGAATCTGTGGTTGATTGGTTGGGTTTATTTTACGGACGGATGGGGGCAAAGAAAAAGAAAAATGAAATGAACCACTGTTTACGAATTTTGATAAAATCATGATTTTACGCATAAGTTATAAACGGCCGTAATAATGGGTATGTGTATTTCGATTGTCTAACAATTATTTTGGTGCAGATAGATATATGACAGCCCTATTTTATTTGTAGAAGAGATAAAAACCGAAACGTTGGACCTCTCAAGGCGTGGACTGAAGAAAATAGAGAAAGCGCCAGCGGAAGAAACACAAGGAATAATAAGTTTGATTCTCGATCAGAATGAGTTACAGCGGCTGGATAACATTGACGCTTACGGACGCCTTGAAACCGTAAGATTTTCTATTAATTTAGTACCTATATTTATTTTGTACTTTGTTGTTTCAAGCTAGGTGTTGCCTTTTTTATAGTTTTTGGTACGTATACTTATTTTATTTCCTAGATACAATATCTAATTCTACTATGTGCATTTATGAGTTTAAATCCAAAAGTATTTTTATTAGGTGTGATAATTTTAATTGTGATGATTGTAAAGAGTTGTTGAGTTGATTTTCTCTTTACAACTACAACAACATAAATTCTTTGAAATCATCAGATACAATTTTATTTGGAGAATGTCTATGCTGTAAAATTCAGCAATACCAAGGTTGGAATGTTACTGGTAATGAAGGCCGATGCCCTGACCTCACTCCATTTCAACCAAACAATAATAATTGAAATTAATGACTGCTTGTTGAGGCAACTAGATGTCTAGAAATATCTTTAAGTCGTACAAAAGCAATTGTTTTATCAGAAGATATTCTCTAAGCCATGTTGTTATTATCACTTTCACACACACCATTTAGAAAGTTACATCGTATTCATCAATGTTTCACTTTTAAATAATAATAATCACTACATAGTATAAAACAAAGTTGCTTTTTCTGTCCCTTTGTCCCTATGTGCTTATGTCCCTTTGAATGCTTAAATCTTTAAAACTACGCAACGGATTTTGATGCGGTTTTTTTTATAGATAAAGTGATTCAAGAGGAAGGTTTATATACTAATAATAAAACCGTGCGAAGCCGGGGCGGGTCGCTAGTGTAAATATAAATAAATAAATAATGATGGACAATATAACCGAACCATCAGATAAATAATGATAAGACTTTCCACAGCTCTCAATATGCAACAACTTTCTGCTACGGATGCATGGAGTCTCCCGATTGACGAATCTCCGGATATTGGCTCTGAACAATAATGGCATCTTGCAGATTGAAGGCCTGAAGGATTTAATCTACTTGAAGGTGTTGAAGCTCGCTGGTAAGTGTTTAGCTTTTGTTTTTCCAGCCTAAGCTTGTGTTTAAAGCTGCAATAAGAAAGACAACCACTGCCTGTTTAGTTTTTTGTTTTCATTTTCAAATCTTTTTAATTATATATTCTTCCTTATTCTATGACTTTTATTTTATATATACTTACATCCGAAGCTCATCATCATCAACCTTAATTAGTCCACTTCTGGACATAGGCCTCCCCCAATGAGCGCCCTGTCAGCTTGCCGCATCCAGCATTTTTTGAATTATCTCAATATCCTGGGGCATTGGAGTCTTATCATCAGTCCATACATGTTGGTATGACTTCTCTAAAAGATCCTGCAGCCACTAAAATACCATCTGTCCATTGAGTCATTGAAAGGAAACCGAAAATTCCATTCACTCTTAAAACTTTGTTCTAGGTAACAACATAAAAACAATAGAGCACTTGAACCATAACATGCATTTGGAGCAGCTGGATCTCTCGGCCAACCAGATATCATTTATAGCTGATATATCATACTTGAAGGGCTTGAAGGTATGTGACTAATTTAAAGAAAGCTCTGTGCTATCCTGATGTGATCCCAAACTTATGTGTCAACATTAATCATAAAAAAAGCACATGGTTGCAAATATCGACGACCGATGGCGCGGTGGGTGAAAGTCCGCCTACCACGCAGGTTGCGGGTTCGATTCCCGCCTAGGAATAATTTTGAGCAGAAATGTATTTCGTTGTTCTGGGTGTTTTCTATGTTTGATAAAAAATATCTATCTATGTATGTAAGGTATTAAATATTTCAGTTATCTAGTACCCATAACACAAGCTGTGCTTAGCTTGGGGCTAGATGATGTTGTGTGGATTCTCCCGCATATTTATTATTATATACACACATTGTTTCTATGTAACCGTTTCAAGGCGATTACTATCCCATAGGAACTGATTTACGTTATGAACATTAGCCTGTGTTTTTCCAGGTCTATTAAAGGTTCTAAGTCTATTTAAAATTTCAGCTTAATCCGTTCTTTAGTATTCACGTGTAAGAGTCAAATATCCATACAAACTTTCGTATTTACTATAATAGTAGTAAGGATTCAGGCCAGAACTACGTCTATTAAAAATTTCAGCCTAATCCACTGACTCCTCAAATACAGTTTTTACTAGTTCGGGAGTCTATGGATACATTTAGATTACTGCTTGTTAAATTGTGTCAAATAAATGATTTGAACTTGAATATGAATTTGAAATCCGTTCATTAGTATTCACGTGAAAGAGACAAACATTCATAAAAACTTTCTTTATACTTTTGGTAGAATATTAGTAAAGATAAGTATTAAATCAAAATACCTTTCCAGCATCTAAACCTAGAACGGAACCGCATCGTCGACCTACGCCAATGCGACCGCTACCTACCCTTCAACTTACAAACGCGTTTATATTTTAAGGGCTAGAACTACGTCTGTTCGAAATTTCAGCCTAATCCGTTCATTACTATTTGCGTGAAAGAGACAAACATCCATACAAACTTTCTTTATACTTTTATTTTTTTACAGTAATCTAGTACCCATAACACAAGTTCTGCTTAGCTTGGAGCTAGATGATGCTGTGTGGACTGTCCGGCATATTTATTTATTTTGTTATAATACAAAACTTTTTTTATCACTACATAGTATAAAACAAAGTCGCTTTTTTTGTCCCTATGTCCCTTTGAATGCTTAAATCTTTAAAACTACGCAACGCATTATGATGCGATTTTTTTAAAATTGATAGAGTGGTTCAAGAGGAAGGTTTATACATATAATAAAACCGTGCGAAGCCGGGGCGGGTCGCTAGTGTTGTAATATAAGTATACGGACTACATCAAAATACCTTTTTCAGCAACTAAACCTAGAACGGAATCGCATCGTCGACCTACGCCAATGCGACCGCTACCTCCCTTCCAACTTGGAACACCTCGGCCTAGCCCACAACAACATAGCAGATCTAAACGAGATCAGCCATCTAGTAAACCTGGGGAAACTCGACAGCTTTTCTATACAAGGGAATCCCTGTGTGGCTATGGCAGGGAAGGATAAGCTAGGATTTGATTATAGACCATTTGTTTTGAACTGGATTCTGAGTGTGAAGACTATTGATGGTTTTGTTGTCAGCGCTATTGAGAGGTATGTTAAATAATCACTACATAAAAACAGTTATCTATTACCCATAATACAAGCTTTGAGTAGCTTATTTTTGGATCACGGCCTACAGGCATTGCGGCAGAAAGGCACCCTAGAGGGTTCCGCACTGGAAGGGTGAAAACGGAACCCTACTACTAAGCCTCCGCCGTCCGTCCGACTCTGTCAACGGATAGACAGCGGAAGCTTTCTGTCTGTCGTGAACCGTAAAACCACTCTCTGACCGCTACAACTAGCTAGATAGTTCTGTGTGGATTGTCCAGCATTATTTATTTAATTTTAATATTTCCAGTCTAAAAGCGGAATGGCTGTACAGCCAAGGCAAGGGCCGCCATTTCCACGCTGGACAGCATCAGGAGTTATGCGAGTATCTAGCGTCCACCTGCCCGCTCACCGCCGACGCTCTGGAGACCGAGGATCAGAGGAAACTACGCCTTATACTCTCCAAGGTAAAGTACATTTTGTAATGTCTTCTCTAAGGCAGCCTCAGGAGTTGTGCGAGTATCTAGCGTACACCTGCCCGCTCACCGCCGACGCTCTGGAGACCGAGAATCAGAGGAAACTACGCCTTATACTCAGCAAGGTAAAGTACATTTTGTAATGTCTTCTCTAAGGAACTTTAGTAACAAAGAAAATTACACTCAAACAATAGAAACATATGTTAACTTGTTTGAATCTTAAATAGTTTAAAACAATGAGCTGACTTCAACAGTCAGAGATGTCTTGTTCTGTTGCCTTAATTGACTAGTATCTGCCCGCGGCTTTACGGAAACATTTCAAGGCTATTTCTATCCCATGCATGTGATAGAAACGTTTCATACATATCACTACATAGTATAAAACAAAGTCGCTTTCTCTGTCCCTATGTTAGGAACATATGTATGCTTAAATCTTTAAAACTACGCAACGGATTTTGATGCGTTTTTTTAATAGATAGAGTGATTCAAAAGAAAGGTTTATATGTATAATAAAACTATGCGAAGCCGGGGCGGGTCGCTAGTATTTTCCTAAATAACAGTTCCCATGGGAACTGATATATGAGATGAAAAGTAGCCTTATTGTAATTCCAGGGCTAGAAAGTCTATTATATAGTTCTGTAGTTGTTGCGAGACAGAGGAGACGATCTATTCATTACAAACTTCACTACATAGTATAAAACAAAGTCGCTTTTTCTGTCCCTATGTCCCTATATCCGTATGTCCCTTTGAATGCTTAAAATCTTTAAAACTACGCAACGGATTTTGATGCGGTTTTTTTAAATAGATAGAGTGATTCAAGAGGAAGGTTTATACATATAATAAAACCGTGCGAAGCCGGGACGGGTCGCTAGCATTTTCATAAATATCAGTTCCCAATATGAGATGAAAAGTAGCCTATGTGGCATTCCAGGACTAAAAAATCTATTATATAGTTCAGTAGTTTTTGTGTGACACAGGAACTAACACCCATTCATTACAAACTTTCTTAGTTAAACTTAATCCTTTATGTTTTAGGCACAACATCACCAACAGCAGTTGAAAGACCACCAAAGTAGTCCTATGAAATCTAAAATACAATCTCCCAGGATGCAATGTAAGTATAATAAAAAATAAAATAAAAAGTTTCTTTATTCAGAAATTTTTGTCCACATAAAAATAAAAATCACAATTAAACAAAAATATTGGTAACTAATTAAAAAAACACAATAGGTAAGGCACAATTGTTAGGTATTTAAAGCAATCTTTCAACAGAGTCTCAATCTCAACCCATGGAGTCTAAAGAGTCAGGACTCTGTTGAAAGACTGCATGATGGGCGAGGCAAACTTGCTGCCCACAACCTGCAGGATGGTGTTGGGACTGCTCCATGTTCTACGCAGCAGCGAGGCGGTTTTCTTGTGGATGATGGCGTGAAAGCCATCAACCTGGGCTTCAGCAAACATGGAGGATGCGCTGCAGAATCGGGGCAATCCCAACAACATCCTGAAGGCGTTGTTATACTGCACTCGCAGAGCGCTGAGCGATTTTTTAGTAAAGCTAGCCCAGAGGCTGCCCGTATAGAACGATTGGCAGTAAGCTTTGAATAGTGTGATTTTCACTTGCCTACTGCAACGGGCGAACCTTCGAGCCAGCATATTACTGCGGACCGCCAACGCCCTGCGTTCACGTTCTATGTCCACCTGGTCGTCAAGGTCGTCGGTAAGGAAATGTCCCAGATACTTGAACTTATTTACTCTACTTAGCTCAAGACCGTTAAGTCTCAAGCACGGGACAGACGCTGGAACCTTACCTGCGGCCTTGAATACCAGGTATTCACTCCTCTTGCAGTTGTACATGAGTCCATGCTTACTGGCGTACTCTTCACATATGGACAAGAGCTTCCGGAGGGCGCTGATCGTTGGACACAAAAGTGCCATGTCGTCTGCGTAGCTGATATTGTTCATAGAAACATTATCAACCGAACAGCCGACACGCGCACTGCTGAGCTCCACAATAGCAATATATTATAATAGCAATATAGCAAAGCCTGTTTGTAACACGTTAAATAAATATTTCAACTCCGTTAGCTTGAGTTGAAATATTTATTTGTAAAATACACTGTGTTGATAATTTTCTTATAAGAAATTATAAAAACTTACAGTGAATTAAATAAGTAATCCTTTAAATTCCACACAACAGCTTGTTCCAAAGTGAGTTGAGATTGTGGACTACACTTGTGTAGTAGATAGTATAGTTGGAATACAATCTCAGCTCATGTTGGAGCAAGACGCTATGTGGATTTATTTAAATTTTAAACCTATTATCTAAAATAAGATATTTCTATTGCCATTAAAAAAGTCTAAGTTTAGTATGTTAGTGTATTTTGTGTAACTTTATAAATGTTAAAATGAATATTTTATTCTATTCTACCATGAGAACTTTTCTTTTTATATTTTCCAATCCTTAGCTCGCATCAGCACCCCCCGACACATGGGCCGTTCCCCCGACCGCCTCAGCTCCAGCTACCACCCGGCTCTGTCCAAGAACAGCTCCCCCTCCCACCAGATGTCCATGTCGTGTTCCGGGGAGATACCCACCAGTATACCCGTCATGAACAGGAGTTTCGACTCGCCGCACAACCGCAGTTTTGATTCTCCCGGGAATTCCGAGAAGGAGAGAGTACCAGGTATGGATATATCGAAGACATATGTGGCGCGGTGGGCGAAGGTCCGCCTGCGACGCTGGAGGTTGCGGGTTCGATTCTTGCTTCGGAACAAATTTGTGTACGATCTGCAGAAATTTGTTCCGTTGGTCTGAGTGTTTTCTATGTATAATAAAAAATGTCTATCTATGTATATAATGTCTTAAATATATCAGTTATCTTTGAGTAGCTTACTTTGGGGCTAGATGGTGCTGTGTGGATAGTCCAACGTATTTATATATTGTAGTACTAGATGCGCCCTGCGGCTTCGCCCGCGAACCAGAGTTTTGCATACAAATTTTATTGCTGACCCTAGGGGTTATTGCGTAATAATAAAAAATACGTGTATGATAATTCACTCCATAGTTTATTTATACCGAGTTTTGAGTGAATCGAACCAAGGAATAATTATTTTCCATACAAACTTTATCACCCCAATTAACCCCATCAGAGGTTAATTATTCAAAAAAATTCTTACCTATGTTATTCTAGGTCCTAATTTATTTACATACCAAATTTCATCTAAATCGGCGATTACCTTAATATGAGTAACAAACATCCATCCATGCTAACATACTTTCGCGTTTATAATATTAGTAGGAAGTAAATCTCATGACATGTACTAAATAAAATCTGTATCTGAAATGACATAAATAAAATCTGAATATTAAATAATTGCAGAACTATCAAAGCCAGCGAACCAAGCACTAGAGGCCGCGTCTAAGATGGTGCCCGTACCGGAGTCCCTCATGAGTCCGGACTACCAGGATCCCATGTACGACCTCCAGCGGTCCCTAAAGCCGCACTCCAACTCCTCGCCCTCCAGCAACGGCAGCCTCGAGGACAGACCTAGGACCTCCGTCAAGAACCTGAAAGGTATCTAATGTCTGTGAAATCTATAATAAATAATTGCAGTTAGGTTAGGTTAGAGTCCCTCATGAGTCCGGACTACCAGGACCCCATGTACGACCTCCAGCGGTCCCTCAAGGCGCCGCACTCCAACTCCTCGCCGTCCAGCAACGGCAGCCTCGAGGACAGACCTAGGACCACCGTCAAGAACCTGAAAGGTATCTAATATGTATATGAAATCAATTATTGTTGTGATTTAGACGGGTATTGCAGTTAGGAAGCTAAATAGCAGAATTCCTCACTTCTGCTATTCAGGTCCATAACTGCAATTACTTATTACGCCTACCCTTATAGTTTTTTTCCACTCTTATTAATCCCTCGATTTTATCCCAAATTTCAATCCTTAAGTTTTAAATCTGACTCTTTTTAATTCTTCATTACAGTCACTTTTTTAATCCCACATTTTAATGATCGGAGAGTATCGCTGATCTCCGTTCGCGTTAGTAAGAGCCACTCCCTACGCTCGTGACTACTCTCGACTGCTAGCTTGGGATATAATATCAACATTTTAAGGTTGTTTCTGGTCCAGGACTAAGCATAGCTCCGCTATAAGATGGCGCTGATTTTCTATGTTGAAGTTTTTCACTATTTTCTTATTAAATTGTGCATAATTGTTTAATTGTAATATATTTGCCGCAAATGGGATGTTGTTTTTTATGTACCAATCAATTTTTCAAGTGTTGAAAGCATCTATGGAGCTTGTATTTGGGAAGAGCAAAAAAGATTTTGCCTGTGTGAGTGATCGGCCGCTACGAGTCACTCACACAAAAAAAGATCTTGCCCGTGTGAGTGATCGGCCGCTACGAGTCACTCACACAGGCAAACCCTATAAATTCAGTGGAACTAAAATAACTACTGTTCGAAAAATAACAGAGATAATTGGAGACGCCTTAGGACTAAATATTTTTCGGACCAATAGTTCCGTTTTCGGGACATAACTAAATTACATCTAAAATTAATTCAATAAAACCACTAGTTAACGAACTAATTTTCGACTCTTGTTTTTTTTAAGAATAAAAACAGGCTCTATTTACATTTAAAAAAAAATTGGAGGTAATTTTCTTTTATCGTTTTGAACAATTTAAGTAAAAAGGCGCAGAGGGTAATGTTATTTACAAACTAGCTTATAAGCTAAGGAATATCTTACAAATTATAGGTAAAAAAAATACTTTTCACACTATTTATTAATTTCGTTAAATCATTGGAATTGACAAATAATTTGAATGAGTTCACAATAACAATCATTAATTTTAAATGTACTCACTGTGAAAGTTGTTCCAATATTATAATAAAATTACAATAAAATTGTTGGCGTAAGGAAGTCTCCACTTTTTTTGACTCTGTTCTTTGTGTACTTAGGTATTTTAGCTCCGATTTTACGACCACTTATAATAGATTAAAAGTAATACAAATTTTCACCGTATTTCAATAAGTCACGTTGGACTAGCGGTTCGAACAGTCGGGTGGGTGCGACGATGTATAGTACCTGGGTTCGAAACCACTGAAAATTTGATTTACTTTTTGCTTTTTGATGATAAAATATCCACAAAATTTTGATACATCCCGTTAGTACGGGCTCGAATCCCTTCAACACTACCAAAATTTTTGATTTTTATCATTTTTATTCTTTATGTTTTGAACAATGTCATAGACCTAGTACAAACAAATTCATGTTTGTCATAAATTACTTATTGTAAGCCTTCCTAAGTCTATTTTATTGTAATATAAAACTTTGGTAGACTGTTCTGCGTACATCCCACAAAGGGTCCTGACCTCGTTTCTAACGGTATGACAAAAATAAAATGAAACAATTATGTACTATCAACACCAACTGATTTTTATTTTATTTTAGCTCTTTACGCCAGCTAATGTTCAGGCATTTTTACAAATCGCTCATTGAATGCAAAACGGCCACATTTCAAAAAATTTAGAAAATGTTTTATTTCTCATAAAGTATATCTTCTTTTGAAAACATTTCATTTCAATATTTATTTCTTTTTATTGGGATTATTATCTTAACTTTGCTTCAAAATTTGAATGCAAAAAGGGCTTTTGTAGTTTTTATCAAGTTGGGTGATAGATATAACAGCGACCATTATTTTAAAATAGAGCAAAAAATTACGAAAACAATGATGAATGTGATGAATGAAAGAAAAACATTTTTTCAAAAAAATCATGTTCAAAATTTTGTTTTGGCTCCTGTAAAAAGTGACGATTAGTCCAATAAAATAAAAAAAAATATATAATTCCGGACAGTCCACACAGCATCATCTAGCCCCAAGTTGAGCAAAGCTTGTATTATGGGTACTAGTTGACTGATAAACTTAATACAATACATTACATAGATAGATATTTTTTTTCTAAATACATAGAAAACACCCAGACCAACGGAACAAATTTCTGCAGATTGTACACAATTTTTTTCCGACACGGGAATTGAACCCGCAACCGGTCGCAGGCGGACCTTCGCCCACTGCGCCTTATCGGTCGTCGCTGATGAATGAGCGAAATGCTTTGCATACACTCTGACACGTCTAATGCTGGGGCCACACTATCGTGATATGCCGATAATTATTGCCATAAGTTATACAACACCTAGGTGTAACCACGATTTATGGCCATAATTTTACAATGCCAATCAATATGGCAAATGGCGGTAGGCAATAGCTCCGGCGGCGGTCTTGTTTCGCACATCAAAGAAGATTACCGCAGTAATTAATGCGTTTGTGGCCACTACCGTTTGTCCAGTGTGCAATATGAGCTCACCGGCGCGGCGACGCACGTGATATTTTTACCGCCTTATTTATTGACATATCTAGGTAAACTCTAGTGTAACCACACCAGTTCATGCAGTAATTTAAACGGTAATTTAATGTCATAATTATTGCGGTAACAGCCCGGTAGACGGTAAGGTAGTGTGGCCCCAGCGTAAAACTCTCTAAACTGGTATCTATAAGCAAACATTTTATCTGTTTACATAGTGTCATTTATTGTTGTCATGGGAACGGCACGTAGGCTTCCTAGATCTTATTTGACATGCAACAAAAATAGAAGGGAATAAATACTTGGACGATGGAAAAACGCTTTGAGAACGTAAACTATGGTATTATTAGATGATTCTTTAGATAGCACAGAGATGGCGATTTCGTCGCCGCCGTCACACTCACAAGTTCAAGTAAGCGGGCGTACGACACTATCCGTGTTCACTCACGCATTGATAGAAATGGCCTAAAATTTTCACGTTATATCTAATTATACCGAGTGTTTTCATGAATCAAACACAATTTGCCGCAAATAATGACGAATAACAAAGCCAAAAACAGTTATTTATTTGTTAAATTATGTCCACATCGCTCATATTTGGGAAAATACAAACGTATGGAACTCGGATCACCTTAAACTAAACTCCGTCTGCCAACTTGTTGAATCAATAACTATTGTTTCTTGTGTAAATTGTCACTGTGGGACGACCGATGTGGCGCGGCGGGCGAAGGTCCGCCTGCGACGCAGTAGGTTGCGGGTTCGATTCTCGGAACGAATTTGTGTACGATCTGCAGAAATTTGTTCTGTTGGTCTAGGTGTTTCCTATCATCATCATCATGTATCAAAATCTATGTATAAAATGTATTAAAAATATCAGTTATCTAGTACCCATAACACAAGCTTTGAGTAGCCTACTTTGGGGCTAGACGGTGCAGTGTGGAGTGTCCAACATTATTTATTTTTTTATTTCTCGTAGGATCGCCGCGACAGCCGAAAAGTGCAACTTCCTCCCCCAAGTTAAAGACTAAAATGGAGCAGCGGAAAGGCAGTCTCACCAGTACCAAAGATGACAAACCAATGAACGGAGTCAACGATCAGATTGAATCTGACAAGCTAGAAATTATTAAGCTGGCTTCAAATCAAAGGTAACTTGTAATTTTTTTTCTCTGCTACGGTAAATCCAGTTCTCTTATTAAATTTATGCAAAATATTAGCTCAATCCTTTCAACAGTTAGAGAGTGAAATGGTAACAAACATTTAAACATCCAAACGTTCTCATTTACAATATTAGTCTGACTATTATTGATGACCCTGACTTGACGTGCGGTGTAATAAAATATTATCTACTTACAGGCGACAGAAGAAACTGAGCACGGAAGCAACGGCCGCGGTCACGATCCAACGCATGTGGCGCGGCTACCGCAGTCGGAACCTGCATAAAGACACGCTGCGGATCCTGCACGCGATCCAGGCGGCGCGCGCGAGGCAGCACATACAGTGAGTATGACTGCGCACCATCCGACGCATGTGGCGCCCCTACCGCACTCGGAACCTGCATAAAGACACGCTGCGGATCCTGCACGCCATCCAGGCGGCGCGCGCGAGGCAGCACATACAGTGAGTATGACTGCGCACCATCCGACGCATGTGGCGCCCCTACCGCACTCGGAACCTGCATAAAGACACGCTGCGGATCCTGCACGCCATCCAGGCGGCGCGCGCGAGGCAGCACATACAGTGAGTATGACTGCGCACCATCCGACGCATGTGGCGCCCCTACCGCACTCGGAACCTGCATAAAGACACGCTGCGGATCCTGCACGCGATCCAGGCGGCGCGCGCGAGGCAGCACATACAGTGAGTATGACTGCGCACCATCCGACGCATGTGGCGCCCCTACCGCACTCGGAACCTGCATAAAGACACGCTGCGGATCCTGCACGCCATCCAGGCGGCGCGCGCGAGGCAGCACATACAGTGAGTATGACTGCGCACCATCCGACGCATGTGGCGCCCCTACCGCACTCGGAACCTGCATAAAGACACGCTGCGGATCCTGCACGCCATCCAGGCGGCGCGCGCGAGGCAGCACATACAGTGAGTATGACTGCGCACCATCCGACGCATGTGGCGCCCCTACCGCACTCGGAACCTGCATAAAGACACGCTGCGGATCCTGCACGCCATCCAGGCGGCGCGCGCGAGGCAGCACATACAGTGAGTATGACTGCGCACCATCCGACGCATGTGGCGCCCCTACCGCACTCGGAACCTGCATAAAGACACGCTGCGGATCCTGCACGCCATCCAGGCGGCGCGCGCGAGGCAGCACATACAGTGAGTATGACTGCGCACCATCCGACGCATGTGGCGCCCCTACCGCACTCGGAACCTGCATAAAGACACGCTGCGGATCCTGCACGCCATCCAGGCGGCGCGCGCGAGGCAGCACATACAGTGAGTATGACTGCGCACCATCCGACGCATGTGGCGCCCCTACCGCACTCGGAACCTGCATAAAGACACGCTGCGGATCCTGCACGCCATCCAGGCTTCTTTGTTGATGGCAACTTGTGTCTGGTTTGCCACTTTTCTGCCAGTTTCAGGCACAATCGTCACGGTCTGGTACTTTGACACAAAAGTTATTTCAATGAGGTTAAAATCTCATTTCGACTGAATGTTTCGTTTGAGAACAGGCAAGTTGACGATGACCCCGACTTATTTCTTTCTTGACGCGACCGCGTATATTCGCAACATCTTTGGGCCCGAATTCCACTAAATGAATCGCTTCACCATTCTAATAGTATCGTTTCAAACTGAAAGTGTTAAACTCTTTTTGGTATTCTACTAGCACACACTTTTTGAGGTTCATTCATAGCTGTGACGATTCGTTTATGACTACCAATTTGACATTCTTATTATGAAAGTCTCTTCAAGCGCAAAAAATAGTAGAATACCAAATGCAAAAACGTCATTTTTGCCATTTTGACAGTATGACGCTATTACCTTTGTTTTGAAATTCGTGGAATTAGGCCCCTGGTTAAAAGTATTGACCCAAGAAATTTATTGTTTCCCAGGGTTTTAAATTATCAAGATAAATATCAGATAATAATCCGATAATTATCAAATGTAAGTAAATTGTTCAGTTCATATTTCTGGTATTTTGGCTATCTACCTATCACTATTTACATTAGAAGAATAAAATGAACACATGTAACAATCAAGGAAATCTCTTTTTAAGCTTTAATTTATAATTTAGATTGAATTACGTGTTCTGATACACCAATACAGTGGCAAGAAAATGTAAGGGGCAATTTAAATATTTCAGATTATATTTATCAAAGATATTTATGAATGATAATTATCGCTTTGAACCCTGCTGTTTCCAGGAGGCTAACATGCGACATGGAGGCGACGAAGGCCGCTCTCGAGAGCGAGAGGAAGATACAGCAGCTGCAGATGCAAGCCATCAACGCGCTGTGGAAGAAAGTCTCCACTTTACAGGCCTCAGGTGAATACATTGAACAAACTTACACTTATCACTTATTTGAATAAAGATACTTTACAGGCCTCAGGTAAATGCATTGAACGAACTTACGCTATTCACTTAGATAAATAAAGATAACTTACAGGCTTCTGGTAAATACATTGAACAAACATACCCTATTCACTTATATAAATAATACCTCTATATTTCAGATAAAGAAAATATAAAATAGAGATAAATTTAAGATAAAGAAACATTTATTTTATTACAAAAATTTATGGGTATTTATCGCGTTTATTGACCTATTTTTCCCGACGTTTCAACAGGTTTACACTCTTGTCGTGGTCATGGGACCACGAAATACGATAAATACGCGTAAATATTTAAAATAAGGTGTTCTGATCGCATAAGTTTAAAAAAAATACATATCTTTTCTTAAATTCTAAGTACAGTTATAAAAATACATTTCAAGATACATTTGTTAGGTTTAGTTGCACTTTTCACAGTCTTATTGCACCACTCTGTATCTTTGCTTCCTACACTAGGTCTTTGTAGCCTGTATATGTATGGCGTTTTAAAAAACACATCTAAATAGTTTTCCATTGTTTTATCGCTCAGCGCTTTACAAATTTACTTCCATAGATATCTTCCTCGAGATTTTTTTTTCTTTTTTACACGGATAAGTCGTATTATCTGTCGTATATTATTTCAATAAATAAGACACTTTCCGAACAGGTATATTTGGTATAAAGTTTATTCATTGTTGTATTATTGTTTCAGAGAAGAAAAGTATAGACAGCGACGATAACTCAGAAGTGTTGAGACGGCTCACGGAAACATGTTTCTGTTTACAAGCACAGGTAATTTTATTCATATTGACTTCAGTTCATTACTATATTTGTCACATTTAAAATGCAAAGAAACAATTCAAAAAAAGGATATCATCAAAATGTAATCTTGAAATAAGTTCAGAGTTAACACAAATTAAAAAAAACTAATCGAGAACCTCCTCTTTTTTATGTAGTCATTCGATGTTGATATTCGAATGACTATACATAAAAAAGAGGAGGTTCTCGATTAGTTTTTTTTACTTAACACTAACATAAGAAGCGTGTTAACATGACGGTCTGGTATGTCGAGTGTTATTGAAACGACCGTTTAGCTCCGTAGCTTTTTATTACTGGGGTAGTAAGTAGTAGACCAACCACACTCGTTTTTAACTAGGTACATACTGTACAAGATCTCAAAGCTGACTGAGGAAAGATAGAGCTGGAATCGATGCCGAGGGAAGTCGAGACGAAGGGAATCGAAACCGGGGTAACAAATGTCGAATCTGAGCAAAGTCGATAGGGCGGGAATCGATACCGGGGGAAGTCGAAACGAAGGGAATCGAAACCGGGGTAACAAATTGTCGAATATGAGGAAAGTCGCAACGATGGGAAGTCGAAACGAAGGGAATCGAAACCAGGGTAACAAATCGTAAAGTCGACATGATGATTATTGACTTGAACAGGTGGTGGAGCTTCAGGGCAGCATGCAGGAGGTGCTGCGGGCGGTGTCCCGCGGGGCGGGAGGGGGGGCCGAGCCGCGCGCCACGCAGACCGACATCACGGCCGTCGCCACGCCACAAGTACACTTATACACTTGTTATTAAAGACTAGTATCGCATGCGTCATGGGATATATGGGATTGCCCGCCTATTAAGTTTTTATACATTAATACAAATGTCTATTGTGACAGGAGGAGCGCAGCGCGTGGCTGCGAAGGCCCCAGACGTTGTCCCTGAGCGCCGCGAGCGCGCCCGAGCCGCCCGCTCCGACACTCGCTGCAGTGGACAAGGATCTAATGTGAGTACATCACTATCATCAGCCTATATTAGTCCACTGCTGGACATATGCCTCCCCTAATGAGCGTCATAGTGCCCTGTCTTCAGCTTGACGCATCCAGCATCTGGCAGCAGTCTCTCGCAGATCGTCATCCCACCTGGCCGGAGGGCCAGTGTACACAAATGTGAGTGACATAGGCCTTTTATTATCATCAACAACCTGCGAAGCAAGTTGCTTATATTAGTTCGGTTAGGTTCGATTCCCGCCTCGGAACAAATTTGTGTACGATCTGCAGAAATTTGTTGCGCTGGTCTGGTTGTATTCTATGTATAATTAAAAATATATTTCTTTGTAGGTAGATAGATAGACTTTATTGCACCATCAAAGTTATAAACATCAGAGCATCAACATACATATAATACATTGTATACCTATACAATGTATTAAATATATCAGTTATCGAGTCCCCATAAAAGAAGCTTTGAGCTTACTATGAGGCTAGATGATGCTGTTTGGATTGTCCAGTATTATGTACTTATATTTTATATAAATTTAATTTTTTATGGTGCGAGAGCTGGTGAGTATCTGGCTCAGCGCATCAGCATTGCCATACAGCGTGGTAATGCAGCCAGCGTCTTGGGGACGCGACGACTGGTATTGACATGGATCAATTGAGTTACCTTTAGATTGTTTGCAACCGTCTGCAGTTAACTCAATGGTTTCAATTGCTTAAACTTGTTATATCTTGAGAAAAACCAATAATTGATTAATATGGATTTATAACAAGAGCACGCACTCACAATTCGGAAGTTGGTTGGAAAGAGAGCGAGACATCGGAGCGACAGAGTCAGCTAACCGTTAGGTGTGTTCTGTACCGAGCTCGGATACCACAAAACTAGTTTTAATGTTCTTCTATGCCTTGATTGTATTTTTCGTTGTTAATATAATTACTAACAGAAAGTAAACTGAATTTACTTTCTGTTAATAATTAATATTATGACTCCGTATCCCGAAACTCAACGTCAAGCCAAAACAGCACATTGAAGATAGAACCATTATTTTTTGGTATTTCTAGGTCGTCGTGAACCCACCTGTCCTCTGTTTTCGGCTTGACGTTGAGTTTCGGGACACCATGTATAAGTGAACGTCACGCATTGTTTATAGTGATATCCTATGTATAATGACATCTCAACGTCGTCGTAAAGCATTTACAATTAAAGAGAAATGTGCCATAATATTCTGTAGTTTGTAATATAGATTACAAAATAGAGAAACAAACTCATCTCTCGCAAAGGAATTTGGCGTTGGTCATTCAACAATCTGAATGATTTTCAGAAAATGCTTTGTATGACGTTCGTTTATTATTACGTGTTTGTCATTTCCCTTCGTTGTCATTATTAAAAGGACTCCACTGTAACTCAATTGTTTATTTGTATTTCAGGGAGCAAACCACCGAGGAAGCAACCTCCCTTGGCATCGAACGAACCGAGTCAGTCATCGAAGAGCGCACTCAAACAGAACTGTGCGAGGCTGATTGATCCCTCACAATAGCCTTAAGGTAGTGTAAGCTTTCTAAGCTTGTGATCGTGTAGATATGACATTGACAGCGCCTCAACTTTGGGGACAGAGCTCGATTATATTGGTAGGTAACCAGGGGCCGAATTCCACTAATTTCAAAACAAAGGTCTCAATGGTGCCATTCAGATGATTCAGATGATGATGAATGACGTTTGTTCATTTGGTATGCTACTATTTTTTGCGCTTGAAGAGACTTTCGTAATTAGAACGTCAAATTGGTAGTTGTAAAGGCAATCGTCACAGCTATGAATGAACCTCAAAAAGTTTGTGCTAGATACCAAAAAGAGTTTAACACTGTCATTTTGACACAATACTATTGAAATGGTGTAGCGATTTGTTTAGTGGAATTCTGACCCTGACTTGTTATTGCAGCGGTTTATTTGTCCCCGGAGTCGAGGCCCTTATTAGCCAATAGCATCGTAGCTTCTCACAGCAACGGTTCTATTGGTTTCTTTTAAACTAATTTCTAACTAAATTAAAGAGGATTCGTCGCAGGATGACCTATTTGATTCAGGGCAGTTACTATAGGATAATAAATAACACCAAATGATATATTTAAAACGAAAAAAGATTTTAATAAGCAACTATATTGTTAGAAGACTTATGACTGTTATTGATTATGTGGTGTTTTTAACGAATGTTTAATTCCAATGTTGTGTCTATGCGGCTATGTGTGTTGTGTATGCGTCTCAATGTGTAGGATTTGTGTGAAAGAATGTATTTTGTCACTTTTCTTCATTTCTGATGAAAAGAAAGTCAGATGCTTAAATTTAATCTTTTAGTTCCACCAAGGTATTTGTGAACCGAAGACCGTTGCCTTAATAACGTCAAACTCTTTCTTTACCTCTGAAAGTGTATAGTAGGCCAAGCACATCGTTTTTTGTCTATACTCGAGCCATTCTCAATTTAGATTAATTACTGTATTCAACACATTCCCAAAAAAATAAACACTCTTTTAAGTAATCTACTTTTAAAAGCAACAGTCAGAAATATGCGTTAAAGACAATTGTGCAATTTCTGTGAAAAAATCAACAAGAAAGTGATTGTTATATTTAGTGTTCGGGCAATGTTTACAAACATTCTATATTGAGTTTGGCCAGAGTACAGGGTAGTTTAGAACTTTAGACATTGGATACTGAGCTGAAATTATTAAGGTTAAAGGAAAAGGTTTTTAAAAGTTTTATGTACTCAATCAATCACGATGTGACGTAACTACCCTAGTCAACAATCGCTGTGCTTCGTTCACTCGTACAGGTATTCTTCTCTGAAAGATAATCGGACAATCAGCTTCGTCTGTTGACTACGATTCTGTGCTTTACCCCTATGAAACCTTTCTAAGACCCGAATTCACCAATAGATTCTTAAATTTTCGGTTGCTTGGGCGTTTTTGTCCGAAGTGTTCATACATTAAACATCAAAGATAACCGACGAAACAGCCTAATTAATAATTATAATACATTTAGTTTGACACGTTAACAGTTTTACAGTAAACATATTGAATCCATAGGAACCTAAGCCTTACTTAAGTAAATTAAATGTTAAAAAAATAAAAGTAGTCGGATTATCCGATTATCTTTTGCTGAAACTAGCCGTAGAAACGACAATTCAAATGTTCGATTATCTTAGAAGAATTAGGAAAGTACAATATAGTTCATTTCAAACTCTTCAGAGATATCGTGGTGGCGCTATATGATGACTGATTCGCTTAAAGAAGACCAGTGGCGGCGCTAGATCTCGCGTGGGCGTCGGCGAAATTAGGTTCGCGAGGCCTCCTTTTTTCCCAATCAAGAAAATATTAAATTACGTAAGCCGAATTATAGTTAAAATAATACAACAAATTTTATTAAACATTTTAAGGTCAGTTGGGGTAAGTGCGGCATTGTAGCATCATTATTCAAGAAATTAGCAATGTTATTGCTAAAACCGCCATCTAGTCATGACAAGAGACACAAAATTAGTTCCCAGCAAAAAATTTGGGAGCGCCACTTTAAGGAAATAGGAGTTATCGCCATTTTTTTTTCTTACTCGGATTTTAATACACATCGTAGTTGATACGTGTGCGTTGCTGTGCTACAAAAACAAGGATTTTGCTTAGATTGGATAATCTATAATACGTTAGTGTTTTCTTTAGATCCTAAGCTTCGTATTTATGTAGTTATTTTATTTGTATCTATGCGAAATAAGCTATAATCCCAGTTCAAAAATTCCAACTCACTACTGTACGTACAGTATTCTGCGGCACTATGCCGCACTTACCCCAAGTCAGTGGTTTTCAACCTTATGTTTTGGGAGCAAAATGTATTGGTACCTATTTATTTTAAATATTTGGTCAGCCGGAGGAATCGTAAAATAGACTGAATGTCGTTAATAATATGCAAAATTAAGTTTTCAAACCGCCTTATTATTTCAAACTCATGAAAGGCTGGATCTAGAAAATATTAGGCGAGATTTATTTTTGAAACGTTTATTTTCTATGGCTACTTAATAAATTAAGTTTTCTAAAAAATAATAATACATAGTCACTAAATTAGTTTAGGAATTTATGAGAGACTATGAATATTGAATGAATGTTATTAGCTTATAATTCTAAGAAAACAACGAATGCTAAAATTAAGCATAATTTTCTTATAAATATAAAAAAAATATGAAACTTAATTTATTAAATTACTAGCGACCCGCCCCGGCTTCGCACGGATTTATTATACGTATAAAACTTCTTCTTGAATCACTCTATCTATTAAAAAAAAAACGCATCAAAATCCATTGCGTAGTTTTAAAGATTTAAACGTTCAAAGGGACACAATGACATAGGGACAGAGAAAGAAACTTTATTTTATACTATGTAGTGATTAAGTTTAAAATAACGTTTATTTTGATACTGTCTCTTCTACTTGTTTCTTTATTTTTGTGAATTACTTGTGATCTCAATAAGTTAAATTAATAAAAAATAATAACTCAAACTATTTTTTCATTTTAAAAGATTTTTTAATCAATAAAAGGGAACATATAATATTTTTTAAGTTGATTGATTTTTTAAAGTGTACATAAACATCATCATTATGATCATTGTTGTCAAAATAACATAGTACATACATCCCATTACCTTTATCTTCCTTCTTGGGCAGTCAGGTATAAATATTTAGTACCACTGGATAGCTTGTTCCTTAGGAATTATGCCGAACTTCCCCCATTTCATAACTTTCTAATTTTTTTCGGTGAACCTTATATCTAGGATCCAAGAGTCGAATAGAGACTTCTATTTGAACGTTTTTCTTTCTGATATTCATGTTGAAATTAAAAAAAAGAGTCATTTACTGGCATTTGTAAACCCCTGCCGCACTTACCCCATTTCTTTGGGAAAGTGCGGCTATGGACATGCTGTTAAAAATCCAATGAAATACATTACAGAACTCTAAAATTACAGGTTCCATTTGGAGATAATTCATCAGAGAACGTGGGAATGAAATAAATTATTTAAAAATGTTCACAGTAAAAACACAATTCGAGTGCAAAATGAACTTAAAATAAAATACGCCGCACTTCCCCCAACTGACCTTATTGTTATTAATCAAGTTTTATTGCTTATCAAATGATGACAAAACTTACATAATTAGAAGTTAAATAAACGAACTTTTCGGCTTTTGGCCTCACTGAACTATTTCAGGATTATTAAAAATAAATTTTGTCCATGCGAGTCTAGTTTGCGAGTGTTGCGTTGCATTCACAAAAGGAATGATTGTTTACGTTTCGCTCGCAGAATAAATAAAAAACGACACGGGTATTCCCCGTCTCGCGCACGAAGTTGTTAAACTTTCATAGTGTTGCTAGACGATTCTGCCCGTAAAGTGCTCATCGCAAAAAACGAGAAACACACTCACTTAAATCGCGCAAGTGTATAATATTAAAATAAATAATAATGAATAACAAAATTTTAAATTATAAAAAAAGTTTTGCGAGGCCCCCTCAAGCGCGAGGCCGTCGGCGGTCGCCGACGTCGCCGACGCCTAGCGCCGCCACTGAAGAAGACTTTAAGTCAAGCGTGCGAGTGTTCATTTTTGCACGCCTAGCTTGCCTGTTTAATTTTATAAGAAGCAAAAGACATAGGAGCATCGTTCATCACGACTTTTTGTAGCAACACAATAGAAGGAAAAACTACAGGATACTGCACAAGAAATAATAAAAAACTCACTGTCTCTACTACAAGGGTCCATGTATAATATCTATGTGGCTAATATTATCAGTAAAAACAAAATTGTCAAAACTATTCTCTTTTATAAGCTTACGCTATTATTTTACGTTTCTGCTAAATAATGTGAACAGTGAACAGAATCCAAATAAAAAAAAATTGACTACTCTATTTCCTAGTATTACTGAAAGAAATAAATAAATAATGGTAGACAAAAAAGATATTCGTATTCTCTATAAAAAAATAAAAATATCTATGTTTTAAATAATTATTGCCATAATTCATATTTTTCCCGAACATTCATAAGTTTATACGCCGTGGTCACGTGATAACTCGTCTCATAAAATAACTAAAAGATAGTGTAATAATATGCTACCGTATCGCCTCAAGAAGTCGTGCTGATAACTTTATTGAGCTCAAATGCTTTAAATCTTCGCCAGTGCTTAAATTTAATTTATTTGCACATCTCTCTCTAACCTAGATCTATATTTTATCGACACTAGATTTAAGTACTTTCCTGTTTTAAACAGATTTAAAAGGGATATGTTAATTTCGATGACAGAATTGTTCATGAAACAGGATTTGTAATATAAATATTATTATGGTTGTTGATTTTGTAATATTTTTGTACACTTCGCTATTTTGGAGTAAAAGTACTCTTATGATAAGTAGGTACAGTTACTTTTGAACTAGATGATGATATAATACCTAGATGTCAAACCAAACTGTAATCAATACCTACGAATAACCTGTGATATTGCTCAGTTCGAAGCGACCCGCTGTGCGATTACGCTAAATCTTGCCATCGAAATTGGTTGATGAATGCAGAGATGGGTCATAAATTTAGGTTAACGTAACAATCATTATATGATTTTAGATTTACATCACAGTCATGGTATGATATGAATAGATAAACCTAATATTTTCTGGATGGATGGAGCAGACCGACTACGAAATTCAGCGTCAAGTTATCACAAATGTCAAATTCTACGATTTAGTGCTGTAAGTTAGTTAATAAATTACATTTCTTCCCTTTCGTTGAGAAAGGGAAACAAGCAAAAAAGGTCAATTTTGTGTAGCGTAACATTCCGATTAAGTGTCATATGTTTTTGACATTGACAGCTTCGTCGTCGGTCGGCTCCATCCAGACAATATTTTATGATAATTATTTGTAACATGTACCTAATGGACACCGAAATCAGTCGAGTTCATGTCCATCCATCGACCATCGATAAATCGAATCGAAATACGATGGGTATTTAGCTTAATCGCAAAGCTGAGCGGCATAGATTTAGCAGGTTACATACACTGGTTCTGGGGCCTTATTGTCTAACTCAACTGATAATCGAGATCGATTCATTATTGACATTTGAAACCTAGCCTGGATTTCGATTGTACCACGATAATATAACTGATATTCGATTTCAAGCTACAATAAGGCAGCTGGTCCTTAAAACATTATGTAGTTTTGACGCTGACTGTACTCAACTCTCAATGAATCTGTCTCAAATATTTTTCCAATACAGTATTTTGCATCCTTAGATGTTAATTTTTGATCCAAATATGTAGACATCTTGAAATGTTTATCAAGCTAAGTTTAAACTAAACCAATTAAAATGTTTGTGCTTTAATTTTAAATCACTGCGATTTACGTACCTGTCATCACAATTTAACACTAATTAAACTAAGCATTATTGTAATTAATAATAAGTTTTAAAAGTATAATGAAATGCCTTTAAAATTATTATTAATTAGTTTATCTGTTATCTGAATGAGAGTAGGTCGGACTGAAAATAAAACGAGTAATTTACTGAATTTATTTTCAGAAGGACCTTAATTAATGACTTGATTTTGTTTTAATCTTTAAGTTATGTTAGATAATAAGTTCATTACAAGCACATTTTAGGTTCTTATCTGTTTGTTCAGGAATCTCTGATAATGCGTTTTGTGACAAATGTGTTCTCTTGATATAATGTTGATAAAATCGTGCATAATTTGCCCTTAAAAATGTAAATATTAGGAAAATCTTCGAGTACCTTTTTATGCCAACTATATTATTGCCACTGCAATAGTACAAGAATTTTAAATCATGATTATTATTTTGTAACAGTCCTCATCTACGTACCTACAAATACAACTTGGACTACATGATGCCTTTGTTAGTGAAAATAAAACCAAACTACGGTATTTTTTAAAATTCTATTCTAATAACTTACTAGTCATTTTTAAAACTGATATTCATCTTTTTAAGTTCTTTTACAATGTCTTGACAGCTATAAGATTTATAATTTCTTGTAATCTAAAGTCGTAAGTGTTTAGTGTAAACAATGTTACAAAGCTAAGTATTATCCAAAGACACTTCCCGTCCTACGGTTATATTCTAATTATTTTATTTAAACAATAAGTATGTACTGAAATTCAACTAAGCTCTATTATGAACGAAAACCTTTGTGAACCCACTGCGAAATTAAACGCGCGTCTGTTTTTAGATAGATTTTATTCTTCAGACTTTAAGTCGCAAGTAAACACATAATACTTGTATTATGTCGAGGAAGGCGAAAAATTAAGGGTCGGCGCAGACAGAGACGAATAATCCACGCGCGATCTCGGGCATTTTCTTAAGCCGCTAATTGGAGCTAAAGTAGCGCCACCACTTATTTTATGATATAATTACGTTAAACAAAGGAATTTCCAAAATTCACACGTTCAGTTTGTTAGACCTATCATAAGTTTTTTCAATGCATCTGTAGTAGTTTTATGTTGTCTAGTTGAAGAGATACCAAATTGCCTTTGGTGGTCACCAAACTCTGTTTTCGTTTAACGGAATTATAAGATAAAAAAATGGGGCGATACTTTAGCTCCTGTTTGCGCCTGAACAGAACGCGTATGCTACCGCGTATCTTCGGTGACGTGAGCATTTTTATCATGTTCAAGCATGTGCACTTTATTTTAATAACTTTAAATTTGCTTTTGGAGTGCGTATAAAAATCCTTTCCGCTGCGTTTTTCTCTGTCTGCGCTGAGCGTCGCGTGGCGGTTTCGCAGTGCGTGTTGTGCCAGCATTTATGGGTAAGCGTTAGTTTGTCATAAACATTACAAAATCGCCTTCACACAATATATTGAATGAGTCTTTTTTAACTTAATACCCACCTTTTGTTATTAATTAAGTTGTACTCTGTATTTATTATGTTTTATAAAATATTTTTTAATCTTTGTGTTTAATTTTCACGTTATTCAGTGGGGTCCCTCCCCACTAGTCCCGCAGATCACTATTAGCATCCCTTGATTGCCTAATCTCCGCCCAGATCTTCATCGTATCATTAGTATTCTCCCATTTTTGCAGAATGACTGTTTGTCACTGTTGTGTTAAAGATTACTAACTACATGGTTCTGTTTGGTTTTTAAATGACAGTAACAGTAGTGCCATTGAGTTTCTCAGTAGTTTTAAGTTCTCTGGCATTCTCTCCTGCAGTTTATTTATCAGTTTGATAATGAAGTTTTTGTGGTTTTCGTTCATATCAGCTTCGTTTAGTTCTGTTTGAAAAATATGTCCATGATAGGACTAGATTGAGAGATGATCGTTTACATTAATGGTTTCAAATTCCATACCTGGTCTTGTGATAACTATTTTTGCACACAAATCTCAAATCAAATCATGCAATGTATTATAGAGAAGACATGGATCTGAACTTTTGCTTTTAAAAGTTTTTATTGCGTGTTGTACCTAAGTTATTCAGAATTCCCCGCAAAAAGGAAGATTAATTTTATTTTTCATATATGTCGCAGATCGCTGCATTTCTAGACCATGCATTTCATAGTCAAGAGTAATGATAACTTCTTGGTTACCTATGTATTCGGTCTCTTTGCTCTATGCGCGGCCTGTCCATAGAATCTGTGATTCACCGACAAGTAACTGTTGATGGACAAATGTCATAAAAAAGAAAGGAATTACCTATTAATCTGGGGGAATTACTTTGGTGACAATATGACGGTGAAGATTTTCCAAATTATTATTCTGAGTTGAATCCGGTTTTATGGAGATGATCATGAAGATGATCCTGTTTTCCCTCTAATTACGACATATACAATAATTCAGCTTGAAAGTAATTTTCTCGAGTCCTCATGAGTACAAAATGTAATTTTAGTTCAGACCATTGACTTAGGATTCTCGTTACAGCCGTTTCAATTGACAGTCATCGAGTACACAGGCTTTTAATATTTATAGTGGATCCTCTCTACAGTTTATTGTTTCTTAGTTTTTGTATTCACTCTTGCGTTTTGCTGACAGTTTGAACCAATTATGAATTTCCCTGATCATAAACTCTATCATAAACATGTTTCTTGGAATCTTTTCACGTAAAGCATACGTTACTGCCAGTTGGATCGAATGGCAAACACACTTCAAAATCAAAACAAGATTGGGCAAACCTTTCCTGCAAAATTTTATAGCCACCCGCGTTAACTCCTAAACTGGTGCGTTATCCATCCTAATTCCAATCAATTTCCTTTTGTCGAGTTTAAAGCTTTTCAGTAATAATGTTATCGCAGTGACAATTCCTTCTGCATCTGCATATACTAGTAATTCAACCAGTGCAAGGAAAGTAGAAACTGCTTCATTTCGGCTGCTACTAAAATATTTAATTAACAACTCCAATATATTATTGGGTTGAAAAATCTGTTGATTATCTACAATTAAGCTATACGGATGATCACCGATATCGCATCTCAAATAACTTTTGAAATGGGGTGCCAATACTTTTCGTATAATGGCTGTACATTTCGTACTTACAGTGCAATTTATTTTCAGAAGTGGCTTTTCTTTTTGTTTTTGCTTGTGGTTGTGGCTTATTTTCAGACTCTTTGTCTGAAAATTGATTTTTACACAACTCAGTAAGATGATCGATTGTTTGTATAGCTGTGACTTCAGCAACATACATAGCAAGAGCCCCTTCTACTGCTAAGCATGGTATATTTTGATCTGCGCCGCAGACGTAATTAGCAATTCTGTTTTGCCTGTTTTTTGTGAGATGCTGAATCACAGTGTCGCTGTATATCACTTACTCTCGCGAGGACCTCCTTTCTGCAATATGTACACATCGCCTTTGTATCGTCGCCAGAAGGGTGCATTTCGAAACTTCGAAGTTCGTAAGATTTTTTTTGCCATTTTTCAAGTTTGATCTTAGTGGCCACAAGTTCGTATTTTCGATTTTTTAGGTTTCCATGATTTACCCACGTAAATAGTAAATGGGCGGATCATTTTTCCTTTTGCGGAATCAACAAAATGAGAGTTTTTTTTTATTTGTCCATATAGGTATTTTGCTCTATATTAATAGATAGCATCTAGTTGTAGGGCGTGCAGCGAAATTGCAAGAATTTTTGACGTTTAGAGAGAAACTTCAACCAAAGTTGACCCTAAATTTGTTCCTTGACTACGCTATAACAGGATTTCGAGAAATAAAACAAAGCAACACATTTGAAATTAACTACTCTATTCTTTACCGCATGGATTTTTTGATTCTTTTGAAAAAAATATATATGTTATTCTAGGGTGTATATAGGTAGTGCCCCAGAAAAATATAAAACAAAATATAGAACATCATTTAAAAAAGATATTTAGGTTTAAGTAATCGTCGCAATCGTAGCAAAGAGACGGATGTGCATTTTACCAACTTTACAGGAGAGCATTTTAAAGAGTTTAAATTGGATTTTTTGTCATATTTTGGAAACGGCTTGTCCGATCAGCGTAAAATTTTCACCAATTGCTTTTTGTATAATCTTTTACAATATGATCTATGTATTTAATCTTTATTATGTCTAATTTTTGTAAAAAGTCACATGCGTCATTACTCTGCGGACACTCAAGTGACGAATGTATTATTGCAACGTTTTACTACGGAGCTATGATTCCATAATTAAGGCGCAGTGTATTATCCGTCGTTGTTTTGGGGAATTGCAATCGAATAATTTGGCGTATGTGATGACATGGAATAAGACAATATTTTTTTTTATATTTTAAAAGTATTATATTTAAGTGTTTTACACCCAAATATAAAAACAGGAGGTACTCACGGATATTTTTTTTTTTAATAGTGTTAAATTATCAACAAAGCATCTAAAGTGGTTTCAACTCTACCTACAGCCAGTTTTATTAGGAATGTCTGAAATATAAAATGAATGAATGTAAATGTCATAAATGCTAAAACTTTAAGGCAGTCTTGAAAGTTAAAATTGGTATCAAAATAGGCACCTGCCTACTTATTTATCGAACTATTTTAAGAGCCTTTCTTAACAAAGTAGGACATTAGGTAGTAGGCATTTAATCAGCAACCATTCAAGTAATGTTTATTTTGTTAAAAAAAACATGGCAGGTATTATTCCAGTTTCAAAGTAAAGTCATACAATCATGGGTTCAAATATTAGTAAATCACCTTTAACGACGACAATTACAATCAATAAATAGAAAACATTATAATTAGTATGTACAATTGAAAAAATTCAACAGACGGTTGCAAACAGTCTAATGGTAACTCAATCGATCTCTCGTCCAGTCTGAAGCGTCCCCAAGACACTGGCTGCAATACCACGCTGTATGGCAATGCTGATGCGCTACGACAGATATTTACCAGCTCTCGGGTCACGCGTCATCAATCAGACGCTCAGATAATTTAAAAAACCCGGAGAGCCTCGGTACCCCACAGACCTAGGGAATCGATTCCAAAGGCAACAAATGCGTAGGTTCTGTCGAGACCTGCATATTGAGGTCCTCAGCCAAATCTGCCGCTACACCAGCCCTCGTGGATGTCCTTGGAAGATGGGAAGGTGCATTTTTGTCGACGCATGTATCATTCCACACAATGAGCCTCCCCAACTATCATGGGACTACTGTCAAAAGTGGGTTATAATGTATTTGTACCGTGTTTTGATAGGCTCGATTTTCTCAAACATTATCACATTTTTTTATAAATTTTTCATTCTACTATTTTATTCGATGCGAGTGTTTCACCGTGATTTATGTCCAATTTTGTTCTGCAGCAGCTCTTTAAAGTCTGAGTCTCTTTAAACACTAATCTTAAATAACTTCTCTACCTTCATACGGATTGTAAGTTATAGCCCATTGAATTAGTATAACTTCCAATCTTCTGGAGTATAAAAAATAAAACAGTCAGTTAATTCATTATAAATTGTAGTCAATGGCATCGGTGAATCGAGTAATAGAAAATGGTAGGCATAAAATTATCTTTAATAAACTCGTCACAGGGGTAATACCTGTTCCTGTTTGGCAAACATTGGTGTTCAGCGGCATAATTCGGGGATTTTCAGCAGCTGTAGGTGATGCGACGGAAGTTAAAATTTCAAATATTTTAGTTTTCGGGGCAAAATGGCTTATCACGGGAGCTGCTGCATATGATTTGTTTTGATAGTCTAATTCTGTAGTCGCGCCAATACATCATCGTCATTGTCATTTATTTTCTGAAAAGAAACATCACTTCATGCATACTTTGCTCAGGTTAAATTGATTCGGCTCCTGGTGGTTTGGGTGACGAACAACGTTCCTCTGCAAAATTTTTTTTAATAAATTCATAGGTAATTTATAAGAAAGTGTACCAACTATTAAAATAAAATGTACTTATTACAGTTTAATTTAAAAAGTTTTTAAGCTCAACTGCGAAAATAATAAGGAAAAATTGTAATTAAAACGACGGTTTTAAAAATCTCTCCCAAGTATATAGACGGTTATGTAAATACGACTGGCCCTTATCCGTAATAAAAAGGCGGATTGTACCAAACGCCAACTATTTGCCATCTAGAGTCCGTGAAAAAATGCCGCACTGTATTTTACGACACCAAAAATTGCAACGATTAAAAAAGATGGATCTTCATTGTATGAACTTATAAACTTGATCACAATAACAATAAAACTATTTTCAGGGTACATAAAAATTACTTATTCGAACTCCCAAGTAGAACGTTGGAAGTGGTATACCGCTATTGTTCCGCGGATGGGCTAATAAAACTATAGTTTACTTCAAAAGTTAGCTATAAATTAATACAAGGCACCTAAAAGTGAATAATAAATACAGTAAATTCATACCTGGTGCAGTGCTTACGGGCTCTTCCGATTTTTTATGCTGGTCGCACTTACTAGTAAACATAAAATTATTTTATATTTCCGTTTCTTTAGCAGTTTCACTAGTTTTTTTTTCTTTTCAGCGAAATAAATATTTGTTTTGACGACATAACTACGTTATTTTATCGTCAATTAAAAATTAAGCTTTAGTAACAAATTTAGGAAAGAATAGTGCTGTTATTCTACCAATTGCCCTAGCTCTGCATAGAACACTGCCGGTACGTACGATCCGTCGCGCGAGGGAGGGTGGCGGGGGCAGAAGTCAGCGCCTTAAAGTGGCGCATCAATTCATACGTCATTTTACTGCGATCCAAGTTTCAAAACCGCCTTTTTTCTACTGAATATCTTCGCAAATAAAACAAATATTGAAAAAAAAATCAAAGTGATAGATTTTCTAGGTAATTCTTAGCCGATTTATAGAATAAAACGAAAATAGCCAAAAATCAAATCCGCCTCTTTTCTACGATTGCGACGATTATTGTTCCAAATATGGAACGCCATGCATTCCGGTGCTAAAATTCAGACTTTTCATATTTGGAACAACATGCGGTCTGAGGTATGAATGATTGAAAAACAGGATTTTATAATATTACGATTTTTATTCCCAATTTTTTTCAACGGTTGCCAGCTTTGTTTAACTTATGTATGAAATTGTTTAAAACAGTTGCGATCTTTGTTGAAACAAAGATAGCAACCACACTTTTCGCACATCACTTGGGACTTCTGATTACATCCTGGCATTTTACATCTTTGGCGATCAGTTTTCCAATCAGGCCAGTGGTTGAAACCGTCTCCAGCTACTTCCGATGGAGGCAGTTCTATGCGACGCTTTGATCGCCCCTTTTTTATAGTCTCATCATCTTGATTAATTGGTCGTCCTCGTTTGCGTGTGGTCGGAGTATATACTTTTGAGTCATTGTGCATCACTTCTGCTATTGTTAACTTGAAGTCAAGCAATGGCATGTAAATATTGTCACCTTTCTGTTTCATGACTCTCCGCCACAGTAGCCTACTATTCAAGCAACAAAGATCAATGAAATGGAAGAACAGGCGGTGATACCATTTTTTACTGCGAATTTTGATCCTATAGAAGCCTAACATGGCATCTAGCAAATCAACACCGCCCATGTATTTGTTCGAACACATACTGACTGTTTTATTGTCAACCCAATTGGGTTGACAATAAAAGTAACTGAAAGCTGAAAGTCGTCAACTACAACAGTTTTTTCGTAGCAATAACCTCGTTCTTTCTTTAGTAAATCTTTTTTTTTTGTATTTGTATCTGGAGCTCTTCTAATTTGTATTGTGCCTAATGGCAGAAGACCTCTTTTGTGCAAGTTTGCCATTAGTTTTACTTGTGTACCAGTTATCAACAAAAATCTTATGATTCAAATTGTCTGAGACAGTCTCCAATAGTCTTAGAACAACATTTCCTGGCACTCCGAGATCGGGACTGTTTTCAGGTGGTTCTCCTCCATCTTCTTCTCTATCTTCGTCTCCATCTTCGGCTCCATCTTCGTCTTCATCTTCGGCTCCATCTTCTTCATTTATGTGTAAAGGATCTTGAGTGTAATAATCGTCATCATCTGATATATTTTCATCCTCGCTGCTCTCTGGAATCACGACGATTGCTCGACGAGGATGCATTTCTAAAATAATTAAACAAATTTACTGTAAATATTCACATATTAACACTATTATAATCCTTACTTATAACGCGAAAGTTTTTATGTGTGGATGGATGTTTGTTGCTTTTTCACGCAAAAACGACTGAACGTATCGGGCTGAAATTTTGAATGGACGTAGTTCTAGCCTGGGAATAACACATAGGCACTTTTCATCCCATAAATCACCCATGGAATAGAAATAGCCTTGAGACGTTTCCATATTAACAAAGCGTGCGAAGCCGCGGGCAAATGCTAGTATATAAATAAATATAGAAGGGCAGGGTGGAATACCAGACAAACTCTTAAAATATTATCATTTTACTAATATTTATGTATACGATAATTACTTTTACTTATTCAACTTTAACCAATCAAACCAATCAAAAATTTCTGTCTCTTGGGTCACCAGTGCAGCAGAAAAAATCAAACTTTAATCGTAAATTGTGTTTCAGAAATAGTATCTTATTTAAACTTCAGTTTCTCATTCTTCTTTTGAGAATGATTCATACAATAATTCTAAAAAGTTGTCAGTTATTACTAATCAAAAAATTAAAGGTCAATAAACATTTTAATACTAGGGACAACATGGTTAGGCATGAGACAAATTTAGTGACTCAAGAGACAAGTAAGTCCTATAACTTAGGCAAGAGACAAATTCAGTGACTCAAGAGACAGTTTGTACAATTCACATAACATTTTGAACACAATCTAACACAACATACATCAAACAACACTTCTACATATCTATATATATCACGTTCAAAGTTTTGAATCAAAAACATTTGTTATTATCTTTCGTTTACAACTATCTACTAAAATATGGAGACCTTTATTCGTTTTTCACTTATTATACTAAGGTATCATAAAAATTCAAAATTTAACTTTAATATTTAGAGACAACAATTAGCATATTTTTTTATTGTTTGTTTCCATTACCCATAGAAATAAAATTACGTAGGTAGTTACAATAATTAAGTCTTTAGTTTTCTTATAGGAATTATAATCACTTTTCGAAAACTTCAACATTGTCTTTAAATTTGTAATAAAGTTGGCCTCGTTTCTCATTAATCACCGGCTTGGAAATAATCTTTACAATGTCCGTATAGTCTATGTATATCAGCAGTGTCATTTATGGCTATACGAAACACTTTTTTGTTCTTTACGCTTCGCATAAATGTAACCCTTAGTTCTCCATCGTCGTCTAAGTCATCCACAACACACGCATACCTATTTATATATATTTCCTTTTGTAGCATGGACATTGACTAGCAAATAGTCACCTCGACATACACCCTGATTTTCTTTGTTCTCAAAACGATATTGAGATGATGTCGATGGTTGATCGTCTGCTAAAGTAGTTGGCTTTTCGCCATCCGCCATACTTGTCAGTTGATCGTCTTCCGATGAATCAGGTTTATCATCATTGTAAACTACGTCTTAATAGTTTATTTTTCTGGCTTGGCATAAGTCTGTTACACTAATCTCTTTCTGAACATTAATCTAACGGCTTAAAGTAATGTCTTCGTCAGAGCTAGGACGATCATCGTTATAATGATCGTCTCTGATGCTGCTTATTAAATTTTCATCGATGTCATTTCCGGCTTTTGAGATAATTTCTTCAATATTAGAGCTTATCGATTTTTTGTGGCATTCTTTACCCTGGTGATCGAAGTAAGAGGTTGATACATTTTTGGTTGCATGCATTCACAAAATCCTCTCTTGCAATAGCAGCTCAAATTTCTGTATTTTATTTTGCCACGTACATCGGTAAGTATTTGGTGCACATTCATTTTCCCAACAAGGGGTGATTTATTGATTCAGGCACAAAGATCCTTAATACTATTAATATTTATTTAACTTTTTGTTTATTAAATTTTTGAGATTTACATGTGCGTCTGATAAGTTTTTAACTAATCTGATCCCTTAATACCCCGGGTTTTCTTGATAAAGAAGTTCTAAATGATTCCATTTAGCTGTTCTCCATTGGTCATTAATTTTACAAATCAAATTTTTGGTAATCAGATTATTCCTTATCCCTTTGATCAGGTGAGGTGGATCATATAAAGATATTATTTCTTCATTATTGACTTCTAAAATCTATTTGTCATTACATTTGACATTGTGTTTTAAATGTTTTTGTCTCCTTTCTTCAATTAAATAGTTAATGGCACTCACATTTGAAGCTCCTTGGTCACATACAGTAGCCATTACTGTTAAACCAACATTTTGAAAAAATATGATGTTCTCTTTAATGGCAAATTAAAGAGAACATCATATTTTTTAAGCCGAATTTTTTGTGCTTCCCAAACAGAAGGTATAGCTGATGGGCTGTTTATAAATTCTTATTATTCTTCGAATCATTAATACAAGTGCATTATCTGCCAAATTTCTTTGGATTTCTTTGCCATTGTCCACAAATCCAGTAATTTTATCTTTTCTATTGTTATAGACAAAATGAGGTGACAAAGCTATCTCATCAAACAGAAAAATACACAGTTTGTTATCAGTACTCATTTTCCTTGCAACTTTTTTTAATTGATTAAATATATTTTCATTTATTCCTGGTCTAAGTGACATTTGGGCAATCAATCTGCTTAAGCCCCCAGTACACAATGGCCCATGAGGGCCCACTACAGGCCATCGCCATTGTGTTCAGGGGGTAATGGTATATGATGGCGGACAATTGTCAATCGTGGCGCGCAATCGGGGAGTTGTCGGTTTTTTGGGCACACTTCAAAGGAATCGTGGCGTAGCGTGGCCTGTGGTGTTTACACAGTCGGCCATTGCTTAGTTCGTCACCGGATGCTGACCGGGATAGTACATTTTGTATTGCGTGCTAGAACTAGAATTTTCGATCATACTTTGTCCTGTTTCGATGAATGGTCAGCATCCACCATCGCCTTTTTCGCCATTTCTTTTTAATAACTTTGTGACGGTACACACCTCTGTAATACTTGTTAACAGTGTACAAGTAAATCGCAGTAAAGTAAAGTAGTCGCAGCCATAATTACTAATTACGTCGCATTCGTCTGTCGTCTTCGAGACGTCCATCGCAAGTGGTTTGCCAGGCTGCAATGAGCTATGCGCCATTGTGTGAACACCAAGTGATCGTGGCCTGCAATGGTGCATTGCAAAGCGTGGCCCATCACAGGCCACTGTGTACTGGGGGCTTTAGAGTCATTGAAGATGGCAACACAAAAACCTTGCTAAGCCACCTGTAGGCTTTTGGGCTTTGTTTATATAGGCTAAGTGCCATTATTTTCTCTTCTTGAGAAAATCTGCGGCCCATTTTCGGGTTTTTTATTTCCCTGAATTGCATCAGTGTAAATATGCTCACCAAAGTAGTAAATTTATTAATCATTCCCATAAATGAAACATTTTCAGAAAGAATTTATCTTTTTTCAATCTTGCCGCATATTTTTTTTGGGTTGGTAACAGCGTTTTTTTGAGAATGGCTCAACCGATTTTAAGAATAAAAAAATCCGAAATCGATTTCTCGAATTTAAACTTGCCTATAAAGAAAGGCCAGCCAGCCTGGCTATACAGGCGCGTGGAATTTTTTCAATTGCATCCGCGCTTTGTTTATCTCTTGCCACCAAAAAATTCCACGCGCCTATGAAGCCAGGCTGGCTAGCCTAGCCTAAGGCGCGTGGAATGTTTAAATTGCATGCGCGCTTAATTTTTGCTTTCTTTTATAGGAGTGCGTTAAATGCACGAAAAGGTAAATTTAGAGCAAAGAATGAAGTATAGTAGAAGAATGTAAATGAAGTTGTGGTTGTGCAGGTAAAAAATGGGCAAGAGATAAACAACGGTATCCGAGTCACACGCGAGGGTCAAATCCATAAAGCAAAGCCGGGTCAATATTATAGCAATCAATCGATATCCAAAGAACAAACTGGGTCGCAAATTTAAACAAGAAACTCCGAAATACATCTAATAGGGTTACCTACACCCGCGCGCTATCATCTGGCGAATGCGGTTTTAATTCTTCTATAAGATTACGCACCAATTCTTTGGACCACCGGTACCGTACCGAATGATGAATTAAGCGTCGCTTATAGAAAATGGATTGCTCTCATCTCGGAGTCGTTTTCTTTATAATTTCATATTTGTGTTCTCCTGCGTGGAATCACTCTCCAAGAACTCAAATGTTTCTGGCTCTTCACTCATATTTGTGGAGGGAAATTGCCGAAAAAAATTATTTTTGCTAACCAAACATCAAAAACAATTGACAAAAAACTCAAAATGCTACTAATAGACGCAGCTTAAACAGAATTGTTTAATTTGACAATCACACATATATAGAAATGTCGAACGGACTCTCGTAATACGGTTTATCCAGCCAATTTTCGTTCAGAAGTCGGCCTAGTGTCACGTGACCGCTGACTGGCTGGTATAAGAAATTCATATTACAAAAATGGCAGGCAGTTCAGTTTACGACGTTTATTGCCTGGGAATTAAAAGTTCATACTAGGTCTCCTGAAGGGCTTAAGATGCTCTGTAAGCGCTTATGTCTATAGTTAGTGGAAAATGTTTGGAATCATGTGAATTAATGTCAATTGCTTGAAGTCATAGGTTAACGACAGAAGGATGGAGGAAGGAGCTGTAAAAGGCTGTCTAAATTAAAACAAAACATTTTATTTTAGTATTTTATTCATCTTCAATTATAATTAAAATATCATCTAAAAATTGTGCAGGGGTTAGATATAGTCTTGGTACCTAGCTCAGCGAAAGTACCTTATAACACACATTGTTATCATACAAAACACCACTTATTTACGAAAAATCCAGTAAAATAAGCCAACAAAGTACACTAAACTCGCGAGACACACGAAAAACAACACTAAGTTTTACCCGCCAAATTCAAACTGACCGTTCACAGATGATATCAATATTTTTCGTTCAGAATCTAGGAAATTTTTCAACGAACGTAAGTCATCAAACTTCTTCATAGAAAAGTAGTCTCTATAACTGCTAAAAAGGATCAGAATCAAGTGCAAGCGGCTGCCGGCTACCGCGGAAGCCGGCTTCCGCTTGGGTGTAGAAGAGTTGTCAATTGCTTGAAGTCATAGGTTAACGACAGAAGGATGGAGGAAGGAGCTGTAAAAGGCTGTCTAAATTAAAACAAAACATATTATTTTCGTATTTTATTAATCTTCAATTATAATTAAAATATCATCTAAAATTGTGCGGGGGTTAGATATAGTCTTGGTACCTAGCTCAGCGAAAGTACCTTATAACACACATTACATGAGCGCAGCAGCCTACTGTTCGTCTACCTACAATACAATTGCAATAATGCATTACAATAGCTTCCTTTCCTCTACGAGAGCTGTCAACTAAAATATAAGTACGTTTTTCAACTTAAATGTCAGGATTGTATGCGACCCCTGAGTATCCAGGATGTGATGGCAGATGACAACTCTTGAAGTAGGCTGCTGTTGACCTCCCTGCACACTTCTATAATAAAACCATCATTTCCTCTAATATGTTCACCATAATAGGAACGCGCCTGCTTGGTTTGATATGTTCCTAAAGAAATCAATATTAGTTCACTTTCAGAGAGCTGTAGAAAACATTAAGATTAACATTGTGTACTGTGATAGTTTCAAAATTAGCTCGACGCTTGTTATAATTGTAAAGGTTTGGATTTGTTAGGATGTACAGTTTTAATTGGATAAATAAATAAAAAAAATGGCTGTATTTCTAAACTGTTGTATTGGCCGACTCGATTACAAAGATGAATTATTTTGACAGTGTTTACAACACAGGAACCTAAAAGTTGCTGGTAACAAAATGTTAGCAGCTTATAATTTGTTTATGTCATAGACTATAAGTACTTCCAACAATAAAATCAGCTAATTCGTTTTCTAAATTCATATACCTTTCTATTTCTTGTATTATTTCTGCAGCATCACGATCAACAACAGGCTGGTGAAACTTGTTTAAAAGGGCAGCAGCCACGTCAAAGTCTTACATAAAACTTTTACTGGCTACGTTGAAATAATTCTGCCGTTGCTGCCTGCAACTCCAACCACCCACACCGGCATAAAGTGACAGCTCATGATTTATTTGCCTCACTAGTCGACAGCTATGTTTCAACCGGAGCAGGCAGGTATGTTCTATATCCACATTGGTTCAACAAAGGTAATGAGTCACGAAAGCCCCTATCTAATATAAATGCATCACCTTGATAAAATACTCACGTTGAGGTCTTCCAATCGATAATTCTTTTTCATAATTTCAGCATCATATGTTGTAGCCGGGTATGGGCCCAAAACATCAAGAATATGCCCAGTACAAACAATTAAAAATGGTTTTAACAGATTTCTGTACTTGTGCAAGCTATATGTATTCTTTTGATATATTTTTATATCAATATATAAATTATATAGATTGAGCTTTTTGCCACGTAACAATATGTTCCATCAAAAATAGCTATTCTGTTAACTCAATAGGTCTGCTAGGTCTGTTAACTCTCAAAACTTCCAAACAAAGAATTGGGTATTAATCGATTTTTTTCTACCATTTGTTGCCTGGTTATGTGGTTTAAACCAAGATACATTGGTAAAAAATACTGTGTGAGTAATTTTCTTACTCGACGTTACCACTTCTCAAGAGTTGGCCTACTAACTTTTAATAAAGTTGCCAAGCTCTCATTAGAGTCTCCAGTTCTGAGTTTCATAAGATAAGCTGCTAGAGCTAAGGTTGGTTTTGGCATTTCCAATAACTGAGGAACTCTGTAAACATCTGATGAAACTGTGTTTTATTTAATCCAATCCATATATGATTTAATCCAATCAATACACGGTCTTCCATACCATCTATGCTTTCGAAATGAAGTAATCCAGTATCCGCAACTTCTTTTAAGGACATGATGTCCTTATGTTTTGCAGTAAAAGACTAAAGATAATGAGATCTCAAACTGTCTAAAAACATCCCATGTTTCAACAACCATAAATGTTGATCACAAAGACGGTTATTTTCAGGTTTGTAATACGTACTTATAAGTCAAAAAATACACGTTAAAACAAAAGATTCCTGTCAAAATTTCCAACATCAACAAATTCAAACATCCAAAAAGAATATAATAACCCAACACACACAGAAATCAAAATGTTTTTCATATTTAACAACTTCCCAAAAAAATGAAATCAAATAAAACACTTTATTTATGTACTTACAATGTCCAAGTTTAGTATAATAATATACTATTTCGGCAAGCAAACACCTTTACCAATTTGAGAGCAGTAAGGGCTCTGTATGACGCTTTAGTTCGAAGCCATCTAGAGTTCAACTCTATGATATGGGCTCCACACGAAGCCAAATATAGCGGTATGGTAGAGCGCATACAGAACAAGTTTTTACGTTTTCTATACCTTAAGCTCTATGGTGTTTACCCTTTCTATCCGTTGATGTATCCAACCCTGTTTGTTATAGGCATGGTTGGATACAACAAGCTGGAGGTAAGGCGCGACGCGGCGCTTGCTACGTATGTGGTGAAGGTTCTTCGGGGTCTCATTCACAATCCGAGTATACTAGAGGAGTTGAAGCTGAATGTGCCAGAAGACTTTGTGCATCGGAGGAGGCGGCCCACCTTGTTTGCTCTCCCTCAAGGGAGAACAAACCTTCTGCACAAGGCTCCGTTGACGCGCTGCATCCGCACACTGAATTTACTTGCTGAGAGGACTGACTTGTTTCACGGCTCCCTGAACGAGTTGGCAAAGGTTTTATTATTTATTGTTAGTTATTAAGGTGATGCTACTGTATATTTTTCATTTGTTAATTTTATTATTTTTCTATTGATTTGTATTAGTGTTACGATTAGGAATTGGATTGAAATTATTTATTAAGTTAGGATTAGGAATTTCATTTACTTAGTTTATTATTTTTGAAAGTGACATGTTTTTCAATTTATACAACAATGGTGAATTTATTGGATAAGACGAGTACGCTACCGCATTAGGTGTGCCTGTAACGGTAGTGGTACAATATTTTTTTTTTTTAATAAATAAATAAATATTTCTGTACCTCTTCCTCCAAGAAATGCTCATGAAAGGGCGCGACCGTTGTCGGCAACACAGCAAGTTACAATGATATCTTTGATATTCCAAAACACTCGCCACCTTCACAGAATACCTTACGTCGTAAAGAACACATAGAAAACGGAACGCATGTGTTACAAAATTCAATTGTTGAACATTCTAGATAGTCTTTTGTTTTCTGTGTGTCCTGGTTAGTCAACACCGAAAAAGATAATTCCAAACTCAACTCGAAGAACAGTTCAACCATGTCTTATTCTAGATTCATTTGAAAAAATTCAAACAAATTACGGAGAACTGCAATCGAGATTAGAATTTGATTCAGTTTCGGGAATGATGACCCACTAGGACCAGGATTGTACCAAAATGTGCCTATGCACAAATTGGTACGACTATTCGAAGCTAAACCGAATCCAAAATCTTGCCAACGCATTGCTGTACGACTGTATTAGCGACACGGGAATCAAATGTTTGGCTTTGGTTTCGCTTCGATCATGCCTTTATGCCTACGTAGCGTACTATTGAATTCGGTTTGCTGATACGAAAGGGTCTTTAGCCAATAAGTGATGCCAGTTTAGTTCTGCTCGTTTTGTTTTTTCATCTATAGGCGAGGGCTTTAAGAGGTTTGGGATGGACTGGTTTCTGATATTTCTTTTAAAATAAGCTTGTGTTTAAATTTTGATCGATGCGGGGTTAACTGACAGGCACACAACTTGCAATACCACCCATGGCCTCAGTATTATCGGTCTTCTCTTTACATTTTTGTAGCTTTTAAATTGGCTATCACTTAGCCAATTATTATTAAAGTTGTCTATTCCTTTTTTTTTGTTCTTCTTCATTGTCTCCAGGAACTCGCCGCTTTTTACTGTTGCTTTCTGTGCTTTCGACAACGCTATTAGATGTTATTTATTCATTAATAATAACATCTTTACAGGTTTTTTTAACCCTAAGGCGATGCTACACTACAGTACAATAAACAATATTTTAATTAATAATTAAAATATTTAATAATAATAATAATTATTTAATAATCATTATTAATAATCATTATTATTTAATAATTATTATTTTAATAATAATTATTTATATGATAAAAAAAAAATTATAATTAAATCTAAAATTATATTTTGGTTTCTAATTTCGATTATTAGCAGCGCCATTTCCATGACTTTTTGTTGACGTTACTACAGCAATTGCATTTTCCGATGCCTCCGTCCGTTGGAGTATTGATTTATTTTTCTCAGCTTGTTTATGTTTAGGTGTTCTCGATAAAAATTTGTCCATATTAATTATAAAATAGCTGTAACCAAATATACGAAGAAGAACATACTTAAAATGTTAATTCCAGTCCTTGAAACTATGCTAAATATCCTGTGAATTAACTGAATTTAAATTTAGTTAAAAAGTATTATGACCTAGAAATCGAGACTTTTGATTCAAAATCTTGGGAGATTAATAAAAGGATTGTATGTGGTTTTTATAATAATAATAATAATAATATATATAAACCGCGACCACCTGTGCGGCGAGGTCGACCCCCACTGTCAGCTGGCTTGGGACCTGCAGGGCTCGCAGCCCCGCGACCGGCCCCCGCCGCTGACGGAAGAGTGCGGCGCATGAAGTGGACGCAAGAAATAAATGAGAACGTCATGCGCGCATTCTATAGGGCTACAGACGGAGGAACTAACCTAACCGCTTACCGTTCCAGGATGCTGCCGTTGTTTCAGGCCCTTGAACCAACTGTCGTCGTTAACACGCAACGGCTATCCGATCAGGTACGGGTCATTCAACGCTCAAAACTGTTGAATGACTCTATACTTGATCAACTACGGCGAGAGAATCTCAGTGCTCAAGTGGCGGACCGTCCGCAGTGTAATCAGGCTGCTACATCGTCGCCACAGCGACAAGTTACATCAACATCAGTGACTTCCCAACCTGATTATACTGTAGAAGATGTCAATCACGAGAGTATTGAGGTAAGTACCCATAGTAATGAGCAATTGAGGAGGGCTTTGGAAGAAGCGATTCTTAAGTTTAGAAACTGTAGTGTAAGGCCTCGCCTACCTCGCTTTCCCACCCATAGACGTGCTTTAGCTATAGTGGGGGCCTTGAACCCACTACTAGTCCCTTATCTGCTGGCTAGTAGTGATCTTACTGATACGCACTCTATTCTCAATTGTGGGGCTATCGCGGCCTGTCGTGTTGCGCGGGTAAAGTTTCCGGACTGTGACCGCGCTCCGCGCCAGGCTTGCAGTACCCCTAATTGGCAACAGAGGATAGAGAGGCGTATCAGTAGGTTTAGGACCCTCATAGCTAAGCTTATATGTTTTAGGGAAGGCAACCATAGACCTCGGGTTATGCGCTTTGTGACACAGGCTTTTGACGGAACTGAAATTCAACCTCAGGCCTATTTAGCCTGTGCTACAGAGCGCATAGACTACCTAAAACAAAAAGTCTATGCGTGGGCAAGCCGTATAAAAAGGTATAAAAAGCGAGTTGACAGGTTTTGGCAGAATCGCAACTTTCAAAGTGACCAAAGGAAAGTTTACCGAGACTGGGAGAAAACCGATCTACGTGTGTCCGATGGTCAAGTACCGGATGCCGAAACTGGAAATAATTTTTGGCGAGGCATCTGGTCTTTACCTGTCGAACACACGGAGGCGGACTGGATGAATGTGGTAAGAACTGAATGTGAAAACATCGAAACCATGGACGCTATTACTATCTCTTCGTTGGATGTAAGTAATGCGATCCGCTCGGCCCATAATTGGAAAAGTCCTGGCCCGGATGGATTGCATAACTTTTGGCTAAAATGGTTTCGATGCTCACATTCAGTTCTGGCCACACAATTCCAAAAAGCAATTGAGATCGGGTCGCTCCCACTTTTTATGACGACGGGTGTAACTTTCCTGCTCCATAAGTCTGGTAGTACTGCGGAGCCAAAGAATTATAGACCCATAACGTGCTTACCAACGATCTATAAGCTACTTACATCCATCTTGACCACAAAAATTAACACACATATTGTTACGAACAATATTTTGGCACCTGCTCAAAATGGATGTAGGGTTGGGTCCCGTGGTACTAAGGAGCTCCTCCTCATTGACATGGCCATTAGCCAAAAGGTCAAACGTGGCAGAGGGAATTTATCGGCTGCATGGATCGATTATAAGAAGGCTTATGATTCGGTGCCTCATACTTGGCTTGAGAGGGTCTTAGAGTTGTATAAAGTAGATACTACTCTAAGATCATTCTTGGGATCATGTATGAGACAGTGGACTACGGTTCTTCGTCATCCAGGCAGCCGATTAATTCCACCTGCGACCATTGATCTGATAAGGATAGAGAGAGGTATATTCCAGGGCGACAGTCTGAGTCCCTTGTGGTTTTGTCTAGCCCTGAATCCACTCAGTACCCTACTGAAAGATTCAGGAATAGGTTATCGCCTTCGGAGAGAGGGTGAGGTTATTTCTCACTTGTTGTATATGGATGACCTCAAACTATTTGCGCCGAATGAAACACAGTTAATGGCCCTCTTGGATATCACACAGATATTCAGTAGTGCTATTAACATGGAGTTCGGCGTTGATAAGTGTGCGGTCATACAAATACAACGAGGGAAAGTTGTAAATTCTAATAATTTGCAACTTTCAGAGCTTATGTCCCTCAAATCTCTCTCAGAGGGTGAAACTTATAAGTACCTTGGTATGCCAGAAGCCTTGGGTATAGTGGACGGGGAAATAAAACAGTCGGTGAAGGAACGCTTCTTCTGCCGCCTTACAAAAGTGCTGAATAGCCTATTGTCGGGTGGCAACAAGGTGCGAGCCTTCAATGGCTGGGTTATGCCCTTGCTTACTTATACTTTTGGCATACTAAGATGGACTCAGACTGAACTAGACGCCTTGGACTGTAGGGTTCGTCAACTTTTAACTACTCATCGCATGCGACACCCCCGATCTTCGGTAATGAGATTGTACATCCCACGGAAATGTGGCGGTCGAGGCTTTTTAAGCGCTAAGACCCTACACAACCGTGAGGTTTGCAATCTCAGAAATTATTTCCATCAAGCCGAATACCAAATGCATCGCGACGTAGTTGCAGTTGATAAGAACCTTACTCCTCTCTCCTTAGCTAACGAGAACTGGCGTAAACCTATAGTGATGAGTATAGAGGACAGGAAGGCCATATGGGAAAGCAAAGAGCTGCATGGGAGATTCTACAAGGTCCTCACAGGTCCTGATGTAGATCTCCTAAGCTCAGTAAACTGGCTACGTTTCGGTGACCTCTTTGGGGAAACCGAAGGCTTTGTCTGTGCAATTATGGATGAGGTAGTTAAGACGAACAATTACCGGAAGTATATCATGAAAGATGGCACGATCGATATCTGTCGAGCGTGTCATCTTCCAGGGGAGACCCTTCGTCATATACTTTCGGGTTGTTCGCACCTAGCTAACTCTCAGTACTTGCACAGACACAACCAAGTAGCCAAAATTATACATCAACAACTTGCTCTCCGATATGGCCTTACTGGTCCTGAAGTTCCATACTATAAATACACACCAGCGCCAGTTCTCGAAAACAGCCGTGCCACGCTCTATTGGGACCGGTCTATCATTACAGACAGGACTATTCTTGCAAATAAGCCTGATATTGTACTGATAGACCGGTTAGAAAGATGGGCGGTGCTTGCTGATGTCACCATACCACATGATGTTAACCTCGTTAAAGCTGAGAAAGATAAACTCAGTAAATATCTTGATTTGGCTAACGAGGTTGTCAGCATGTGGGATGTTGATTCAGCGACCATCGTCCCGATAGTCGTTTCGGTTAACGGGGTAATAGCGAAGAGCCTCGATAAACATCTCAAGAGACTCTCGCTAGGAAGTTGGATCAAGGGTCAGATCCAAAAAGCGGTTCTCCTGGATTCGGCGCGTATCGTCAGGAAGTTCCTCTGTCTGCAACCCTAGTCACCGGCTGCTTGAGCCTAGCTTCGCGGCCGGTGATCCACCGTTTTGATATATTTTTTACTGTAGATTAGTTTTATAATATTTTTGTATTTTCTATAGTAAAAAATGTATTTTATAACGAGTATTAAAATAAATAAAGTGAAATAATAATAATTTTTATTCAAGAAGAAAGGTCTTATAGGTAAACAAAACAAAGCAAACAATACAAAGTAGATAATCAAATCTTAGACCTATTTCACATATTGGTTTCGTCACCTCGCTCTAACTAAGTTCTAGACTTGTGATGTAGACGCGAGGGTTCTCTACCTCAGTAAGTTAGGCTTACACTAATTTTTATTTCTAGGATACATAGGAAAACTATACTTGTTAATACTATATTACATATAAGCCAAAAGAAAAATACAGTGTGTAGGTGAGTGTGTAAAAGTGTGTGTTATGTATGCATGTGAGTGAGTAGAGTATGAGTTGAATGTGCTTTTAACTAATTGTTTTTAGTAGGCTTTCTGTTTTATCATAGTTAAGGTTTAGTAAATATGATTTTAACTTATTTTTGCATTGTCTGTAATTTAAATTTTTTAAATCTATATATTTGCTGATGTTATTATACATATATGGGCCTAAAAATGGAAAATGTCTATGTGCAAGCGACGTGTTAAAATTAACTGTTTTAAATATTTTGTCTTTTCGTCTTTTAAAAAATATAAGCATCATTCATTTTTATTTTATTAATTACTTTTGTTACCTACTTTCATCAAGTCTATTTTATTTACATGAACTGCATAGCGCGGAGGGAGGCCATATACTGCACGAGTACTCCAATACACTTCGCACATAGGCGAAGTATAGCAGTTTTAGACATTCAATGCTCCTAAATGGCTTAGTGAATCTCCTTATAAAGCCTAATGGTTTGTATACTTTATTTGTGTCGGTGGATATCAAAACTGGCAAACTCCTAGCTAACGCTTTTTTCAGGGTGAGCGTTTTTCTTAATCAGATCATTGCAATTAGATTAGCTTAGGAAAGAAATGTTTATTTAATGTATCAGAGACAATAACGAGATTTTGCATACTTTAAAATTATTGAAAAGATGTAAATTTCGTGAAAAACGTAAATTAAGTTTGGATTTATCCCCGTTTGATAATTAGGTAGTGGATTTTACTGGTTTTGAAAAAATCTATGTGTGGATTTAGCTAGTTTTGATTTAACGTAGTTTGGGATCACAGGGATAGGGATGTCAACCTCAATCAAATGTATCGATACTATCATCATCATCACTTAAAATAAGAATGCAGTTAGTGTTAGAATTTATATCAAAATAATGTATTTACTTTACCACTAGCGCCATCTATTGTCTATTGTGTGTACCTACCTACCTGCCTGTCATATTCAATAAAGTTAGTCTTTGAGAAGCCACTACGCGTGTTTTATTAGGTCATGCGCCCAGACCCGTTTTTACTAAATAATAAGTGATTTTATTGCGCGGAAGTTATAATGTCGACGTCGGGGTTCCTTGTAAACGTACCCAAGCTAAAAGGACGCGAAAATTACGATGATTGGGCATTCGCGACAAGCAATTTTTTGTTACTCGAGGGAATTGACATTGAAAACGTGCCGGCGACAATGAGTGAAACTGAGAAGCAGAAAGCCAAAGCTAAACTCGTTATGACTATTGACTGTTCGTTATATGTGCATATCAAGAGTGAGACTACAGTGAGCGGTGTGTGGAACAAATTGAAACAGTTATTTGATGACACGGGATATCAACGAAAAATCAGTTTGCTTCGAACATTGATTTCGATACGTCTCGATAACTGCGAATCCATGACATCATATGTATCTCAAATGGTCGAGACAGCACTGAAATTGAAGGGGACAGGTTTCGAGATCACAGACGAGTGGATCGGATCATTACTTTTGGCTGGACTTCCAGATAAGTTTTCACCGATGATAATGGCGATAGAACATTCTGGAATCGCCATTAGCGCTGACGTCATAAAAACTAAGTTACTTGACATGTCTTCGGAGGTTGGCAATACCGGAACGGACTCTGCATTTTGGACAAAACGGTCGAAAAGTGGCAACACTAACCGCAAACAAACGTCAAAGTCAAATGACATGACAACCGGAAGCAAGCAAATCAAGTGTTACAATTGCAAGAAAGTCGGCCATTACAAAAATAAGTGTCCTGAAATGAAAGTAAACAAACAAGAAAATGCGTTTAGCGCTGCATTTTTCAACGGTTGTTACAGTTCAGAAGACTGGTTTATACTGGTGTACAGTATAGATTCAGGCGCAAGCGCACACATGACTTCAGATAAAAATTGTTTACTCCGAACCCGACCAGTGCAAGAAAACAAAGAAATAATAGTGGCGAATCAAACGACGACGGTGCCTGTAGTTAGTGTTGGTGAAACACAGATAACGACATGCGTGAACAGTTCTCAGTATGATGTGATTGTGAAGAATGTATTGTACATACCTAAACTCACGACAAACCTATTGTCCGTAAGCCAACTTATAGATAACGGCAATAGAGTAGTGTTCAAGAAAGATGTCTGTTTGATATATAACCAAGTGAATAAGGTTATTGGAATAGCAAATTTGATAAATGGTGTGTACAAGTTAAACACAAGAAAATTCGAGAATTCGTTATCGGCAATGTCAACATGGCATAAAAGGCTAGGACATATCAATAGTAAGTCCTTACAGAAAATGAATGAAGGTGCTGTGGAAGGAGTTTCTTTTGACAAGAAAGCTGACATACAAATACAGAATTGTGAAGTGTGCTGTGAGGGAAAACAGACACGTTTGCCTTTCCCATCAGCCAACCATAGAAGTGAAAAACTACTGGATGTAGTACACTCAGATTTATGCGGGCCGATGGAGACTAAGTCAATTGGTCAGGCAAAGTACTTTCTTCTATTTGTCGATGATGCCAGCAGAATGACTTTTGTCTACTTCTTAAAGGAAAAGAACCAAGTGTTTCAGCATTTCAAAGAATTTCGATGCTTAGTTGAGAATCAAACAGGAAACAAGATAAAGATATTGAGAACCGACAACGGAGGTGAATTTTGTTCACGTGAGATGGAGAGTTACTTGAGACAAGCTGGTATTGTCCATCAGAAGACCAATCCTCACACTCCGGAGCAGAATGGACTCTCAGAGAGGTTCAACAGAACTATAGTTGAACGGGCAAGATGTTTATTGTTTGAAGCGGATCTCGACAAAAGTTTTTGGGGAGAAGCAGTTAATACTGCCAGTATACTTAAAGAATAGAACACCAGCCGCCAGTTTAGGCATGATGACACCATTTGAGAGGTGGACAGGTGAAAAACCTGACCTCAGCCATGTTAGAATTTTTGGCAGTAAAGTAATGGTGCATGTTCCCAAAACACAGAGACAAAAATGGGATAAAAAGGCTGATAAATTGATTTTGGTTGGGTATCCAGAAAATGTGAAAGGATACAGATTGTATAATCCAAAAACTAGGAAAATTACTATGAGCAGAGATGTCATTATTATGGAGAAAATAGAGTCAGACACAGCTCAGATAATAGTGAATAGTTCTGAAGAAAAATCAGAGAAAGATGAAAAGTCAGAGAAAGATTCTGAAGATGATGAAAGCGTACAAATAAATTCAGTTTTAGATCCAAATGATTCAACATATAATTGTGGGTCATCAACTTCCGATAATGATTCTTATCAATCCATAGCTGAAGAGTCAATCATAGACGATGGAGTTCAGGTGGAGCTTAACACCAAGCGTAAGAGAAAGCCAGTAGAAAGGTATGGTATGACCAATATCTGTATTCTGGACAACCTGGACACATGCGATGAAGAAATCAGTTATGAAACTGCTATGAATGGACCAGATAAGGAACAGTGGAGACAGGCGATGACAGATGAACTGAAGGCTTTCGACGACAATCAAGCATGGACATTTGTAGATAGGAAAGAAGCTGATAGAGTTGTGCAATGTAAATGGGTATTCAAAAAGAAGTATGAAAGTGATAATAGTGTGCGTTATAGGGCAAGACTGGTTGCAAAAGGTTTTACTCAAAAAGAAGGTGTGGACTATACTGATACATACTCACCAGTGCTTCGTTACTCAACACTAAGACTTTTATTTGCTTTAAGTGTCAAACTTAACTTTGAAATTACTCACTTAGATGTAACTACAGCATTCCTAAATGGTTACCTACATGAAAATGTGTATATGCAAGTGCCACCTAATTTAGATTGTAAAGAAAATTGTGTTCTAAAATTAAATCGTGCAATTTATGGTTTAAAACAATCAGCCAGGGCTTGGAATGAAAGAGTTAATGATTGTTTATTAGAATTGAATTATGAAAAGTCAAAGTTAGAACCATGTCTGTATATAAAAAAATGTAAAAAGGAGCAGATCATAATAGCAATTTTTGTAGATGATTTTTTCATTTTTTCTAACAGTAGTAATATGGTTAATGAGTTAAAAACTAACTTAATGTCAAAATTTAAAATTAAGGATTTGGGGCTAATAAAACAATGTTTGGGTATGAGGGTAAAAATATATGATAATGGCAGTATATCCTTAGATCAGGAAAAGTTTGTGGATCATATTTTAAGTAAATTTAATATGACAAATTGTAATGTTGTTGATACTCCCATTGAAAGTAATTTGAAACTAGAGAAAGGTGTAAATGTTTGTAAACAATACCCATATCAGCAACTATTGGGTAGCTTAATGTACTTGAGTGTTTTAACTCGCCCAGATATTGCTTATAGTGTAAGTTATTTGAGCCAATTTAATAATTGTTATACACATACTCATTGGAAGCATGCAAAACGCATCCTAAGATACTTATGTAAAACTAAATCTTATGGACTAATGTTTAGCAAAGAAAATTGTAAATTGGAAGGTTTTGTTGATGCAGATTGGGCCTCAAACACCCTAGATAGGAAATCTTATACAGGTTTCTACTTTAAACTCTCAGGAACTGTTATTTCATATGAATGTAAAAAGCAGCGCACTATAGCTTTGTCAAGTACTGAAGCTGAGTATATGGCAATAGCTGAAGCCAGTAAAGAGGCTATTTATTTAAGAAACTTATTGTGTGAAATTGTAGGCAGTTGTGATTATGTAATAATATTATAATGATAATCAAGGTGCTCAGAAGTTATCAGAAAACCCTTTGTTTCACAAAAGAACCAAGCACATAGATGTGCGCCATCATTTTGTTAGAGAAGCGGTCGCTAACAATCTTGTTAAGATAGTTTACCTGCCAACTTCTGAAATGCCAGCAGACTTGTTAACAAAAGGATTAGGTAGTGTAAAACATCAATATTTTGTAAAGAAGTTAGGTATTCAAAGCATTGTTTAGTGGATAACTGTGAGGTGCTTTGTTTTGTATTAGTTTTATAAGTTACATATGTTTGTACCTAAGTTTAGATTATTTTGATAAGTGGAGATGTTAGAATTTATATCAAAATAATGTATTTACTTTACTACTAGCGCCATCTATTGTCTATTGTGTGTACCTACCTACCTGCCTGTCATATTCAATAAAGTTAGTCTTTGAGAAGCCACTACGCGTGTTTTATTAGTTAGGCTTCGTTCACACGGCATTGTCCTGCACGTTTTTTTTCGTATTCGTTTTTTAACGTACAATCATCCGGGTCTTCACACGGTAAATTATCATTCGTGTAAAAGACGAATAGCCGCAGTCTTCACACAGTTGTCACAGCGAGTAGACGTCACTGATGGATCCACGCGTGGTTGTACTTTTATATTGGTATCGTAGGCGCCAACGGTCTCGCCGCGCACAAAACAGAAGGTTTTGGGTACATCCTATTAATCAAGAATCTGTGCGAACGATCACATTTGAAAAATTATTCGAAAATCTTAGAAACGATGAAAAAAAGTTTTTTAATTACTTTCGAATGTCTGTTGAAAGTTTTGAAAAGTTATTAACTCGACTGGAAAATTCAAGCCTACCAAAATCAAATACGAATATGCGGAAATGCATTAGTACTAAAATGAAATTAGCCATCTGTTTAAGGTAAGTACACAAATAAAAATACACAGGTTGTGATTATTTAAGTTTTATTAATGTTAATTATTATAATTAAAAAAATATAAAAATTTGACCAATTTTACTATGGTATATTCGTGTTTCGTATTAAAAGACATTGTAATCAATATCCGTGTAGTTAGAATAGCAGGATTCGACAGAAGACGGACTTTGAAGAGAAGCTGCTGTAGTTAATTCTACAGAGGCTGGACTTTGAAGAGAAGTCGTTGTAGTCATGTTTGTACTAATAGAATTTGTAGCTTCTTGTATATTACTATTTTGGTATTGTTGTGTAAAATATCCTCTGTGAACTGATGACAGATTGAAAGACGACGATTCACGAATTTGGCGACTGTTTTTAATTTTTTTCATTAACTGTAACACACCCATTTGGAATTCAAGGACTTCATCATCGTCATACTTATCTAATGATGGTAATATCCCATTAAAAAATGAAAGATGCCGATTCATTGTTTTAGGTTCGTTATTCGAATAAGAATCCATAAATTTTATCATCTTCGCATCTACAGGACTAATCATATTCTTTAGAGATCTTTTAGGTACACGATTAGGTATTGGGCTCTTTGCCGCCATTGTGTCATGTGTCTCTATAGAGTTTGTTTCCAATGTTTCATTTCCACCCTCAGAATTTGTTTTCTGGTTTTCGGATTCTGTGTTATTATTGGATTCCGTGTTGTTATTTTCGGTAGTAGCATTATTTACTGTCTTTTTAGGTTCTATTACTTTCTGCAGAAAAGATAACTGTTTACTATATACATAAGGCTTTGCTGTTTTGGCGCCACTTCCTGACCTTTTCTGATCTTTTATCTTTTTATATGATCGATTATAATTATCTCTTATATGAGTCCACCGTTGAATAATCATTTTAGCTGTAAAAGACAAACAAAAACGGTAAACAAAAAAGTAATACGGTACATACATATACATTTTTTTTCAGGTATTTAGCATCGGGGTGCTCCATGAAAGATTTACACTATTCATACAAAGTTGGAGTATCGACTATAAGTGGTATCATCTGGGATGTTTGCTGGACTCTATGGCATGTCCTTCAGGGAGAATATCTTCAAATGCCTTCTACAGAAAGTGAATGGATAAAAATAGTGGAAGGTTTTGAAAGAAAGACTAATTTCCCTCATTGTTTAGGTGCAATTGACGGAAAACACATAAAAATCTTAAAGCCTCCTCATAGTGGATCCATGTACTTCAATTATAAAGATTATTTTTCAATTGTGCTACTTGCGGTGGTTGATTCGGAATACAGATTTATATATGTAGACATAGGATCATACGGAAAAGATTGTGACTCATCCATTTTGAAAAATTCCGTCTTGTGGGAAAAACTTAATGATGGTTCGTTGAATATACCCAAACCAAAGCCATTATTAGAAGGTGGAGAAAGTACACCTTACGTATTTATTGGTGATGAGGGATTTGCTCTACATAATAATTTACTACGCCCTTTTGGAGGAACACATTTAGATTTACGTAAAAAAATCTTCAATTACCGCCTGAGCAGAGCAAGGAGGTACGTGGAGTGTGCTTTTGGTATCTTAGCGGGAAAATGGAGAATTCTACATAAGGCTATTGATGTTTCACCAAGTTTATTGACAGAAATCATAAAAGCATGCATTGTATTACACAATTATGTTCGTGAAAATGATGGACACAATTTTGAAGATGTGGCAAATCCTTCATTATTTGAAAATATTCAAAGTACGGCAGTTCGAAATGTTCAAGCAAACAGCGTAAGGTCCATTTTTAGTCACTATTTTTTATCAAACGAAGGAGCAGTCCCATGGCAAAACGAATACATTTAGAACTAAGCAGAGCAAGTTAAAATATGTTGTAACTCAATTTTTATTATTAGTAATAAAATATACATACCTAAGGCTTGTCTTGTTTTTTCTTCCTTTGTCTCAAAATTAGGATCAATTATTACCATGATTCCCTTCCAAGCCGCTTGAGTTGCGACGCGATTTTTATAAAGTTCCAAAGTTTTATCCCATAAAACGGGACATTGTTCCACTAAAGAAATTAATAGTTCGTTGTCTATAGAAGATTCCTCAACCATTTTGAATATCAAACCAAATCAAACATAAAATACGTGCCACCCGTCCAAAAGACGCTCAGGTACTAAACGCTTCTTCGGTTGCTATTCGATAAAAAACGTGTGAACATCGTGCCGTGTGAACGAGACAGAGCTATATTATGTGCCACTGCGAACCGAATACGTCAAAGTTCATTCGATTTGCTTGACAAGTCCGTTGAGTATGCGTTTAAACGTATAAGCGGTACACGTTTTTTTGCAGTACAATCGACGTGTGAATGGATATATGTACGTTGTATGGTCACTATTTATACGTTAAGACGTATACTGCAAAAAAACGTGCAGGACAATGCCGTGTGAACGAAGCCTTAGGTTTACTATTTCAATGCTAGTTCTAATTTGTTTCTTTTCTTAAATTGTATTTTGTTAGTTAATAAAATATCTACCAAGAATAAAACTGGGTTATGAATGAAATAACTTTAATCAACATATTTTACTAATCCTAAACATTTTCTTATTAATAATTATCAGCTTAAAGGGGGTAGGGTTAAAAAAACTTTTTATGAACTAAACAAATTCTAGAACTTCTACCATTCCATTTTGCTCATCGCAAGCACACTCGTGATTCATTTCAGGCAAGTTATTATTGTCGATGCTTAGTACATTCTTGAAATAAGACAAGCAATCTAAATTTTCCCAATCTTCGCCGTAATGTTTTTGCAGAAGTTTCCTCACGTCATTGAGCTTCGGCAGAGAAACTGGAACACCTAGAGGCAGCTCTACTGGGATTAAATTTCGCAGCAGTTTTCCCCTTTTTAAAATCGTTTTGGAAACACCGGTATCGCTGTTGTATGATATTTCGCCTCTTACCAATATATTGGTTGATGTTTTCGCCCGCTTTATTATGACTCTTTTAATTGTACTTATCCTGAAATGCAGCTGGTCTGGTGCTTTTATATTTTCACGTACTGCGGTACGCCAATCGAAAACCCGAACATCAGTGCCTAAATTACGGATTGTGGAATGTTCCCGTATAATTTCTTTATATTCTTCAGGGTTTATTATAGTTTCGTGAACACGGCATTTTTTTTCAATAAATGCGAAGACTCTATCAGGAGGCATATATGAATGTCCTGTTACTGGAAATATAACTTCGACCCTTTTCAGGTCTTTAGGAGCTTCACTGAACCATTTCATCAACATCCCTATTAAAATTGTATTTTTATTTTGGCCAGCGCAACCATCTGCCATTAACCGTATACACTTTACGCCATCCAGGGTTAGTTTTGATAGTGTATCATAGACAGCACTGCAAATTTCATTAGATGACTTGGCAGCCATATCTTCTGTCCAGACGTATGCAAATACGTTGTCTTTCTCAAGCTTGCTGCCAGATAACCCAATGACAACGGAGAAGTTATACAGGTACATCTGCCTTGAATAGTACGTCGCCTGGTCAGGTACTTTAGGCATAGGCAAATTCTTCTGGCAGTCGAAGGAAATTGTGAGCAGTCCTTCTTTTTCTTCTTTAAGGTACTTGAAAAATGCCTTTGCTCTTAAACTATGGATTCTCTTCATCACCATAAGTTCTTCTTTTTTGCTAGTGTTTGTCTCCAGTTTTATATTTTCTGTCAACATCAGACAAGTTGAACATACGTCCTGACGAACAGATCCGAACCCTATGTTAAATGAAGTGCAAAACACTTTTCTAAAGTATGATGCTGTTACAGAAAAGCCTGGTGCTGCCTGGTCCTGGTACATGATGAACATTTTGTTGATACTTAAATCTGGTGCTAAGTAGACGCGTTGACGGTTTTTACCACGACAGTAATGGGTTTCTAAAGGCTTGAAGGATTGTATGAACTTCTCAACTGCTTCCTTCCGGGACGCGTAAGAAAACTTTTTTTTGTCTACTCCGCGGTTTTCTCTAGCCATTTGACCAGATGTAAAATATCGTCTTATTACTCCTTGTACTCTTCCTTTTTTTAGCCTCAATATGCCCAAAAAGCTTTTAAAGCAGACTGGCACTAGTTTCTTGCTTGTCGCTTTGGGCACATAATACCTAGTGGACGATTTTTTACAATTTTTTGTACCATTTTTGGGCCTCCTTCTTTTTACATTTGTGGTGTGACAATGATTCAATATGTAGTTGTCTTGTGCATCTTTTGTTTTATTTTTATAAAGTTCTCTATGGAAATTAAAAAGATCATTTGAGTTTAATGACGCACACGCATAGGTTTTAGTATTGTGGCAACATGTTGGTTTAATTGGTAGACCGCTCGCTGAGTACCTGAAAATCGATAATATTAATAATTAGTTATTATATTTCTAATCCAGTTAAGCAATTAGAGCTACTGAGATGAGCAAAGGGAGCCCTCAAACTTAATCTGCAATAACTAGGCCCAAAACATTACCCAAATCTTTCGTATTCAAACCAAATAAAAAATAATCCGGGAGTTGTTTGTGATTGTGCAAGGCTTGATTCAGTCTGACGTTGTTCAATATAGTAAGTACATTTTTTAAAAGAGACCTTCCATTAAAAAAAATTACAGATCAAAATCAAAATATTTTTAAAAGGGACATAAGGCACAGTCCGATTTCAATGGAACTCGAAAAAAAAACCAATCAAATTGGTATCCGATCAACGTACTTACACTTTTATCGACATAACTGCTCAGCACAACTTTTGACATCACTAGCAGTTCTCAGACGTAGACGTAAAATTACTAAGTATGGGGTTGCAAACTTACAGTTTTTCTTTTATTTGAGCCTTTTTCAACGCTGATGCATATCGGCTTTTCTTCCTGGCTCTTTCCGGCGTCACAATTATATAAATATTTCACTCATTATATAAATATTTCACTCATTTCAAAAGTACCATTTAATATTATAATTGAAATTAAAACAAAAGACAGTCACTCATCCACACCACGACAAAACGCAAACTAACTGCCATTTTGAAAAAATGCAGCTCCGTGATTGGCGTAAATGGATTTTGCCAACATTGAAAAAATTAATGACCTGGACTTTGCCGAGTTTGATATACAGTCGAACTTAAGGCCTACATTTCTATGGGAAAGCAACGGATTTTACTAGTTCTGAAAAGCAGGTCAGAATCGTTGGCATAATTAATATTATTTAGGCCAATAAAATACATTTTCACAGTCCTACAGTGGAGTTTGCCAGTTTTGATATCCACCGACACAATTGCTGCTGCTATAATTTCAGCGGCCCTTACTATGCTATCTGCCAGTAGTCTGCCATTCTCACTTAAAGTGTCAATCAGGCTTTGATGGACAGGAGCCCGAGAAGACCGGTTTAATCGTCGTCTGGGATGCAACGGACTCCTTGTAACCCTCCTACTTGATGGTTGTCTTGGGCGGCTGCGGCTGCGGCTGCGGCTCCTTGGCTCATTTGGCAATGGCAGTATATTGGGTGGTGATGAAGGTACCGGTGGTGGCAAAGGATCCAGACCCTGTAAAAGGTAGGAGTGATAGAACAAGGTGATATCATTAGATCAACTTTACAATTCAAGAGTCATCTTGGCGTCTATAGGTGTTCTTGTGTTATATTTGCCATAGTAGAAGGTATACAAAAAAAATGTCCAATAAATTGAAATTTACTCATTATTACAAGTGATCATCTTTCTATGCATGTATGTAAGTAAATAATTAATGGAACAACTTACCACCTCTAGGTTGCTAAAACCATCCACTGAGGCTGACCCGATGATCTCGAGGACTTTGTTGTCCTCGTGACTCAGGTCTGGCCCAGCAGGTCCACCTCCCGTACCGTTGATGATGGATCTGGATCTCCTTGCCTTTGCCTCCGTTTTTACCACCCAGTTGTTCCATATCTATGAAATAAAATAGGGAGGTAATTAAATTATATTGCTAGGTGCAACTGAGTTGTGTATGTCTACATTAAATGATAATGACTGAGGGCAAGTGAATAACATTCGTTTTTACATTACAGCAAGAGCTACTTACATGCTGCCATTGCCGAGCAGTTCGTTCGCAGCCCAAACTATTCAGCTCCTCCGCCAATGCCGCCTAAAACTCCACCACTACAGAATCCGCTTGATTTTCTGAAAAAATAATTTGAAATTGAATCTGTGTAAAGATCTGTGTACTAAGATAACTAAGTCGCTTGGTTTCACACAACAAACTAGATTTTACTTACCTCGCGCCATTTCATCGGCATGTAATCTCGCCAAAAGGAGCTCCTTTTGGCGAAGATTACTGCGTTTTCGTGCAGGGGGTTGCTGCATGACGGCACAGGACAGGCACACAAAGATTTTTATACTCACCTAACTAAATTATATGAGCAAATCAAAAATATCAAATAAATGAAATTAAAAATTTACAGCAACAAACATCTACAGCCACAGGTTTTATTTTTTAATTGCGCCGTTTGATTGGTTTTCGTGTCACGATATTGTGATATGATATTGTGTAGATAAGTCAATATCAAATCGTCAAATCATTCATTCATTTCATAAATATTCTAATACATGCAACATTATAGAAAACATATTTATTTTGCTTACAGCAACACCAACTACTAAACTTAGAGAGATTTTACGATTGTCAAACACGTTTTAAATTAGGTATTTTTAAGATTTGCAACCATAAATTTTAAGTCAATCTAACTAAGAAATTTTAAGATTTTAGTTAGGATTCCTAAAACAACAGAATCGACATCATTGTTATATTATAGCAACAAAACAGTCATTAAAAACTTTTATTGATGAACTTTGAACACGACACGACACGATGAATGAACATTACGTGGTAGTGTTTCTTCCAATGCCTTGGGTAGAGCTAACTGTGATGCTACGGTCACACGCGCGCCGTGCAGCCCGGCGGGCAGCGCGGCATGCAGCCCGGGCCGGCGGACATTCAAGTTGTCCACACGCACGCCGTCGTGCCAGTCAGTGCCAGAATGGCGAGCAGCGAGGATCTCGGTGTTGTTGCTGCCATATCCTTTGGCTTAACTTATTTTTATTGGAAAAAGAAACAAAATTATGAACGACAAAGAAACTCTGATCGTAGCGACTTTCTTCTCAACGTTGAATGAAGATCCACTCGTCGCGAAAGCGCGGGAGAGACTGACTGCCCGCGCGCGTGTAAACAGTCACCGGGCGCCCGCACATTCATCCTTTGAACTTTGCCAAAAAACCGACACTTGCCCGATTCGCGGCATTCACGTTCACAGGCGCGGTCACGGGCTCGGGCGTACCGTTTACACGCTCGTGAATGTGAATGTGCAGTAATGTGCACGTTGAATGTAGAGTTGACCGCGAGCGTGTGAACCTACCATAATAGTGGCAAACGCAGCGAACTAAAATCAAATTATTGCCAGTTTCATTTTTTAATAATGCATGTACTCCGTTGTTTGTTCCCGTCATTACAGTGGCATTGTCAGTCCCAATTCCGACCAATTTCTTTAAATTCCTGTTCAATGCGGATATTAATCCTTTGATCCCGCTTACTATACTATTTGCAGTGCCATCTTCTATTTCAATAAGTCCCAAGAAGTGTTGCAAAAAGTTTATTATTTGACCTTTTTAAGTGTGTGTATATTTATTGTATATCTGGAAATAAAGAGTTGTTATCTTGATTTTTTGTACCTCTACTAACTGAAATCTGGGTAGAGTAGATTTTATCAGACAAGACCATAATAATGGGACTGACAGGGACAAGTACTGGAATGTATATGCAAGACATCATTTGCGCGCTACATTTAGCACAAAGAATGCTCCAAAGAATATAGTATTTTAATTACAACATCGCCAAATGATATTCTTTGAAGCATCCTTCAATGCACAAGTTCACGTCACACGTATCACATTTGTATGCGGTGCGAGTCTGTAGTTTTTTCTGATATCACAGCTTGCACCTCTGCCTCTTTAGGGCATTCTTTTCGGGATAGTGCCCACTTCTTATCTCCCGCCGAGGATCTAGTTGTACCTGCATTGTTTCTAGAATATGTCTGACCAAAGTTACCCTAAAATTCCTTTGGTTTGGTTGTCGCTTTTGTTGTGGTTGTGTATGACAAATGCGTTATATATCGACACATTCAGCAGTCGACGGAACACCTTCTTATACCACATCGGGTTTCGCACTCTTTCCAAGGGGAACGCTGTCAACTTCTGGTCTTTCTTGTCGACGCCCCCCATGGACATGTTATAATCCAGCACAACCTGTGGTTTGTACTTGAAAGTACCGTACTTTTCTTTTCCGCCGACTGCTGCTTGGTGATATGTCGATATCATCGAAACTAAGTTTGAGTCGTGCCATACTGCGATGGTGATGTCCTCGGTCTGGCTGTATATAACCTCGCCCGAACGAGTGTTGGATTTACTCAATTTTTTTAGGGTTTCTGGCACAAATTCCCTATTTAGCCTAAGTGTACCCATGGTGTCGGTCTTTTTCATTTATAATAGCAATTAATTTAAATGTAATTCATATGTTTAATATCAATCTCACGACGAACACGTACTTATCAGACCAGTTTGTAAATTTAATAAAGACAGCACTTTAGGTAATTTATTGCGAACACATTTTGTCGCATTTGGTCGCCCGACAATAATTTATGTCAGTTTTGACGTTTTGCGTCACGCACGTGTGTCCACAGAGTGTCTTTGTTAAAGTTGCCATAGACACAGACTGAAATTTATAAGCTTTTTATTTCTTCTTTGGCCGGCTATGTTAATAAATAATAAATAAATAAATAATGAAATATATAAATAAATAATAAATAGTCGTGTTCTTTCTGTAGTATCCCTTTATAGTTTGTGTTCTTTCTCTTTTGTTGTAGATGTATGAATTTTTATTATGTATACTGATGTTTCTCTTTTTTCTTGTGTTTCCTGTCTTGACTTATGTACCCACCTACTCTTGTATTTTTCTGTACCTACCGTATTATACTGCCGTCATAAGAAAAAAGGACGCATCTAACATTTTTATCATTTTTGAGTTACATACATATTCGGAATCAGAAAAAAATTGCGCATCTGCCAATATTTAGCTTTTTCAACCAGAACCATGCAAATCTTCTTATTAAATAAGGCGCATTTGATACCAGTTATATTATTTACAAAATAGAAAAGACATTTCTGACATATAATAAGAAGAAAAGACGGTTCTGTCGTAGTTGTGCCTTTTCATCTTATTATTATAATAAACTGCCAGACGCACATGACAGTTGAGTCTTTTCTATAAAGTATTTCAAATTGTGCGGGGTGAAGTGGGGTTCACGTTCGGAGCTTTACGATCAGTTGCGACCAGGAAAAAAACAATAAAAAGGAAAATAAAAAGCTGCATAAGCTCCGTAAACAGGCTACGTCTCGGTAACTTCTTGGTGGAAACTGTAGGCTTTGTCTGTGCAATCATGGACTAAGACTAAGTAAAGATGAATAGTTACCGAAAGTATATCATGAAATATGGCACGATCGATATTTGTCGAGCGTATCATCTTTCTGTGGAGATCCTTCGTCATATACTTTCGGGTTTTTCGCACCTTGCCCCTCTCAGAACTTCCACAGACATAAGACAAAGTAGCCAAAATTATACATCAAAACTTGCTCTCTGATGTTGCCTTACTGATTTAGAAGTTCCATTCTATAGGTAAACACCGGTGCCAGTTCTCGAAAACAGCTGTACCGAGTTTGAGTTTTCTAATTCAAGAATTTATCATGTAAAACTTATGATTCTTACCTTTAATTTAAAACCAGATGAGTTCAATGGCATTATACTGACAATGGTAATGGCGGCAGACGCAGTAGGTACTTGACGGCCGCGTTGTCGTGCCATTTCGTCGAGCACATTATATATAGGAGTTTTTGATTTCTATTGTTTTACAAAATTGAGCAACTCCATTTTAATCATGTTGCTGTTTGTGTTAATATTGTTGTCCACAAACTACTTTAGTATGTCAGCTTTCTTATTGGCTATCATTCACGGCAGTTGAACAAGCCACCACGGTTGGTGGCTACTAAACTACTTAGCGTTATCCATAAGGATAACACTCTTTTCTGCGATGTTCTCCAGCAACTTGACAAAACATTCTGTGAATGAGTTGGCGTTCATTTCCTCGTGGTATTCACCAGTACACCAGAACACTATTTTCTGCGATGTTCTCCAGCAACTTGGCAAACCATTCTGTGAATGAGTTGGCGTTCATTTCCTCGTGGTATTCACCAGTTTTGAACGCCCACAAACAATTTGGTATAAATCCATCAGCCGTTCGCCTTTTCCTTCTGAAACAGATGTGGATGAGTGAGCCGTGTAGTTCCTCCACATTTTTCCGACAGTGAGATTAGCATTCATTCAGCCATGTCTCGTCCAAAAAACAACCTTGTCCCAGTTTTTTTTTTCATTACGTAGAAAAGCCTTTCTTGCTACTACGATATCAGTTTTTTCCATTAGGATTTTGAGTTTGTCAACTTTTTTAAAACGAAACCAATGGGTAACTCATGAGTGGGCGCCACATTGATGTAACACTCCCACATTATAAATTCTGCATCTCTTAATGATTTCAAATTTCGTAAGTTTCAGTAACCTTGGCCACTCTGTATTCTGTTCGTCGTTAGTAGTTATGTATATGGTTCCGAATGGCTTCAATATCGAAACTGTCCATTTGGGTAACAGTCTTTCGTTTTTTGGGGTGGATAACTTGTACTTACGCTATTGTAACATATTGGACACAGTGTTTTTTCCAATATCAAGAGCGTCGGATACTCTATCGACTACTCGATTAATGGAGAGCAAAGGTCCTGCTTGTTCTCGTTCTTTTTCGAAGTAGTCTCGCAAGAGAACGACTAATTCGCGGGACTGCCTTTTCGGCACCGTATTTCTTGTTTTTTTCTTGACATTATGCAAAACAAAACTCAACAAACACGTAACAACAAATCTCAACTGAAACAGCAAAACAACAGCACTCAAAGCTCGGAACATAAATTTCGTCATGGAGAGAGAAAAAAATTGGGATAGTGCACTGTCGATAAAATTTCACCCCGAAGAAATCTCCGACACCGGTAACCAGACACATTGTGTTCGATTGCTTAGGTTTATGAGTAGTGGACTGTATTAATGAACGGATTATGTATGATGTGTGACTTTAAAAATTGTGTCGACACAAACGAAACAAAAGTGATTCGATCTTATTGAGATGATAGGTAGGGCGTGAAAGATGTGAGTGATGCGTTATGTATGATGTGCTACGAAAAACCACTAACCTTGTGAGGACTGGCGCGGCGTGTAGCTATACCCAGCTCCTTCCAGGACTCCTCGGGGCGTTGCGGCTGAAAAAAAATATCTTTCAGGTCCGTACTTTACTGGCGGGCAAGTTTAGCTCGCTTAGCGTTAAGGGCCGGTCGGAGCAGTAGAGCTAACCACGGGTGGAATCTCGTAGACAGGGCAGACAATCACATACACTTCACAAGCTAGTACGCTAAGGAGGTTTTACTACTCACGAAACGACACGAACGAAAATAACTATTAAACGAAAAAAGCGGAACAAGCAGTCATGTATCTTCTCAGTTCAAAAATCTAAGACCGAATGAATCATTTTACGAAAATTAGCGGGATACACTAACGGTCGAGAACGTCATGACGTTATGAAAATGCCAAAGTTACGCATGTCAGATATGTCAAAGGCAGTCGAAACCTAACCTACAAGAAGTTGTTAACCAATTCTGAACACATTGTATATCTATTTTTTTCCAAACGAACATTTTGCTAAAGCGTCGTTTCATTAAAATAAAATTACAGATTAGGTAATGCTAAACATGAAAATAAATAAAATACACTCGAGAGCAATGAATCCGGGTCACTCAAAGAATCCAAAAAATCTCGGAAAGTTAGGATGCTAGGTTAATGCAATAAATTGTATTTAATAGACAATTTAATACTCCTTAAATGAAAGTTAAAAAATATGAGTCACCATACATTTTATTTACACAAAATTACATAAAGAAAAAAAACTGCTGATCTCTCCTTAAAACAAAAATAGGAAACATGAAATTTTTGAACTTTATGACGATTTTCTTGAATTTCAATACTTCGTATTACCTCCTCGTGCTCCCATTACTGCGTTTACGCGGTTTGGCATGCTGTACACCAAGTTCCCTATACGATTTTGGGGAATATTCTCCCATTCCTTTGTGAGAGCAATTTTGAGCTCAGGAAGCGTGATTGGGGGAGGGTTTCGTTGTTTTACGCATCTCCCTAGCTCGTCCCAAGCATGCTCGATCGGGTTGATATCCGGGCTGCGCGCTGGCCACTCCATACAAGTAATGTTCATCTCTTGAAGGTAGTCATTCACAATCCTACCTGTATGAGGTCGGGCATTGTCATGCATAAATATAGCATCCTCACCCAAATTGACCATAAATGGACCAACGTGTTCGTTGAGGATTTCTTCCATATATCTTACGCTAGTTAAAGAGCCGTTTTCTATGATCACCAGCTCTGTGCGACTTTCAGAGGAAATTCCGGCCCACACAAGTACAGACCCACCACCGTAGGCTACTTTTTCTTCGATGCATGCTTGCTTGAATCTTTCCCCTGGTCTTCTATACACTCTGTGTCTTCCATCGTGCTTGTAGAGCATAAATTTTATATAAATTTATTGCATTAACCTAGCATTCTTACTTTCCGAGATTTTTTGGATTCTTGCTCATTGCTCTCGAGTGTATATTGGGTATTATTATAGATATACATACGGAGACTGAGTTTTAACGGATTTCTATTAGCGGGCATTAAGTGTTAGTTGGATGGATGTATGATCTTATTTTCATTCTCTGCGCTACCCAAGGTGAACGACGTGGACGTGTTAAGTATTTTTTATGTTTATTTGTTTTTTAATAGTGTCGCTAACACCTTACATACAAAATTAAATGAGGGGTCATTGTTGTTTTAGGATTTCGTTTGTGCTTCGGCTTTATTCTTATTTTTTAATAAACCGCCGTATTTTTATTAATAAACCCCAGTTTAGGCATACGCAACGTAGTGTTTTTGCCCTTACTGTAAAATCTATTTGATCCGATTTAACATTCTTTTGTTGCTCCAGTGAACTATTTTATGTGTGTAGAGATAACCCGGGTCAGTGACAACCGCTGTGTCAATGATGAAAAGCCGTCCAAATTCGGGAACGCATTCAATTAAAAAGGTGAGCTTTTTTGTATTGCTGTAGGCACATGAACAGTGTATTTTGTAAGTGTAGCTTGGCTCATCTTGCAAAATATATTGTGTTAGATTGCACTCTACATATCTTTGTATATTTTGCGGGTACGTAGCTTTTGCTTTATCGGAAATGGGCGTTGCCATTAGAATCTCTGCTCTTTGAACATTACAGTAAGAACACAAATAGTGTTCTCTTGAAAAACACCTCGTAAAACTGTAACGGCTGACCCATAAAATTATGCATTTCCATTTAATGCTATGAAAGAAAGAAAGAAAGAAAAAGTATTTATAGTCTTAGATTCTAGTTACACGGTTAAAAACAAACAAAAGAGACTTACCATACTAACTTAAATAAAAATGAAAACTAAGACAAGGAGTAAATTCAGCTTTTGCTGCATGCAGTAAGTATATACAGATGCATGCAGCGCTGGTTTTAAATTTACCCCTCTCGGGTGGATGGACACCGAAGGAGTTATTGCGGTGAAACATTATTACAGTATATTGTTAAATAATCAGCTCTATATTTGAGTTACAATAATTTGAGCTATGAAATATAAACACCATTGTACTTAATAAAAATCTTTATTTCGGTAAGTCCGTTGGTCGTTTCGGTGAGTCTTTAAAATTAGGCAAAAAAATAAAATAACATTATAAATAATGCTCGCGACACAGTTTTTATAACTATTGCGCGTATTATCGTTTTCATCACAATTTCATGTTCTATTGTACTTTGTTCCAATAAACATAATTTTTATTTATTTATTTATTTTATTTATAATCATAATCTTCATCTGGATCTTCTTCACCACATTCTACACCATGCAGGACAAGCAGATTACGTATATGTACAAGCCCAGATCTTTTAAGAGTTTTGAGTTAAATCACTGAGTTATTGATCGTAAGTATGTATTAGTTAAAAGTCACAAGTTATGCATAAGAAAAATGCTCATCCGCTCGTGTCCGATATAATAGGTCGCGCGCGGCTGATCGCGGTGTCTGCAGAAATAATTTTAATTGTACGTAAACCGTACATGCTCCCGAGGGAAAAAAGAAGGATGAGCGGGCATTCATTACACAAAAAATTAAATTTATTAAAAGTTAATAAATTTAAGCACTAAAACGGTTCCAATTCGATTTCTTTCGTCTAAGGGGCTGATTCTGCTGGCTGGTTACGTGGTGTAGGTATCTCTTGCATCTCAATGCTCTCTACTGCAGCATTTTCCCTTCCCTGTAGTTCAGATCTGACGTGGCGCCGTGTCTTTTTTGCTGTTTCGAGCCATCATCGTTTAGCCAATAAGTATACTAAGTAAGTACCCATTCCTCCCAACAACACAGACGATACCGAGTACAGGTTAATGTCGTGAAATGATAAGGATGACGTCATCGGTGGTAATACCTCATGGTGTTTTTAGTACTCGATTGTTTTTCCGACTCTATTCGCGTCTGTTATAGTAGTTGATAATGTACCGATATATGTGATGTTTATCTGGGCGTGTTTCCATCGCAGGTCGAACATGTTCTTGATGGTTGAGTTTATGATGGGCATCTCTATGTCTGGATCCATGTAGTAGTTACTGCCCCGCTGGTTATATGCAAAAATTGTAGCGTCCCTTTTCTGAAGCAGACACTTCGGCTCCATGTTTATAATACCTGTCCCGGCAATGACGGTAGGCGTAACTCGATCCTTGCATGATAATCGTATCAGCTGTTTGTCACACAATACGAATAGCCACAGATTAGGTTTATGTAACTTTATCCATTTTTCTTTGCAGGCTGTGTCACTCAGTACACAAGACAATGAAAGTTGTTGACTGAAAACTTTTGCTTCACATGGCCCCTCTTTGTCCTGCAAGCTGTAGATTGGCTTGTAAGAAATACAAAGAAATTCATCGTCTCTGTAAGAAGTACATTGGCGCATGTCTTGGTCTTCCATAGTTATGTAAGAGTTTTTTTACAAAGGTAATCTATTGCTATGATGACATGGACTTCAAACTTTCATAATTCATATGAAGTGTTTCTAATTTTATGACCACCACTGTACATTATATACAAGGGATACAAATTTTAGTAGACAAGTGTGCTCTGAAGTCACCGTTTAAGTAACCATGAGTGTTCTCCTAATAACTTTCTGAGGAAGGCGACTCTGAAGATGGTGGTGGGCTTGCTGTTAGGAGTTTAAGGTGTCTGTCAACGAAAGTTAAGGTCAAGACCCTGAACCCATTTGAGCATATTACGTGGTTGGCGGAGTTGAATAGGGTAAAAAATAAGTTTGTAAACAATAAACTAAATAAGCTCTGGATTAGCTTCTCTTTGAGGGCGCTTATTTTTGCGCCTCTTTTTCTTAATTCTGCTTTCAAAGTACATATTTATATATACAGTCATCGAAAAATAATCCATTTTTCGATAATTTTACGGAGACCACTTTTCAACATGTAAAATTCAGACATCTTTATTTATGTTACGCACGAGGCCCGTTAAAACCAGTGAAAAATTAATTTTTTTGGACCTCACGCGACACAAGCGCCTCTAGTGACAAATTCACACGCGATAGCCCTCATTGAATACAGCCGCCATGGATGCGACGCTGCGGCAAGAACCTATCTCAAGGACCATACAAGACGTCATTTTCCTAAAAAACCAAACGCCCTACGCATACTATCTAGATTTTTCATCCATGTCCAAGTTGTACATCATCTTTGTAATTTGTTATTCCTAATTATATCAGTCAAACTTAAAGCTACTTTAATTTAAAAATTTGTTCCCTACACTGAACACCTCTATAGTAGACTTTTTTTTGTCATATAAATACCTGTGGATGACGTCAGATATGATGGAATTGGTCACCTGCCTGCCATAGAAGAAAGAGGTCGCTATCGTCTTTGCAGGACAGGTTATTCCACAAGAATGTGCATTAAATGCAATATTGCTCAATATATTTTTTTTACTTCCTTACCCTATTTTGGCTTACATCATAAATGGTTGGTATAGTTAGTATTTTGTACCAAAACTATTTCTGCCAAATTAAGGGTTAAAAAATATGAATTTAAAAATTTTGCCACATTGACATTTATTATGCTTCATAAGTTATATTTAAAATCTTTTTTAAATGCAGGGCTTGTTAAAATTGAGATGAGTGAGAATCATGATACATTTACAGTAATATCACCGCGTCAGATTATGTTCACTTCACACTGAAAACTTAACTCTTTAGTATTCGTAAATCCTCCTCTGTCAATTCTCTAACGTCATTCACTGATATCATATAATTTTACTAAGTAACCGTTCATAGACTTCCCGTCGTAAGATAGAAAATAATTTATACGCTTGAGATTATTCTAGGTAACTAGGTACTACGCGTGTCAAACAACCGTTTTTAAAAGGTCTTGTAAATCTTGTAACATTTTAAGAAATATTTCATTCTTAACCGAAGTGTTTCTATGATTTATAGTGTTAACCAACTCATCTACAAGACAGTTATACCAGTTAAAGTAGTAGCTGAGGATGAATAAACACTCTTGTGCAGGTACTTAACATCCTTATACCACTGCTCTACAGGCTTTCTTTACCTTTGCCTATAAAATCATGGGCTCCTTTCGTTGTTATAAGTGAGTTATAGCGTTCTAGAACTCCGCTGCTACAGATATTACTAACACTTAAATACTCAATTTGAACCTATATACGAATAATTTACAGATTATTTTAACGCTAACGTGCTATGCTAAGCGGGTAGGGCTTCTATTCTTTAAATAAAGGGCCGTCATGACCGTTTCTTCCCAATATTCCTGGCTAAGACCAGATTTCTGCAGCATGCATCTTGCTTTCTCTAACAAAGTCCTATTTGGCCTCTCAGATACTCCGTTCTGCTGAGGACAAATACGGAACGTTTTTGAAACGGAACGGTTATTATATATAAATAATTCCTTGAGACTTAAGAAAAGATTTGAAATGATCATTACAATATTCACCTCCATCAGTTCGTCGACATTTTATGTTGGCTCCGGTTTTTTTCTCAATAAGGGTTTGAAAATCAATAAGACATAACCTGATTTTTCTCATGTAGAAGGTACGCCCAACTCTTCCTACTGTAGTCATCTGTCAAGGTCAGCATGTACTTCGCACCGCCCCAACTTTTTATCGGCATCGGTCCACAGATATCGGAGTGAATGAGCTCTAATCGTCTAGTGGCTTGGCTTCATGAGGGGGATAAGCTTTTGAGTCTTGCTAGCCCTTCAAACAAGCCAAACAACCAGAGAACTCGTGTTCTTCATCCTGAAACATGAGCTTTCTTTTGTCGCAACTTGCACATACCTCTATAACTCATGTGTCCCACAGCCGCTTGTGCCAGATGTCTGCTGACACTAACAATACACTCAGTTTCTTCCGAACTATATTCTTCAGGAGACTTGAAGAGCACCCAATTGACTGCGAAGTATTACCTGCAGGAGTGATGCAATCCAGCTTGTAAACACCATCAGCTGCAAGACCATATACCATACCTGTGACCTTACAGTACTTATCTTTATAAAAGTGACACCCTTTCTTGTCAAAAACAAGTACATAACCAGATTTAATTAGCCTACTAACGAATAGTAAATTGGTAGCTAATTTAGGCAGTGCCGTCTTAAGCCTATTCGGCGCTGGGGAGCGGGGCTCAGCCTGCGCCCCAGCGCCGAATACAGTACACGTAATTTGATTTTTTTTTTTTTTTCTAGAATACAAAACTAAAATTAAACTTAAATTATACAAATTAAACCCAATTATACAAAACAAAACTATTTTCCATTCGAGACATTATGTCCATTTTCTGGAATTAACACTTTATAAAAGGTACCTACCTAGGTACCTACTTCTTCAAAAAAGGGAAGATTTTTCTAAGAACCTTCTAAAATTTATACGTTTATTTTAAAATGAAAATGAACATGATCCAAATACAAAGAAAAGAAGAAACCTAATAGTTGAGAAATCAATAGAATTATGAGTTAATTACAATTGATATTTCGTCACTTCATTCTTCAGATATAATTAACCAGGTAGTACTTTAAACCTACTAGGCAGTCGCACGGTTTTAAAAGTAAATCGATTTACTCGATTTTATGTTTTTTTTTTTTTTTGAGGGTAGCTATTCCTTAGCTGGCTTTGTCCGCAAGGCGATGTCTTCATTCTTTTTTCGTGCGAGGCAGCGTACGGACGTAACAGCTCCCTCTTGTAAAATAAATTTATTCCTCATGCCGAAGTGAAGTTTCGACATGATTTAATGTTATAATGATAAAATTAAGAGAAGGAGAATAAAAAACGCCGACGAATAATAGTGTATTCGTCAGATTTGGAGTTAAGTGAACAAGGTAAGCAAAGTGCTATTATCTTTTCAAGTGTTGTTGCAAAATGTTCGTAAAGCAAGAAGGTAGATTTTACCTCTGGTAGGTAACTACCTACTTAAGCCTGTGGGATTGACCCTGGGGTCAAAACAATGGCTGTTCTATGCTGGAGGTTAACCGAGGGTTATCACGAAGCAAATAATAGAACTAAAACTTGCAAACTTTTACGAAATACAAACTTTTGCGAAATGTACATAAAGCAAGAAGGTAGATTTTACCTCTGGTAGGTAACTACCTACTTAAGCCTGGGGGATTGACCCTGGGGTCAAAACGATGGCTGTTCTATGCTAGAGGTTAACCGAGGGTTATCACAAAGCAAACAATAGAACTAAAACTTGCAAACTTTTATGAAATGCTAACTTTTGCGAAATGTACGTAAAGCAAGAAGGTAGATTTTACCTCTGGTGGCTAACTACCTACTTAGGCCTGGAGATTGACTGTGGGTCAAAACGATGGCTGTTCTATGCAAAAGGTTAACCGAGGGTTATCACTACTTATCACAAAGCAAATAATAGAACTAAAACTTGCAAACATTTATTTTCGCTAATTCGAACAACGATGACTGTTCTATGCTTAGAGGTTAACCGAGGGTTATCACAAAGCAAATAATAGAATAAAAAACTTGCTAACATTTATTTTCGCTCATTCGAACAACGATGACTGTTCTATGCTTAGAGGTTAACCGTACGTTTTCACAAAGCAAATATTGGAACTATTACATAACCAATTATGCTTGCTTGTATTTATTTTCACAAATTAGAACCTCAATGGTTGTTAGAGGTTAACTGTGGGTTTCCCAAAGCGCTTTATTACAACAATTACACTACCACGTATGGTACTGTCTTACATTTAGGTTCGCAAATTAGAACCACCACGGCTGCTATATACTAAAAGTCAAATCATAGATCTTCACAAAGCAAAATATTACAATAATTACACTATGTTGGGACCACGTTTGGTGCTTTACTTGCTGACATTTACACTCTCAAATTATAACCTGCTATGCTAAAGGTTATACGTGGGTTTTCGCAAAGCGACATATTATAAAAACTACAACTAAGTCTGGTAGTTGCTTATTTTTGCAAATTAGAACCTTGATGTTAACGGAAAGTTAACACGTGGTCTCTTATTGAATAAATGGTAAACGTGGATTATCACAGTACCATTAAATTAAATATTTATATAATTAGATTCAATATAGATCACTCTTGTTAAGTAGGTCATAGGGTTCGCCTGGTGATTGTCTGTCAAACAACACATTAAGCATTAGGTGTACTTTTTACGCTCGTATGAGGTAAATTATAACTAATTCTTAAAACTCTCGGTGGGTTTCAAAGAGACATTGCCAAGCATGATGGATAAGTATTGGTGTATATTATATGTTTTGGTTTACTTTGCCCGTTTTTTGTCTTGCAATTCAGAAAACTGCGCTTCTTACAAGCACTCAATTTAAAACGTAAAATTGCTGCTAGAATATCTGATGCCACTAGGACAGAGGATAAGAGAGTCTACTCAGCTCAGCAGCAGTTAAGCTAAGGCACCACTGCTATTAACAGGGGCTTCTCGGTACTTATTGAAGTTATTATAAAATTCTTATACATAAGTTATAAAATTGTCAAGGGAAACTTATTAACTCCCGGTCTGGATCGTGATGAAATCTTATCCAGAATGAAGACCACGATGTAATTATTTGGTCTGAAGCTCTCACTAAGACTAGTTTAAAGATTAAAAGGCTATAAAAATTACTATAGTTACTGATATTAAAAAATAAATAACCGCATCCGCAAAGGCACCAGTAGTGGCGTCAGTCCATCCGACGACCAGTCGCCCCCGGGTGGGGAACAGAACAGCCCTCCTTATACATATACGTCGTTATATATGAACTATGGGGGGGGAGGTAACCCCGCAGGTTACAGGGGGCCTCAGGCAGGAGCGAGGCCGACAGCTCAGACTCTAAACTAGAGCAAGCCACGTGCTCCGGCACCGCAATTATAAAATTGGGTACACCCTGAGCATAACCTATATTTTTATAATTGTCGATCCATTATAAAACTGATTGGATTTAAGTTATTTTATGAAGTTAACTAGTAAAGTTAGAGTTAGTTAGTCGAAAAGTTAACTATCTATTTATACTGTACAATAGAAAAGGGTACTTAATAATTTAATCGAATTAGATACATAGGGGCTATTTTAGTTTGTGGTCGCTCTCAAGGAGTCTTTATTTTCACTAACTGTGACCACTTATTCTAAAGTTCATAAACCTTTTATGTTGAATTTAATAACTCTCATTAAATTCATTCATTTTAAGATGACGGATCATAGGATCGTGCCTAAACTGATTCCTAAACACGGATCCCTAGCTGCAATAAACCTTCATTCATTCATTAATTCCTTAAAGAGGCTTATTTGCTTCTACCTGTAAATAAAGCTATTAGAAAATACTAACGCTTTATATTTATCTCAGTGACATTTTATGTATCGGAAACATACAATTATTACCACCAGAATGTAGTAAACATAGTTGAACTATTACCTATCTCTAAGTTACATAGTGATAAAAATATATATATATGTATTTTGCCATAGAAGTCTTTATAGAAGCTTCTTGATATTGTATGAGCTCCTTACTACATTACAAATGGTTTTAAATTGTTACGCTAGTGCATCGTAGCTAGCGAAGAATCACGCTAAATTAATATCGACACATATCTACCTATACCTAATATAGAGTGAGGACTATTCCATTGAGTTTTCCAATAGCTCAAGCATTTTGCTTTCCGCACCTATACGAAATGTTCGACTATACAGTCTACAAACGAAATCCAGATACTTCGGCGATAGACGCGTTAACGATTAGATAGCAGAAAAGCAACTTCTATGCATTCCCGCATATTCTGTTGTCCTAAAGTGCTTAAGAAATTTAAGCAATGAAACAACTGGAATTGGACATGTTCCTGGTTTCCTAAAGACGGTATTATATTTTGAAATACTATATTAGAATAATTTACATTATAAAAAATATCATTTTCAATCCCACTAAATATCATAACAAAGAAGTCCTACCTTGGGAACCGCGAAGCTCAGGACTACTTTTAAACAGCAAACTATCCCACCTCTAGCAAGTCTAGTCTAAAACTTAATGTTATCCACCGTCTTTAGTAGTATCAACGTACCACCCACAGTGGGTGGTAGCAAACTTGGGAGTTTATTGTTTCTAAACTGACGTAATCAGAACACATTATTGTAAATACCTATGAATATTTAAAATATTATTGCTGGTGACTTATTGACTTCTCAACCAGCGAATGTACCTACTCACTTTCAAAATATAACAGTTCAGCAGAGGTACTCTAATCTACCTTTTATTTGCAACGGTCAGCACTATCATTGCTTTTGGGTGGTAACATTAGACGTATGCTAAACGGCATTTACATACAAACAAAACCCCTCTATTCCAAAACATTTTTTAACTTGGGGTTCTCGGTTAGTGCTTCACTTTGCTGGTCATTACATCGGTCATTACGACAGTAATACCTGCATAAGGGGCTCAAGCGCTTTAGCTTATAAAGTGTCAAACAAAAATATACCTAAATGGTAACAAATCCAATTTTCTGATCCTTTAAAAACTCCTACTGCTGGTGAACCAGACCTTGATCCTGCAATTTATCAAAGAAAATTCAAAGCTTTATCCGGCTGCTGCGCTGGATTAATGATTAATGACATCAAGCTTGAGTCCTGCTGATGTAAAGTGGAGAATGGAGTTGACATGACCATATATAGCGCTAGTAACGCATTAGCGGCGGCTTCCGTTGAGGTCTCGTTTGACTTTTTCCAGAAAACGGTCGGATGGCATGGATCCTCACAAAACTTTGCTAGGATTTACAATCACCCTATAAGAAGGGATTTTTCCCTAAACCAAAATCTTTTATTAATGAAAAATAGCGAATTACTTTTTGTACCTACTTATTTGATTATAAGTATTAGGTAACGATAAAAACAAATAGAAACTAACATAACTTACATTGTAAAATGTTTGAGGATGTCTTCCTGCAGTAGGTACCTATAGTTAGTAAAAATACTAACAAACTACCTACTAATTTTGGGTAAAGCTTGTATTATAATTCTAAATTTAAATTTTATTTTGATTTTATAAAAGCATATTTGATTGCAAATGATGCATACTCTAAACATCTACCTGGTTAATTATATCTGAAGAATGAAGTGACGAAATATCAATAGGTGATCAATTGAACTTGCAAAGTGAAGTTCGATCACTATTATATGAGTCACTTCATTCGAAGATATAAAATCACCCACCCATAGTAGATATGATTCCACCCACCCAATAAATTTTAAATTTTCTCTGAAGAAATGAAGACATCGCCTTGCGGACAAAGCCAGCTAAGGAATAGCTACCCTCAAAAAAAAAAAAAAACATAAAATCGAGTAAATCGATTTACTTTTAAAACCGTGCGACTGCCTAGTAGGTTTAAAGTACTACCTGGTTAATTATATCTTCGAATGAAGTGACTCATATAATAGTGATCGAACTTCACTTTGCAAGTTCAATTGATCACCTATTAACAGTAATTGTACTCTCATTTATATTGCTAAAATTTATTTATTGTATGTACATCATACAAACTAAATTTGTCTTGGTTTTGAGTTGGCGAATATTTTAATCAAATCATTTATTTTTATATTCGGATTCTATACTTATAATAGATAAGTTTGTCAGTCTGTCTTAGGTCATGGTTGACCGAAGATAATTTTTTATTAATTTTAATTTCGAAAAAGATCGTTCACCTTCAGCTACTGTAACTGGCAGTGTTTTAAATATATAGGGGAGCGGGGGGCTAGTTGTAACAATTTTTAGTTTTTTTGATGGGGAAGTCAGGATAACATGTATTCTAATAATGAAGTTATTTTATAGTAGAGGAAAAATATACATTTATCCATAAGAATGATAACTGCGCTGGATTTCATAACGATTACTTAAAAATATTTTTTTTGCAAACAAAGTCGCTTGTTACTATATGCCCCGTCCTTGGGGCAAATAGTAACAACATAATTAAAACAACATAATTATAGAATTTTAGACATTTATTGTTTAATAAACAGACATATAGGTACCCAATTTTAATTAGGTACATCAAGACACATAAATATAATGTTTGATACATACTAATTATAACATTTATAACATTATTTCTTACAAAGTAATGCATCTATAAAGTATCCATGTAAGATATATCTATAAAGTGACACATGACAAAGGTCAAACATTTTTGCAGCTTGACGAATTTTGGTTCCATTTTTGGAAACTACCTCTGCAGCTAGTTCGTAGACTTCTGGCGACTTAGCAGCTTTTTCCGATATTCGCTTATAATTTCTCATCCTAAAACACAGAAGAAAAGAATTTATTAGTTCTGTAATATGTAGGGATTTTGCCCAGCTGTGGGATATTGTATAGTTAGGTTGTTAAAATGTAAATAACGGCAAGCATATGTACACACTTGCGTTTAAAAATATGAAGGGTACCATGTTACAACGTGCCCCGAGATTTTGTTACAACTTGCCTCATAGCAATTTTTTAGACATTTTTGTTTATTGGATATAAATGGTATAATGTAGCCAAAAGAAAATACTAACATAAGATAGCTGAATATTTTGACTACACAAACCAATGGAAACTCATTTGAATAAGACAATGCAAGTAACCAAGAATTAAACTTTACGAACATAAGTTTTTTACTTTACCTGGCAAAAATAGACCACCTGCACACTACCACTCACTGCGTGCTCCCGCGCGATACTGACTGTGTTCACATCGTAGGCCATCGTATAAGGACCTAATTAGCGCAAATTCCAACACAAAATATTCAATACCTGCTGAGTAATTAAGCTGTTAATACTTGCCCCCGTTACAACAAGCCCCCCCGCTCCCCTACGCAGAAATGTTGAGATATTAGGAAATGAGGAGATTAAATTATTAGAATTATATAGCTTAAAATATCAATGGGAGTACTTGTTGATGCATTAGGAAAAAATATTTGCAACAATTCTAATTCATTATATAAATCAAGTCAATATCAAATCTATTTTCAAATGTTAGTTTTTCTTGGAGGCCGAAAACATTGAGATTTTTTTTTCATGCATCTCTAATTTTCTCCAGCATTCAATGTTTTGGAAGAGTGAAAAAACTGAATTGTGTTCCGTCAGCAAATCTAATCTCTCATTTAATTTCGAGATATGTAGCAGTGTCAAGTAGAAAAAATAAAAACATACTTTAAACTTGTTGGTTGGGTCTAAAATGGGCTCATCTCCAGCCTCGTAATCAAAATGTCTGATTCGGGGACGTGGACAAGCAGTTTCTTTAAATTCTGTTTCGCATTCTAATTCTTCAGCGATTAATTTTGCATCAGATAACAACTGTTCAAACGCACTATCGGTGCGGTATTGCTCCAAATCTATTTTAACCAGATTAATCATTTTGTTATCCTCTGAAATAATTACGTCTGATTTTTGCAAATTTTTGCTTACAATATTAATCTTTAGTAAAATATTGTACCATAGAACTACTGAACATATGAATCTTAATTTGGCTGTTAATGAACTCGCTATGTTTTTTGCGTCGCTATCATACTTGTTATTAGGATGAAAACAATTTTTGTAATCTATTCGGGTGTTGGCTTGAAATTTATGCAACTTTCATTCAGTGTTCTACGAATGCATTGTTTTGCCAAAAGCGTCCCATTGATAGTGGATGTTATAAGCCGGTTTCGAAATTTTGTTTTTAATAAATTAATGACGCTATAGATTCTCTCAGAATTGGCATTTGTGTGTGGCAAAGAAATAACTTCAAGAACAAATTTCGCCAAATTTAAAAACAAAGGTTCTAAAATATTTAGTATTTTGTCCTAAAATTCGTCCGGTGACATTGATTCTGTATTAAGAAACGTATTGTCAGAAAAATTTGTATATTTGGCAAAAGACGCCATTCATCATCAATAGCCTGTTTTTCTTCATTTGTCTTACCTAGCATGATGCAGGGAACCTCTAATATTATGGGCAGTAAAGAAGGTTCAGATATCCTTTGAACTTGAGACATGGCGTTTTTCGGAGACAAAATTGATATTTTTTGCAATAGTTCGTTCGAAGCCGTACAACAATGCACATAGTTTTAACTGGTGATATATCAGTTGACTCGTCAACCAACACGCTGAATTTATTTGATTTAAGTAGAGTTTCTAAGTCTCTGTTATGACATTCACCAATAACAAGTGCATTTCGGAAGTATTCCCATTTGCACCTATGCATTGAGCACCAAAGGCATTCCCATTTGAGCACCAATCAATATTTACGGGATCCGCAGTTGTCGTGGACATCTGCTCATCCTTTGCTGCACTTATGGCATCCTTTAAGCTCTCGTAATTCCTAGCTGTAATTACAGTACTTAGCTGACTGTTCCGCAAACCGCTGGCAAAACGCCTTATGTTTTTCTGAATCACCATCAGCTTGAGATACAGTCAACCCAACGAAATACTCAATTTCCTTACCGTATTCGGCAATACTTTTTCGATTTTGTGTACACCCTAATAGTTTCTGCTGTAGAGCTGTGAAAGATGTTTTGGTCAACAAATGATTGCGCATATCATCAACGAGCAATTTAACGGTGTCATATTTCTGTGATAATCTTAAAGAAGCGCTTTCTGAAAGTCTGGTTTTTGATACAAATTGTACAAGAGAAGGTTTTGATTCCTCTTTTAACATAGATTCGTAAAATTCAACTGCCGAAATAAGTTGTTTTGTTACATCTTCCTTATCATTCATTACTGGTAATAACGATACAGCGTTCTTTAGATTAAAAGTCTCCATGTTGTCTAATTTTAATACTACTTGACTCTCAGCACACAAATCAGAAATCCTCTTAAACAATTATTTTATTTTATCTGAATAAGTATTTACTAAAGCTATTTCCTCATTACTTAACTTTTTACTTTGCCATTCTGATAAATTTTGTTTAAAGCAATCTCAAGGCCCCAGTACACAATGGCCCATGCGGGCCCACTACAGGCCATCGCCATTGTGTACAGGGGGTAATGGTATGTGATGGCGGACAATTGTCAATCGTGGCGCGCAATCGGGGAGTTGTCGGTTTTTTGGGCACACTTAAAAGGAATCGTGGCGTAGCGTGGCCTGTGGTGTTTACACAGTCGGCCATTGTTTAGTTCGTCACCAGCTGCTGACCGGGATAGTACATTTTTGTGTTGCGTGCTAGAACTAGAATTTTCGATCATACCTTGTCCTGTTTCGATGAATGGTCAGCATCCACCATCGCCTTTTTCGCCATTTCTTTTTAATAACTTTGTGACGGTACACACCTCTATAATACTTGTAAACAGTATACAAATAATTAGCCGCAGCCGTAATTACTAATTACGTCGAATTCGACGTCCATCGCAAGTGGTTTGCCAGGCAGCAATGAGCCATGCGCCATTGTGTGAACACCAAGTGATCGTGGCCTACAATGGTGCATTGCAAAGCGTGGCCCATCACAGGCCACTGTGTACTGGGGGCTTTATATTTCATTTGCTTCCTCTAATTTCTTAGTACAAATAGTCTCTGATTCACTCCTTCGTTTAGGGCCGATTTTTATTAGATAAGTTCTTATCTCTTGTAGAATTGAATGATAGCTTTTAAGTACTTCCTCCATTAACGTTACTAATGCCAACTTATACACTCACAGGCACAATTAACCGCCCACGTTGTATTTTGTTCAGTTTTCAGTTATCGTCAAATAAGGACCACATTTGATGGAAGTTATGTTAAAAGCAACCATTAAGAATAAATAAAATAACAAAAGTCGTGAAAAAATCCGTTTAATTAAAAAAATATGCCAAACAATCGAAATTATGAAAAATTTGCATGAAAATGTAATTTGATTAATTTTGAAAATAATCTTAATTTTTTTTTCTAACTTTTAATTTTAATAATGGGTCCTCATTATTTAAGTCATGGGACCTCGGGCCCTAATGACTTCTTGGAGCCGGTTTGAAAATCCATCAATGATGTCTTGAATATCCGACTGAGGCATATTGTGCCACTCCTCTACCGCAGCCGTCTTGAGCTCTCCTAGGGTCGTAGTCTCCGGTACTCTTGCTCGGACACGTCGTTTTAAGTTGTCCCAAATGTGCTCAATCGGGTTCAGATCGGGACTACATGCTGGCCATGGCAAAACTTGAATCCCGACCTCAGCCAGGTATTGAGTTACAGATCTTGCTGTATGGCAACGAGCATTGTCGTGCATTAATCTGAAGTTTTCACCAATAAATGGTGCAAAAGGTATGACGTGGTCTTGTAACACTTCCTCCACGTATGTTTGCGTGTTCACACTGCCTATCAAACACCACGAGATCGGTACGAGCCTCGTAAGAGATGCCACCCCAAACCATTATTGACCCTCCCTGATAACCCACGGTTTCAGATATTGCGCATGGAGCAAACCGTTCATTTTGGCGCCTGTATACACGTTTACGTCCATCTGGACCACTTAAGGCTATTCTGCTCTCATCTGAAAACAGTATGTTCTTCAAATCCTCTACAGTAATGTCAGCATATTCCCGCGCAAAGGCAAGTCTAGCTCTTCGGTGTTGTGGGAGCAGTTGTGGAGCGCGAGCTGGACGAAAGCCTTCAGATTCCTTTCAGCCAGTCTTCTTCTAATGGTACGTTCACTCACACTGACATTTCTCACCTCAAAAAGACGTGTACGCGTTTCAGTAGCGGTGCAAAAGCGATTTCTGAGCACGTTTCTGACAACAAAGCGGTCATCCCGAGCTGAAGTGCACCGATGGCGACCTTGACCTGGCCTCCTCGTGTATAAACCAGTCTCCCGAAAGCTTCTGATGGCATCCCGCACCGTAGTTCGAGGTACACCAAGTGTATGAGCGATGCGACGTTGGCTATACCCAGCGTCAGCTTAAGCTACTGCCCTAGCAGCACCAGTTGCATTAAGAGGCATTTTTATCAGCTACCAATAATCAAGAAGAATCAAGAATGCAATAAAAACTCAAACAAGACAATATTCGCACACGATGGCAGAAAAGAACAAGAACTGTATAAACGGTAACGCAATTGCAACAATGTCAAACAAGAATTCAATTTACTAAATTCCAAAAAGGTATCATTGACACAGGTTTATTCATCGAAATAAGTGTTTTGTTTATTGCTAAAGTACCCACTCTACTTAAAACAAAACATTCGATAAGCCACAGTTAACATAAACAATCAGGGTAACTATTAAATAGTTAAAATATAAGTTGGTATAGTAAATTTTATTAACGTGAGTGTATAATAATAATATATATATTATTAGGGTCAGAAGAGGGATATAAATAAAAAAAAAGAACGATTTTTACAAACTGAAATTGTTTATTTCAAAAATTAATCAGATAACCTCTAAAATTACAATAATTTACAAACAGCCGTTAATTTAAATCACATAGCAAAGACACAAGAATCACCAAGAAATATTAAAATTAGAACGGACTTACTGCAAATCGCACCGATCACCAACAACCTTTTCCTTCGAAAGACAGCGCTCAAATGACGAGAGCGCGCTGCGCGCATGTTATTTATGCAGGTTGTCGGTCGGTCGCTGCGAGTTACTTTACTAAGTTATTTTTTCTGCTTATAATATAATATATAAATATAATGTGTTAAATAATAACCATAAAATGAATATTAAAAGACAAAAAAAAGTTATATCTTTCAAATCTACGTATTAAATTAATAACTAACACTTACGTGTACCGCTTAACATTACTATCTTAACGACGAAACATAGTCAGTTTTTTGAAAATATTCCATACGCACTGCAGTTTCACAACACAAATTAATTTTTACGCATGACGACAACGACGAGCATGGTGGTCACGATTGTAGTAGATGGATCTGACGGGACCTCATGCGATGTTGATCCCCGCAGTCTCCGTCTCAGCTCCTCCAATCTCGCGACGACGACGCCGGAACCAACTGTTGTTCCTCCTCATGTAAAATTCTTCAACTTCTCTCTGCATCCAATGTTTGTGACATCTCACGTAAAATCTGTAGCCCATGCAACAGATGTTGACAGATGACAATGACCATGATCACGATTATAATTCCCATAAGGTAGCTCATGAAGCTAGCGTGAGTTTTCAGCTGCTCTATGTCGGCACTGTTGGATCCGCCGGAAGCATTTTGTGCGACGATGACCTCCTTAGAATATGATTTTCTCATTTTTATAACTTTTAACCCACTGTTATTGGTTGATTTTTGGCTGATTTAAAACATTTTAACAAATTATTTATATTCACAAGTCCATTTTTTGTACGGAATGTAGCGCGAACCCGATGCGCATGGCAAGGTCGCCATATAAGGTTTGGTGGACGGCGCGCTAAGGCGCTCAAATGAAAAAAGTTCACTCTTCTACCTAAATACCGATTTATTCTGTCCGTTACACGTTACAAAAGACACTCAATACAAACATATACCTATGCTAAGATTGCTCGTATGAACGATATGCATGCATACATCATATATGGAGGCATACATCGCAGCCCTCTGCCTGCACAACAGTGGCAACGCGCACAACTCGAGCGCAGCCTAAAAGACAAAAAGCTTTTTGGATAAGGCACGATCGTGCTAAGTGGCCAAATTTCCAGCACGCAGAGCATTGCGTAACTGGAAAGGTGAAGGGTTCCACTTTAAATCTACAGTCATACCCATGAATATATTCGGGCAGCAATGGTCCCTTAAATGCGAATCGTACAGTCTCACTTAATATGTAGACTACACTATCTGACGCTCTTTTCAACCGCTTCACTGCAACAATCTCAATTTCACATTTGAAAGCCTCCATCATTTCTTCCTCCGTAATTTCCATCTCCAAATTCCTCACCACTCCGTATGTTACACTTACCTCGCTTGTCAGGTTACAGCGTAGTCCAGCAGACGAAAAGCGGTTGTTCCTGAGTAATATTTCAGCATCCTCTCTGTTTTCAAATAATATATGAACCTTGTAAGGGCTTTTATATTTTATAGATTTAACATTATTATTCTCAGACTTCAATAACTTCGCCTATCCTATCTGCTTAGGCAACAGTTGATGAGAGGAGAGAATACCTCAAAACCTTTTGGTCGGCTATGCTGTTTAATGACTGGCTCACGTAACAAACTGTTCAATCCTCTACTAGCTTTCTTCTTAGCTAAACGTGTCGATTTAGTCTGAACTAGGTGAATTCTTCCTCCTCAATTTCCTTTCCACTGCCTTCAGAAAACTCATTCAAAATTCTTAACCTCTTCGACGTACGTTGACTGCTGATTATCGGCGACTGAATGAACTTGCACAACACTCTCAGATATTACATCATTCCCCATCCAATCGTCCACGAATAAAGTTTCAAAAGAGTTTCTCCTGGACGGAGGTCGAGGATCGCCCGCGTCCACGCGACGCTGTTGAACTACAAATGCACGTGTACTTCGCACAACGCACCACGCGCAACTGGGGATCCCTGGTTTCGGCACCATGTTAACTCGCGCACTGGGGTATATAAATCAAACCACTATTTCTTGTCCATTGAGAACTGATTTATTGAATTTATGGTTCGAGTTTTGTCGAAAGGACAGAACCAAGTGATATCGCGATCTAGCCTTCGTCTACTTTTAGTCGCGACATCTAGTTAAATTTCAAGGTAACTAATTTTACTAGACACTGACAATGATATCTCATATGGAGCTACTGAATTATTTTATATACTGAACAACATTAAGCTTTGTCGTTTATAAATTAATATCAACTAAATATAGTATAACTATAACATTATATAACTATATCAACTAAAGTGATTTACCTAGCTAATTTCACTTTAACAACATTCTTTTTATATTAATCAACTGTAGTTTTACTTGGATTTCATCAATTTTTCGAAAGTGCTCCGACATATCAATAACAACATTGTTTCGTGACGCTTTACTTATTCTTTCTCGGTATTGCTCTGGCACGTATACATTTTCGTGTTAACGCAGTTTTTTTTCGATCCTTCCAAAATCTCTATCTGAATCGAGGAATGTGTGGCCGACCTCAGGAAATTTGATCGATAACCTTGAAATCACCCTTCAAGATCATGTATTGGTACAAACCAATCATTGTGAAATTTTTATTTTGGGCTGCGCATGAATCTGACCATATTATTAGATGGTCCTTGGAGGTAGACAATTCCTGTCGTAGAATAGTCTACCTCCACAAATCTTAATAAGGCGCTTGCAATTTCGTAACTGCCACGATCTGCCACATCTTCTGTCCAGGTGCAACAAACAGCCTTTTCTTTACGAGGTTCTTCCACAACATGAATGCCCAGATTGTAAAACCACATCTGCCTTAAATAAAATGCCTTATTAGTAGTTATTTTTGGTAGAGGCATCGTCTGCTGTAAATCAACTATAATATACAGCTCCTCCGTGCATTGAGCTGGTTTTTTTCTGTCGTTAGCCATTGCTTGAACAGCATTGCGATAGTTTGTTATATGTTCCTCAGTTGACCCTCCTGCATCGGATGTAGAGCACGTATCGATATCCAAATGATAAATTAAATTTAGGGACGAATATTTTGTTTAACGAGCTTTTTGTTTGATATCTTTATTTTATTCTGATAGCAGCTATAGGCGATAGGGAAGGGAAAACAAAGACCTTTGCTGTGACAAAAACGACGAGTGAGGCGGATCAGTGAGTGCGCGCGCGATGGGTCTGAAAAGGCTACTGATCTCTGAGCTGACGACAGGGCGTCCGACCCCGCGTCCCGCACCTTTGCGCGCACCCCCCTCGAACACGCGACACTCGCAATTGTTTTAATATTTTCAAATTCAAAATATCAATAATAAGAAAGGAGTTTTAACTATGCGTTGCATACATCCCCCCCCTAGTGCTGGAGCAGCACTCAGCATCAACCGTGATACGTGCGACGCGTGTTGCGTTTCTCCGCAATATCCCAGACTTAGTCCTGCCAATCGTAGAAAAACGTCATCTCCAAGTACCGGTGACAAGGTACATAGTAATTTACTTTTTCTATCTAACCTTTTATTGTGTTTCAGGTTGTGCAGGTCATCTGGAAATGCTTTCATCTGGGAGTATTTCATCAACACGTTCTCAGCGCGTTCCATTGTCGCGACCTCTGCACCAACACTGGAAACTTTTCTGCATCTATCTATAAATGATAACATAGTATAGGTAGCTCTCACCAATTTCAGCCAGGAAGCAAATCTCTCAGGTTCCGGAACAGCAGGTAAGCACTCGGGGAAGACTTGGATGTTGTTCACATATTCCAGGTCTTCGTCACGTACTTCAGATCGCGGCGCATCAGATTCTGCAGGCCAGGTATGTTCCTCTTCATATAAAAATGAAGGTCCGTAAAACCATTTATTTTGTAACATTTTAATTTCGCAGGATTCTCGAGTAGCGATGTCGGCGAAGTTCAACTTCGTAGGTTATCGTCGTTTAGTTCACCCAAGCGGTGGGCAATGTAGGCTTTATACTTTCGTGCGTCATTGCGTATCCAGTATAATACCGTAGATGAGTCACACCAGAAAACTTTAATATCCGTTTTTATTCTATGTTCGCTCAGTATGGCATTAGCTAATCTTCCAGCCATCACTGCCGCTTGTAGTTCTAAGCGAGGCATAGATACGTATTTCACGAGTGCTACTTGTGTCTTGCTGGAGATGAAAGCGATTCGAACACAATCTGTAGCGTCAATCCAGTGCCAGTAGGCGACAGCGCACATCGCACGGGCTGACGCGTCACAAAATATGTGTAGTCGTAGGTTTGTATAGGAAAGCCAACGCCGGCGGTATCAGTACGCGTGCACTCGATATGGTGTGTTGCGTCTCGCTCACAGGTGGGACTCCGGCGACGGCCGCGCTTGTAATTCTCGTAGCCGACTCGTAGTGTCTAGGTAGGCGAATTGTGTCAATGTTTTTCATAATGTCTAGCCATTCAGTCCATTTCTGGATTATTTCGTCTATTAATTCGCTGTCCCAAGGGATACCGGATCTCCACTTTTCTTGTAACATTATTTTTCCTTTTATAGTGATAGGTGACAGAAAACCATAAACATCGAAGATAGACATCAACACACGGAGCATTTCTCGTTTGGTAGGTTTCTTTTCTCCGCTTATTATTTCAGTAGGTATGCGCTTGAACGATACATCGAAACCAAGTTCATCATGTCTGTGGGAAACCAAATAAGTCCCAGTGTGCGTTCTCCATATTGATGACCATCTTTGGACGATACATGTGGAGACAGCCGGCTTTCTTCGGGTAAGTCACTAAGTACGGTTTGAATATTCGATGTCCAGTTTCTTATCTCAAATCCACCTTATTTATGGATATAGGTGACGTCATCCACGAGGCGGCAGGCGGTTTGTTCGTCACTCATAGAGTCTATGTAATCATCCATGTAACGTTGTTTACACACGGCTTCTACAGCGGCTGGGTTGGTTTTTAAAAACCTTTCGGCATTTTTGTTTTTTTGTTTTGACAAACTGTGATATGAATGGTTGTTCACCAGTTCGCGCCAAAAATCAAGCTAGTCATGATCCAGGTTTTTACAGGCTTTTCCGGTGATTCTCGCCAAAGGAAGCGGAAGGCATCTCTGTCTTCATTACGTATTTTAATTTGCAGGAACATGTCGCGAATGTCATCTGTGACGGCTATCTTTTGCTCTCTAAAACTCAACATAATCCCGTACAGTGATGTAAGTAGGTCGGGACCTTTGAGAAGGTAATCGTTCAGTGATACTTTCGAAGTTTGGGCCGCGCTGCATCAAACACCAAACATAGTTTCTTCTTATTAGGGTTGTCGACTCCAAAATGCGGTAAGTTCCATATTCTATTCGGGGTTACTATTTGAAAGAACTCCGAAGCGTAATCGTTATCGAGTAAGTGATCTATTCTTTCTTTATAACGTGCGGCGAAACTTTGATACAGTTTCATTTTTCTCTCCACTCCTTTCAATCTCGCCAAGGCATTTTCGTTCGAGTTAGGTATGACATCAGCGAATGTCCCTTTCCATGGCAGTCCCACGTATCATCTACCGTCTCTCAGTGTGGCAGTTTTCTCAAGGCATTCAATAGCTTGTACATCTAATCGATTTTCTCTAGGCTTACTTGTTATTCCCATGGAATCAATCGCGAAGGAGTGGCGCACCTCATCTTGTATTTCTTTCATTATTCTTTCAGATTCTGTGTCTTTCTTTTCCGACAGAAACAGAGTGGACTGCAGCTTCACTTCATCATCGAGGGCGAACTTGAATCGCACGCAGCCGTGCATGCACCAGCCCAGGGTAGTACGAGTAAAGTACGGGTCACGTGATTGGCCTTTGACGATCTCCAAAAGTAAGAGTAGCTCGTAATTGTCCTGCCCTATCAAAATTTCCGGTTTTATTTTGTCCATCACTAATCACACCTCTTATTTCAGGCTTTCGTATAATAGGCACTAATAGGCAGTTCGTATCTAGTCAAGTCCACATTGGTTAGATTTTGTACTGGTAAGTTCAAGTTGTTTACACTACGCGCACTAATAGAATATTTGAATTATCTTCAGTACAATCCTCAAATGATTCTTCTGGTTCCAGAATTTCTTCATCAATATTTTGATTATCATCAATAACCCCTTCTCTGACTTCATTATCTTGTTTAAATTCAGTATTCTCACTTTCATTGTCTGTATTATTTTCTGAAATAATAACCGTTGGCCAATTGCATTCGTTATCAGTATGATTAGTTTCTTTGTAAACAAAATTATTTTCATCAAATCTCACATCTCGTGATACAATTATTTTGTCGTTTTGGTATCCCATAAGTATATACCCTGTTCTGCTATATCCTACCATTCTGCATTCATAAGCTCTTTCTGACAATTTATCGGGTTTAGGCAATATTTATACCAAGATCTTGGTTTTTTGAATTTTTCACATAAGTATATTATTTTGAGGTTATGTGAAAAAAGTGTGTAGACAAATATTATAGATCTTTTTATTACCTCCAACTTCGCAATTTAACTTTTTTCTATAGGAAGGAATTGTAGTTCTGCTGGAAATCGAGCTTAACCGTTTCTTACCCTAAAACACTCACCCCCTACTAGGGCGTGCAAAACCGGAAGGTCATCAAAACCGGTTTTGATTTTCGGTTTTGAGGGCCCAAAACCGAAAACCGGTTTTAGCCCCGGTTTTTGCAAAAAAACAGCGTTGCTTGAGATGAGAGGTTAAAATGTCAAGCAGGATTGGTCGATTCTATCTACGCCAGCTTCTGATTGGTAAATTTCGACAAAGCGAGACCATCACCCACCGGGCAGATAAGTTTGTGGCACCGTTATGTAAAAGATGTATACGTATTTTACTAAGATTACTTACCTAAGACTAAGGGTCTATTCTTTTAGTAAACCTTCCATGAGGTGAAGCACTTCTGGGAACCATGGATTTATTACGTGAAAATGCCGCACCTATAAGCTGTTGTCACGAGTGGTCACGAATCGTCTCGCCAGGAGACTTGACGAGTTACAGCCACCAGAACAGGCCGGGTTCCGCGGAGGATATGGCACCATAAACCACATTCACACAACGAGGCAGATTATACAGAAATCCGAAGAGTATATCAGCCCCTGTGTCTCGCTTTTGTGGACTATGATAAAGCCTTTGACTCCGTCGAAACTTGGCGTATTCTGGAATCCTTGCAGCGATTCCAAGTAGACTATCGTTATATCGAAGTGCTGAGATGTCTCTACTAAGGTACTACTATGATTATCCAAGTACAGGTCCAGCAGTCTAAACCCATCCAATTGCGCCGAGGAGTGAGACAGGGGGATTTCATATCCTCGAAACTGTTCACAAGCGCATTGGAAGATATGTTTAAGACGCTCGCTGGACTGGAAAGGTAAGGGCATTAACATAAACGGCGATTACATCTCACACCTGCTATTCGGTAATGACATAGTCGTAATGGTGGAGTCGCTAGAGGAGCTGACCCACAAGCTGGACGGCCTAGCCTCAGCCTCGCGACGGATCGGTCTTGGCATGAATTTGGACAAAAACAAAGTTATGATCAATGGCTACATTGTTCCAGGACCCATTGTCGTAGATGGCCACCTTCTTGAAATAATTTTCGAGTATGCTTACCTGGGGCAGATTGTGCAGTTGGGTAAAAACAATTTTTAGAAGGAGGCCAAGAGGATGATCCAGCTGGGATGGACAGCATTTGGGAAACTATGTTGCGTCTTCTCATCATCCATACCGCAATGTTTGAAAACGAAAGTTTTCAATCAGTGCGTCCTAACCATAATGGCCTACGGAGCTGAGACGTGGACACTCACGGAAGGGCTGGTCCACCAGTTTTAAGTCACTCAGCAAGCTATGAAAATAGCTATGTGCAGATTTTTCTGAAGGACAGGATTTTTAACAAATACATCCGACAGAGAACCTAAGTTCCAAGCTCAAAGCATTAGCAAGCTGAAGTGGAAATGGGCCGGCCAAATCTCTCAAACAACCGACAACCGTTGGGGTAAACATGTTCTTGAGTAGAGACCGCGACTCAGCAAACGTAGTTTAGGACTTCTTCCAACCAGGTTGGATGACGATCTGTGAAACACTTCTGGCAGATGCTGGATGCGGCAAGCTGAAGACAGACAGGGCGCTATGGCGCTCATTGGGGAAAGGCTATGTTGATGATGTATGCTGTATAGATTTTATTTAGACCTGTGTCGATGGCGATTGATTTGGTCACGGAGACTCGATTGTGACCCGTATTTGTAAACAAAAACCAACTTTATTTCGTACATGTTAAGTTATAAACAATTAAATTTAAGTTTTGATAGAAATTCGTCCGATCTTTGATATCACGTAACTAAGCTTAATCTCTTTCTTTTGCATGGATTTTCGCGACGTTTGTCACTTCACACGTACTTAATGCGAGTTGTGGGTCACGTGTTGCGGGTCTCAATTCATGCACTTTATTTAGTAAGATAGTTTAGATCGTGCAGATTGAACGATAGACTCAGTCAACCAGTGGGTCGCGATCGAACAGGTCACGAAATATGAGCGATCAATACAGGTCTAATTTGATTTTCTACATAAAAAACAATATTTCTGAGGTTATTCTTTAAAAATTTGAATATTCCTAACCTGACGTTAGGAATTATAAACCCTGTATATTTATGTAATAAAACAACGACATATTTCTTGAGTGCTTTCGAAAAACGTGGATTTAAATCAAATTTAATTCATTTACGGGAAAACCGGAGCTAACACCGGTTTTGTCGCTCAAAACCGGTTTTGAAAAATTGGCATTTTTTGTCCGGTTTTCCGGTTTTCACCAAAACCGAAAACCGGTTTTGCACGCCCTACCCCCTACCCCTTCCCGACCTCAGATCGCCCGTAAATTTATTTTTCCTTAAATTTTTAATATATTCTTCTCATTTTCCAATGAGTTTCCTACTATTATTTTATTTCTCTTTGTAATATTTTGAAAGGCTTCTACCCTGGTCTACTACCTACTTCAAAATCTATTTTAAATTTAGCAGGTTTAAACTCTGGAATATTTTCTTGAATTAGTTGAAACTTCTATTGGTAGATTTGCTGTGATTTGGTAGGTAACAAAGTAAATATAATCGGTACAACTACAGTTTTGTCGGCGGTACCTACTACCGATATCTGCGTGGATAGTGTACACTTGATAAAATGGTGGGGACACTGAGTAAAATATCCCATCAATAAAGAACAGTGTCATCTCTTTCAAAGCATCTTTGCATTCATGCAACATGAAAATCAAAATCTTGTCTTTTTCTCCACTGTCGACAGCTAAAACCAATAACTATTTTCTAGACATGCTACCAACCCTAGGACCCGCTACCTGCTTACCTGTTATTAGACAATGCCAAACTATCAATGGGTGCGAAAGAAGTACATAGATAATATACCTACCTACTTCATACAGAGGTAATATCTTGAAGTGCTTATCTAAGACAAATTGCGCATAAATTGACTATTCCTACTACCGAGACGACGACTGTACCTATGACCTTGAATCGAGCGAGCCGAGCATCGACGCAGAGCCACATCGACGCTGATTCAATCTCTACAGCGTTGCATCGGTGATAACGTCTGCAGTCAAGATATTTAATTCTTGACACGATGGGATGGCTGATTCGAGAGGTTCTTCGAAACTTAACTTTTCAGGTGTGATTTGTTCTGTGAGTATATTATGGGTTAGGTTTGACGAAGCTGAGTTTCGAGGCGTCTTGGATTTCGAACGGCGATTTGACTGGACTTCAGATTTTGCCTTTTCAATTTCTTTGAGAATGATATTTGCGTCGATTTTATGCTCGGATAGCTTTTCTCGCAGGAAAGTAATTAAGGTAGTAGCACTATCAAATTATTTTGCCGAAGGCGTCTTTTCATTTTGATTTGTTCTTCTATCCTTCTTCAAAGTATCTTTAACACATTTCGTGTAGTCAACAGCGTCTAAACCATCCCCTTGGTTCATTACAACGCAATTATTTAACAAGAGATTATCTAGTATTCTACACTTGTTATCGTTGAAAATGTTTTTGGAGTTCTAACAACAGTTTTTAGAATCTTTAAGCAAGAAATTCTGGGCAGAAGCGGTGAATACTTCAGTGTACTTAAGGAACAGATCTCTTGTTACAGGTTTGAACAATAGAACCCCATATGAGGTCTGGACAGGAGAAAAACCCGACCTGAGTCACTTACGTATTGAAAATAGTTGAGTGTTATTTTCACTACAGACGCAGTTTATGGCGAAAGGCTAAGCAATTGGGAGTAGTAAAATCAAAACTAGGTAAAATCCATGTTAAATTATGCACAGTATTGTCACATTTACCTCCGGACTTGTTGGATGAAGGGTGGCTGTACGTGATGGAAGAAAGTCCCAACAGTACCGAAGTCACTAAGTTCAACGATTATTTTGTTAAAACATGGTTAGAACATGATATACTCTCAAAGTCGTGGAACACCTTCAATCAAAGTGACAAAACCAATAATATGGCGGAGTCATGGAATGCCAAAATAAAAAAGATTATTCCAGAAAAACCCAATATTGCACAATTTTTAAATGGAATACAAAAGGATGCCAACTTCTACTCTGGAATATTACGCAGATCAGGTGACATACGAATTTCGAAAAGGAAACGAGAAACTATTGAAATGAACCGAAGAATTCATACAACCATACAACAGTTATTGACTGGAGATATAACTGTCGGCCATTGCTTAGAAAAATTAAGAGTTTAGTTTTAGTTCAAAAGTCTTGGTTGAATTTAAAAATGTTACGACTTGATTACCTAGTCTTAAGTAAATAATAATGTACGTCATACCTTTGATTAGCAATAGTTTTTTAGTAAAATGTATAATGTTGATTAAACTGGGATTTAAAACCTACCTTATTACTATAAAAAAGACACCTGTTGAGCAAATATAATTATTACATTTATCTTGCAATTTTTTTTATCACTATCCATTTTTCTTCTTATGTAGAAATTAAAAATGATGTGTGTCTGAATTGGACTTAACAAAATGGGCATCGAGTCGTTTTTTCCCGTGGTTCGAAACAACCCATTTCAAAAGAATCTTGGGCGATTCGCACCGCCGTAACCACTGCGGTGCGAATGGCCCTATTCAGAAACAGTTCTTGGGGTTTTCGCACCGCGGTTCCAACCGCTCGCGGTGCGAAACGACTGATATTGACGATATTGTTTAGCGAGTACCCTGATGATGATTGTTCCGAGCCACTAAAAACAACACGAAGCTTGGTCGATTCGCTTTCTTGCTTTAAAACTGCATGATGGCAAAGAAAATAGGAAGGAACCGGTTTTATTATGGCTGAATCAGACAAATGCCCAAGATTACCATATTCTCCAATGAATTTTGAGTATTCTATTTTTAGGTCGTGATTTCGCCTGAATCTTTTCTCCAGATTATATAATCGCCTTTTTGCTAGAACGTAAGTATCGCCTAGGCAATCTGGGGATGAGATTAAGGGCAATTTCACACAAAACCGACCATCATCCAATCTTTTGGTATTTTGTAAAAAGTGTTTTTCGCATATTTCGTCACTTTCGCTCAAAACCTTTTTATTAGGCAAATCTTCTAATTGCCAGAATTTTTGTAATGAATTGTCTATTTCGTCTGACGAGATATTAGTCATAGCAGCGTGATTACATTGAACTTGGCTGAAAGTACAATAACTTTGCGAGTTAATCGGGCCGGAAATCAACCAACCGAATTTAGAGCTGCGTAGTTTAGGGGCTTTAGGGCCGAGAGATTTTTCCTCGTTACCCAAAACATCCCAAAAAACGTCAGCACCGATTAACATGTCAATGGATGCCGGTGTATGAAAAGTTGGATCAGCCAACTGGATATTGTCAGGAATTTTAAGCCTGTATCACGTGTTCCCGCTCAGCCAGGCTAGCAAATTGAGAAACGGGAAACCGTGATAAGTTTCTCCTATCTTGCTAACAGGGAATTAACGCTAATAAATAAAAAGAGGAAAGTTTCTTTTTGTTTGTAAAAAGACTGACGGTAGAACTCAAGCCACAATCCCGAACAATGTGTTTACCCTTACTGCTGAAAAAGCTTTTGAAGAAAATTGAGTGTAGTGTTAATAAAAACATTTTAGCTGGATTCGATAAATGTGGAATAAGGCCAATCAACAAACAAAAAGTTTTGGTCAGGTTGCCTTCTTATACCCCAACAGAACTTGACTGAAACTGAACAAGTTTCAAAGAAGTCGTTGACGATTGGTCATCTGTTGGACATTCCCCAAATGCAAAAGGGTACTGCGGCAAGTATCACATCATTTACATCTGAAGTGCGTCAACAACTTTATGCTTTGATAACCCTTAATAGGGCAAAGAACAATTGCTTACCACCTCAGCTTTTTGACCATAGAGCATGAGTCGTTCTATGTGCACATTCTCATATTCAATATTTATAATGTGTGAAGACCCTTAAAACTTTATTAGTACTGGCAACTACGCTAACTGTGAAAGTTTATGAACTACCAACATTCAAAAAAAAATATCGAAGAATTTTAAAAATCAGAGGTGTTTGGCGCAAATAAATTGAAATTTTGTTCTAACAAGATTCCGGTAAGTGGTTTTATGATATTTGGTAGGGTAATTGATTAAATTATCCTGCATGACTCGTAGAATAACTAGTAACTTTTAAAATGAAATTTGTACTAATTGGAAAATCTTCGTAAACTCGGTGGTAAAACTCTTACCATTGCCCGGTTACATCAACATAGTAGTATTTGGTGGTAATATAGTTACCTTTAGCGTACTTGTTATTTCAGGAGAATGTCGAAGAAAAAGAAGATATCTGATAGTATTATCGCCGGTATTCTAGAAGATGATCTCTCTGCTATTGAAAGTAGCGACGAAAATATCTCGGAAGAACCACATTTGGGCGATTGCGTACTGGATTACGATGATGAAGTTTCGCGAGGTCTTTCAAGAATATTTGGTGAAGAGCCTGAGTTGGAGACGAGAGGATTGGATTATTTTCAAGACCCTCCCGGGCCACGTGTTTTGGTAGAATATCTAGAAAGTGTTGAACCAGTGATTGAAGAACCGGTGATGGAAGTAAGTACGTGAAATGAATGTGATAGGAATGTCTTTTTTGGTGCTCTTTCTGAACCAAGCCACCCGGAACCAAGCCACCCGACTCTAATTCAGTCTGACTTAGCACAGTCTAATGAAACTAAGAGCACAAACATAGTAAGTAGGCCTATTCGTGTGGCACAAAACTGGTCAGATAAGGTTCCAAAGCATAGCATACCAAAGTTCGATAAACAACTGACTGTCAACATGCGCGTCACTCATAAAACACCGCCCAGAGAATTTTTCGACAGTTACTTCCCTCCTGATCTCGTAGAGTTGCTGGTAGAACAAACAAACATTTATGCGGCACAAAGGCAAACGCTTCACTGGAGTCCAACATTTGTAGCTGAAATGCGTGCATATCTTGGTATCTTGATACTGATGGGTCTTCACCCCTTACCTGATGTCAATCTGTATTGGTCAACTGATACTTTTTATAGAAATCCTGATATTGCCCAAACTTTTACTCAAAAGAGATTCAAAAAACTGACTGAAAACATTCACTTGAATGATAATACCAAAGAACCCGCAAGAGATACGCCAGATCACGATAGGCTTTATAAAATACGTCCTATGATAACAAAACTAAACGAAGTATTTCAGACTCAATGTTCTCAATCAAGCACCCAATCGGTGGACGAAAGCATGGTAAAGTTCAAGGGTAAAAGCACACTAAAACAATACATGCCCAAAAAACCCATAAAGAGGGGTTATAAGGTATGGGCTCGGTGTGATGCTAAGACCGAATACATCTATGTCTTCGATATCTATATCGGCAAAGCAGACGAAAATGCATCAAGTGAAGAAGGCTTAGGATATAATGTCATAATGAAACTATGTGAAGGTGTTCCACGCAATACTCTTGTAGCTTTCGACAACTTCTTCACTAGCATTCCTCTAATGAATGATTTGCTGATAAAGAAAGGAATATATGCCGTCGGAACCGTTCGTTTGAACCGAAAAGGTTTACCAGAGAAGTTGCTGCCCAAAAATAAACTCAAGAAGGAAAAGCTTGCAAGGCATGAGTTCATCATCATCATCATCATCAACCTATATTAGTCCACTGCTGGACATAGGCCTCCCCCAATGAGCGCCATAGCGCCCTGTCTTCAGCTTGACGCATCCAGCATCTGCCAGCTGTCTTTCGCAGATCGTCATCCCACCTGGCCGGAGGGCGTCCTACGCTACGTTTACCGAGTCGCGGTCTCCACTCAAGAACACGTTTACCCCAACGGTTGTCGGTTCTTCGCGAGATATGGCCGGCCCATTGCCACTTCAGCTTGCTAATTCTTTGAGCTATGTCGATAACTTTGGTTCTCTGTCGGATGTATTCGTTACGAATTCTATCCTTCGGAGAGACTCCGAGCATAGCTCTTTCCATAGCTCGCTGGGCGACTTTGAACTGGTGGACCAGCCCTACCGTGAGTGTCCACGTCTCAGCTCCGTAAGTCATTACGGGCACTGATTGAAAACTTTCGTTTTCAAACATTGCGGTATGGATGAAGAGAAGACTTGACGTAGTTTCCCAAATGCTGCCCAGCCTAGCTGGATCCTCCTCTTGGCCTCCTTCTCAAAATTGTTTTTACCTAGCTGTGCAATTTGCCCAAGGTAAGTATACTCGGAAACAATTTCAAGAAGGTGACCATCTACGACGATCGGTCCCGGAACAATGTGGCCATTGATCATGACTTTGGTTTTATCCAAATTCATGCCAAGACCGATACATCGCGAGGCTGAAGCTAGGCCGTCCAGCATGTGGGTCAGCTCCTCTAGCGACTCCGCCATTACGACTATGTCATCAGCGAATCGCAGGTGTGAGATGTAATCGCCGTTTATGTTAATGCCCTTACCTTTCCAGTCCAGCGTCTTAAACATATCTTCCAATGCGCTCGTGAACAGTTTCGGGGATATGACATCCCCCTGTCTCACTCCTCTGCGCAATTGGATAGGTTTAGACTGCTGGTCCTGTACTTGGACACTCATAGTGGCAGCTTCATAGAGACACCTCAGCACTTCGATGTAACGATAGTCTACTTGGCATCGCTGTAAGGATTCCAGAACAGCCCAGGTTTCGACAGAGTCAAAGGCTTTCTCATAGTCCACAAAAGCGAGACACAGGGGCTGATTATACTCTTCGGACTTCTGTATAATCTGCCTCACTGTGTGTATGTGGTCTATGGTGCCATATCCTCCGCGGAACCCGGCCTGTTCTGGTGGCTGGAACTCGTCAAGTCTCCTGGCGAGACGATTCGTGATCACTCGTGAGAACAGCTTATAGACGTGGCTCAGGAGTGTGATGGGTCTGTAATTTTTAAGGAGAGTTTTATCACCCTTCTTAAAAAAGAGCACCACCAAACTCCCGCTCCACGCCTTAGGAGTTCTCCCACTGTGGAGGACGGTATTGAAGAGGTGTTGTAGCTCCTGTATAACGGAGGCTCCTCCTGCCTTCAGAAGCTCTGAAGTTATACCGTCCTCACCGGGGGCTTTTCCATTTTTAAGCTGCCTCAAAGCTAACACGATTTCGTCTTGACTGATGTCTGGCAGTTCGTCGGTGTAGTGGCGTGTCAGGGTGGCTCTAGAATCAAGGTCGTCTCGTCGGGAACGAGGGGCATGTGCAGTGTACAGACGGCCATAAAAATCCTCTATCTCGGCTGAAATCTCCGCTTTCGACAGTACGGTCCTCCCATCGTGCGTTTTAAGCTTCGTCAGGTGGCTCCTGCCAAGCTGCTGAGTGAATACTTTGGACCCTCGGTTTCGCTCTATCGCCTCTTCAATGAGGCGTGTGTTGGAGCTCCGAAGGTCGCGCCGTACCATCTTCGCAATTTGCTTGTTCAGGTCTGACCTCTCTGCCGAAGACACTTGGGTGGTTTCCCGTCTTCTTGTCATCAGATCCAGAGTCTCATCCGAGAGTTTGGACTTCTTGCCAGTTCGCTGTTTTTTGCAGAACTTGATGCCCTCATCCCTCAACGTTTCGACCAAATTGTGTAGGCTCTCGTCAGCGTCATCAGTGGGTTCCAAGGCAACAAATTTGTCTCCGAGTAGCTGCTCGAACTTCTCGGTGCCCGCCATGATTTGGATTGGATTTGGTCGGAGCGTGGACTTCATCAGACGGTGTCTTTCAAGCTTCAAGTTGATATTCAGAGTGCCTCGGAGCATTCGGTGATCAGATCCGGTATTAAACCTGTTGATCACTGAGACATCTCTGAATATGTGCTTGCTATCCGTCATGATGAAGTCGATCTCATTTTTAGTCACAGTGTCGGGGCTTTGCCACGTCCACTTCCTTTGAGGCTGTTTCTTAAAGAAGGAGTTCATTAAGAACAGTCCCTCTTTCTCAAGGAAGTTGACAAGCATTTGCCCCCTGTGATTCCTGATTCCAAAACCATGCGGGCCTATTCGGGATTCATTGCCAGTCTGGATTCCCACCTTGCCGTTAAAGTCCCCCATAACAACGTTGAAGTGAGCCTTAGTGGTGTTGTGTAAGGCTTTGGATATGTCTTCGTACATATCCTCCACTTCATCGTCCGAGTGTGCCGAGGTCGGTGCGTAGACCTGAATTACCTTCATGCTATACCGCTTGGAAAGCCGAAGGATCAGGTACGCTACCCTGGTCGACACACTGGAGATTTCTTGAACGTTGCTAGAGAGGGCCTTATTGACGAGGAAACCTACTCCACCCTGGGATGTTTTATCACCCTCACGAAAGTAGAGAAGATGGCCTGAGTCTAGGGTTACGGTGTCCTCCCCCTCTCTACGGACTTCACATAACCCGAGAACATGCCATTTAATGTTCTCTAACTCCACTTCCAACTGCGCTAGATGATGGTCAAGCCTCAGAGTGCGTCCGTTAAACGTTGCCAGGGTCATTTAAGTAAGCGTGTGGTAGCCTGAATACCGGTGATTCTTAGCACCCCCTGCCCCGCCGTTACCATGACCGCTACCATGGCCAGGAATAGCGAGGCGGCCGGGAACTAGGGGCCGTGTTTTGGCTGTACTTATCATTAAGGGGTAATGCCCATAATCCCCACGCTGGGCATGCGGGTTGGGGATCGCAGTTTGATGGTGGGGTTGTTCTAGAGGGGTGCTGCTGCCCACCCCCCGGTATATCCCTTAGTCGCCTCTTACGACACCCACGGGAAGAGTTGGGGTAGTGCAATTCTAAGCCGGCACCACACGGCGGCACATGAGTTCATGTATAAAACCAAAGCTCCCGTTTCTGCTATACAGTGGATGGATACTCAACTGGTGAATGTTTTGACAACAGCACACAACCCAAAATCTGTTTCTACGGTCAAACGAAGACAGAAGGATGGTACCAAGAAAGATATTACTATCCCCACTGCTATTGCCGAATATACTGTGAACATGGGAGGTGTGGAGCCCCTCTGGCCACGTGGTCCTACTGCCTTTGTCCTACCGATCGGACCACATGAACTTTTTTTTCCGGATGGTTCGATTAACTTATCGGACTATAGAAACTGACGTTTTCTTAGACCACGTAGTCCCACTAATCGGACCACATGAACTTTTTTTTCTGGTTAGTTCGATTAACTAATCGGACTATAGAAACTGACATTTTCTTAGACCAGGTAGTCCCACTAATCGGACCAAATGACCTCTCTGAGATCTCAGAGAAAAAATTGTGGCTTTGGCTACTGTACTGCCATTCTTACCATCGTATTTTAATAAAGGATGGTTGGGCCTATACATGTATTACATGACATGCCAGATGATGACGTAGGCCTGGCTAAATTTGAGCTATATATGGAGCGTTACTGGTCGAAGAGTGACGATTTCATAGCAAAGTGGTCAATCTTTGGGCAGATCATCCGAACTACAAACTGTTTAGAAGGGTGGCACTCCAAAATCAATTGGTTGGCAGAAGGAAACCAAATTTGGTGAGCATTCACAATGTTTTGAAAAAAGATTCGCACTTTTACCAAAACAAAATGAAAGGAGGACACCTCGAAATACAACGAAAATAAGTGATCCGAGGTGATGAATTTATGTCAAATACTAACACTATGCTCATTAATTTTGATATGGAAGTCGGATTCTTTTTGCAAAGATTAGAGCAATCTTTGCAAGAAAAGGCTCGCTTTTTCAAATGTAACGTTGTAGCACACATCTCTAGTACCTACATAATTAGAATGTAATTCTTTTTTATTTGAGTACGAATTATGTAGTTTGTAGTGTTGTGTGTTAACCTTAATTTATTTCCAATAAATATTTTACCTGATCTATATAGTCGTCGGGTTAAGTCTCATGTTAATAAAGAGGTACTTAGGTTCAAAGGTACATGTGGGATTCCGTTAAATAAAAATAATATTGTAAATTATACATGGTACATTATAATGCTTATTAGAAAATTATTAACTTTTGAGAGGTTAGAAATTGAGCACCGTTAAAAATGAGTTCATGTGGTCCGATCCGTAGGACGAAGCGGAATTAGAATTCCTTCTAATCCGATTAATCGAACCAATAGGAAAAAATAAGTTCATTTGGTCCGACCGGTAGGACGAAGCGGAATTACAAATCCGTATCGTCCGATAAATCGAACCATCCGGAAAAAAAAGTTCATGTGGTCCGATCGGTAGGACAAAGGCAGTAGGACCACTTGGCCAGAGGGGATCATTTTGATCACTTCCGTGCCTCGTACCCAATCGGCCGAAAATCGAGACGCAACTGGTTGCGCCTATTTTATTTCATGTTTGATGCAGCTATCATCAACGCGTACGTACATAGCCTACATACAAATTCACAAGCAAACGGTTCACGCACATCGAGATTTTAGACTTCGTTAGGCTCGCAGTCTAATAGATGGATTCACAGGCAAAAAAAGAACCACTAGTATTATTTTCAGGAACAAACAAGGTGGAAATTTCGGAGTACCTGCTGAAATCAGACTCTCTTCTGTTTCACATTATCCAGAAGACCAAGGAAAATTTACGAGATGCCGATTTTGCAGCACGAAAAATACGCAAAAACGTTCTAGGATCATTTGCGATGTCTGCAAAATAGCTTTATGTGCCACACCGTGCTTCAAAAGCTTCCACATAGCTCCAGAAGAAGGAGAAGCTATGGACTGTAGCACCTCTAGTACCTCCTCTCTCTTTACAGTAACGGGCTAAGGTCAAATAATAACCACCAACACCTAAACGAAAACGGGCCATGGTAAAATGATTACCACCAATTTTTCGCGTACTTTTAATAATATATTTTTAGATTTTCATGAATAATGTTTAAAAGGGCTCTAATAAACGTATAAATAATAACACAAAACTTGTTTTTTCAATAATTTTCATCATCGCCCTATTAAGGGATAAATTTGAAGCAACCTGTTGAGAGCTGGGACATGCTGTTGATATCTATATTATCACGAAAGCACGATAGCTATACTAACCGGGCATACCATCTCCACAGGTTGTCTCACGAAAATTTACCTACTATGGAAGAATTTATGTCCTTTCTAGAAAAGAGCTATATAGTAGGCATGGAAATGATTGCTACTTATAATTCATTATCATTTAATGATATTATAAAAAAAATCACAATGATTTCACATCGTTGCTATCATATCAATATATATATATATATTCTTCCTGGCCGATTTCGGCTACGGAGACTTGGCTTTAAAAAGTGATGTTTTCAGGAGACACAAAAAACCGATTTTTTTCTTAACTAAACCGTTTTTTTACAATGTTTTGATGCAACTTGCTTTAGATTAAATGTTTACGTCTGCACGTAATCAGATTGTGGGTAGATTAAAGCTAGAAAGCTGATTTCCGTGCTTATACGTCCTTTTGATAATATTTTTTGAACCAAAATTCAAACATACGACGTCTTGACATTTCATACGACTTTTAAACATTTTACGATGATAATGTAGAACGTTTTACGTCTTTTTGAACAGAAATACAAACAACCAGTTTCGTTACAAAAATATATATTTCTTAAAAACTTCAACATGTCTTGTAATCTTAGCTCAACTAATTAGATAGCTTAGCTTAGCTTAACATTAATTGGAGAAACAATAATAGCTTTTTGTGAGTTTCTTACTTATAAAGTAATTATCTTAATGAGATCACCGTTAAAATCAGTCAACCAACTACTATACTCTGACTAATAAATTCTAAAAACAATCATAAGTTTACACATAATTAGGTTTATTCAGTTACACGATGGTTAAAACTATGGGATTAACTCTCGTGCAGGTTATTTTTAAATCAGCCTATCTCTATTTCTAAAATCACAACCATCTCCAAATCAGTTACTTTTAACAATACAAACAGTAGAAATAATAAACAATACAAGACAAAATTGGCTAGAAAATAAGTTTTTTGTCTAAGTTGTAATCTTAGTTTAACTATAAAGTAGAAACATCACTTAGAATGAAAATATTATGGGTTTTTTGTGATATTCTCTCTTATAAGTTTTTTTTTTTTTTATTTAAATATCTTTATTAACAACGAAAATTACAAGCAAAGGAATAGAAAAATTACAACTAGTATTTACAATTGAAACCATTGAGCTAACTGCAGACGGTTGCAAACAGTCTAAAGGTAGCTCAATTGATCCATGTCAATACCAGTCGGAAGCGTCCCCAAGACACTGGCTGCATTACCACGCTGTATGGCAATGCTGATGCGCTGAGCCAGATATTCACCAGCTCTCGGGTCACGCGTCGCATCGACCAGACGCTCAGATAATTTTTTAAAAACCCGGAGAGCCTCGGTACCCCACGGACCTAGGGTCTCGAATCCAAGGGGAGCAAATGCGTAGGTTCTGTCGAGACCTGCATATTTGCGCCTCTTGAGATCCTCGGCCAGATCTGCCGCCGCACCAGCCCTAGTGGATGTCCTTGAAAGATAGGAAGGTGCAAGTGTGTCGACGCATGTAGCGTCCCACACAATGGGCCTCCCCAACTCCCATGGGACTAGTGTCATACCGTCGGGCCTCTTGCCATCGTCACGGAACAGACCATTCGGTTCAAGAATAGCTGGTACGTTAGCGCTGACAAAGGCCCGCCGGATGATGTCATTAAGGCTGGCATGGCGAGATATCCTTATAAGTTACAATTAGCTCAATGAGATCACAGTTAAAAAATCTGTCTAAAATAAAATAAATAAAATAAAATAAAAATAAAAAATAAAAAAGGCTTTATTGTTGTGTTTTACATTTTTTACTTAAAATTAATTATGGTATGCCTGGAACTTATTTTACTTAATTACCTAACTACTATTAAATTTGTAACCGTTACCGGCAAACGGTATTTATTTTACACAACTTGTCCTCCGACAAAGGCCTCCTCTAAAGATTGCCACTCCGTTCTATTCCTGGCTATGCGGCTCCATGTTGGACCTGCTATTTTCCTGAGATCATCTTCCCATCTCTTATTCTGTCTACCTCTGTTTCTCTTACCATCTAGTGGGTACCATTCTGTTGTTAGTCTTGTCCATTTTTCTTTCTTCTCCCTGATCATATGTCCTGTCCATCTCCATTTTAGTTGTTTGTATGTTGTGTATGCATTCTTAAATTTGGTTTTACTTTTTATGTCTATTAGTTTTACTCTATCCTTTCTTCTAACTCCCACTGTGCTTCTCTCTATTCCGTTTTGACAAATTTTTATTTTGTTAGCTAATTGTTCTGTCAACGCCCAGGTTTGACACCCATATAATAGACAGGGTAGGATACACATATTATATATCTTCCTTTTTTCTTTCATAGGCATTTCCTTGTTTTTCATGACTTCGCTAAGTGACCAGTATCGTTTCCAAGTGTTAGTGATTCTTCTTTCTATTTCTTTTTCCATGCAATCTTCTATTGATATTAGTTGCCCCAAGTATATGTATTCGAGAACATACTCTATTTGCTCATTATTTACTTTTATGATTTTTGTTTGTGGAGAGTTTGACATAATTTTTGTTTTACTTAGATTCATTGTTAATCCTGCCTTTTCACTTTCATCTGCTAGTTCTTGTAGCATTATTTCTAAGTTTCTCGGGCTGTCAGAGAATATGATTAAGTCGTCTGCAAAACGTAGGTGGCTCAGGGTTTCGCCATTTATGTTTAGTCCCTTATTCATCCAATTTAGGTTCCTGAATATCATTTCTAAGACTGCGGAGAATAATTTAGGTGAGATATCTTAATAGAAAACTCTTTGCCTATACTTTCTAGCTTTACTTGAGCAGTACTCTTTGTGTAAACCTTTTTTAATATTCGTATGTATTTTGTTGGTACACCCTGTACTTTTAGTGCATCCCAGATAAATTCATGCTCCAAAGTGTCGAAAGCTTTGTTGTAATCAACAAATCCCAGGTAGTAAGTCTTGTTGTATTCTTTATATTTTTGTAATATTTGTCTAATGGTATGAATATGGTCAACTGTTGAAAAATTTCGACGAAATCCAGCTTGTTCTTTGGGCTGATTTTCTTCAAGAGTATTGGTAATTCTTGATAATATAATTTTTGAAAATACCTTGTAAACGTTAGACATCAAGCTAATTGGCCTGTAGTTTGATATATCTCCTTTGTCACCTTTTTTATGTAGAAGTATGATTGTTGATTTTGTCCAATCTTCAGGAATCTCCTCCGTTTCAATAATTTCGTTAAATATGTCTGTAAGCTTTGGAGCAATCACTGGTAATGTAATTTTCAGTAGTTCATTAGTCACAAGGTCTGATCCAGGAGCTTTGTCATTTTTTTGTGTACTAATTGCTTTTATGGTTTCTTCTTTTAGTATTTCAGGTATTTCCAAATCATCAGTTGGTGTATCATATTGTTTTGTAATTTGTCCCACCTTTTTGGTCTCATATAAATTTTGATAAAATTCTGTAGCCGTTTTTAGGATTTCAGATCTATTTCCTGTAGTTATACCATTTTTCTTTTTCATACTTGGTATCCATTCTTTATTACAATTTAATTCTTTCAGTGCCTTTTTTATTCCACCTGTTTTTTCTATATAGCTCTTCATAGTTGCCAACCGTTTTGTTTGTCTTTCTTTCCGTAGTTGTTCACTAATCATTTTGCTTATCTCTGTTATTTTTCTACGGATATCTTTAGTTTTCTCTTCTTTTAGTAGTTCTTTGCGTTCTTTTATTAGTTGTTTACTTTTCAGTGATATTTCTTTCCTGTTGTTTGTATTTGTTTTCCTAGTTACAGATTTTAATTGGTGTAGTAATTTATTGTATTTTTCTTGTGTTGAGATGTGCTTTTCCTTATTTATTGAAAGTTGGAGATTGTTAAGCAGTAATTGTGTTTCGCCTATGTAATGAATAACTGGATATTTATTGTGAAGTGGTCTTGTTCTTTTGTGTTCTGTTACTGTCAATTTAGCCCGTACCATTCTGTGGACTGTGTTGAAATTTAGATTATGTATAACAGATACATCTTTGAAAAATTTCTTGTTGTTCGACATTATAAAGTCAATTTCGTTTTTATAAAGTCCATTAGGTGAAGTCCATGTCCATTTATCTGTGATTTTCTTTTTATAAAAACTGTTAAGGATACTTAATTTATTTTGTAGTGAAAAATTTACTAATCTTGTGCCATTTTTGCTTCTTGTTCCGAACCCGTGGTTTCCTATAATATGTTCTTCTCCATTATGTTGTGTTCCTATTTGACCATTAAAGTCGCCCATCACTATGACATTTTTATGTGCGGTTTCGATAGTTTTTTGGAGGTCTTCATAAAATTTTTCAATTTTTATTATGTCTTCCTTTCTGTTAGATTCCGTTGGTGAATACGCCTGGATAATGGACCATTTTCCTTCTTTCTCCCCATTTAGATTGATGTTAAGAATTGCAATGCGTTCAGAGATTCCCCTTAATTCTTCTATGTTGTTTACTAGATTTCTTTTGACCATAAATCCGACTCCATACAGACCCGGTATTTCCCCTTTGTAATGCAGTACATATTTTCCATGGTCTTCTATATATTCTCCAAATTTTCTTGTTTCACTGATTCCTATAATGTCCCATTTAATTTCTTCTATGGCTATTTCAAGTTCTTGCAATTTTTCAGGAGTTCTAAGAGATCTACAGTTTATTGTTGCTATATGAATATCATTTAATTTTCTTTTCCTTATTGAGTTTGAGTTATTTATTACCTTTAGAGGGTCGTGGTCATTTTCCCCCACGAGGACCAGTCGGCTTGGGGGAGGGTTTTGTTTATTTGTTGTGTGATTTTGTTTTTTCTTATTCAGTTTTTGATTTCGTTTTCCGGTTGATTTTTGTTATTGTTTCTTGTCCATTGAAGTAGTTGTAAGTGAATTCGAACGCCCTCTCATCAAGTCAAATGCATTTGTTCTATTATTCTTTGACAATGATGTTTGTTGTTTTTTTGTCTGTGAATCGGTCAGCGGAGAAACCGAAAGTTCCCTTTTTCTACTGTCTTTGGTGTTTATATTTTCTTTTATAATAAGTTTGTCATATTTTAAGAAGGCAAAGTTGCCTTTCTTTCTTTCTTCCATCAATTGGGGTAGTAGTGTCTTTCTTTTTTCGAGGATTTCTTTAGAATAATCTTCCGCAATGTAGATTTCCGTTGATTTTTTCTTGTTTTTCAAGAATTCCTTCTTTTTCCATTCACAATTGAAGGACAAAAGTATAGGTCTCGGTTTGTCGCCTTTGTTCGGTTTTCCAATGCGGTAGATTTGGTTAATATCGTAATTGTTCATTGTGAAAGAAAACTCGCTATGAAATTTAACTTTAATTTTGTTTATCAGTTCTGTCGTGCTTTTTTCTCCTTCTTGAAAACCATAGACTATTATATTATTACGTTTCTTGTCCCTTTCCAAAGACTCCATCTTTTTTTCCAAATTTTCTATTTTCAGTTTTAAATTTTTATTTTCCTGTATTATTGGTTTTAATTTTTCTTCTATTTTGTCCAATATGTTGTTAGTGATAGAGTCAGCTTGGGTTTGCATCTCGATTTTCATTTTGTTAAAGAGGAGCTGGAATTGATCCTCCATTTTTCTGTGCGTAATGGAGCGTTGTTTGGTAGAAGTTGGTAGATTTTTAAATATTTTTTATTAGTGGCAGCACTGACACAGGAAGTCAAAATGTGAATGTCAAGTGTCAATTTCGATATCGAATTGTTGATTTTCCAATGATGCACTTTCTAACCTCCAAACTTTCTCGGTTTATTTGGCACGATTTTTCGATGAAATCCCGTGTTTTCACCAGAACAAATAGTTTTATCACTGTGTCGCACGGTGATTTTTACTTGGAAACGCAAAACTGTGTGAAACTATGATTATGACTGTTTATTTTTCGGTTTTTGTTGCGGAGATGTTGCACTATGAAGTTCACTGTACGAGCACCGGAAGCGGAAAAAACCTGTCTAAAATATTATTATACAAATATTTTTTTAAGTTTAGGTAACAAAAATTAAAAGTAGAGAATCATCTCTAAATCAAATATAATTTATATCTGCAGCAAAAATAATCTATAATTCAAAAAGGAAATGAAATTGGTTAAAAAAGAAAATAATTACGTTTTAATATGGACACATGGCTGATCTGGACATTCATGTGGTAAAGAATCGTAATAAGCATGATAATTTTCATGCATTAATACTTTCATATCTTGCAGATCTTGAAATTTTCTTAGCGTTATTTTTCTTTTTGTATCATATAGTGGAGGTAATATTATATTGGGACTAGGCATTTTGCTTCTACGTGGTAACAAAGTCCACTCATCTGAGTACATTAATTTATACTCAATTGTCCCATTAGGATTATATTTCAAGCACCGAATATCAGTAACAGTATTGTCACCAACTCGATTGCCTGTGTGCTGAGTGTGAACGGCTTTACTGTTTACTACAAAGTTTGCGTTACTTTATTTTGTATGGAAATCTGAACAGCGCCCCTAGCGGGAAGTTTACAAAACTTTTTTGCGAGTTTGAATCGATAACCATTACTTTTATAGTTTCTTAAAACGTGAATTTGATAGTTTACTTAATTTTTTGACAGATATGCGAGTGTGAACGGCAAATTACGTAAATTTTTGACAGATAGCTACTATAATAAGTAAACTTTAAAAGTAAAGTATTTCACTTGATAATTCTTCAGTGAGACCATAGTAACTATTGTATTAGGCTCGGCGCCCATTATCGGCATCGGCACGACTGAGGATTTTAGGTGGCAAATAGCAATATACATTAATATAATGGCAATGAAGTAGAAATTGCCGTGTATATGGTCGTAATAACAAAAAATACCGCTTCGGTATGCTTGAGGCTGCTGTATCGGCAGCCTTGAGAATGCTTCGGGATGCTTCGGCATCCTTCGGTACGCCGCCGGCGCCGAGGCAACACTCGGGGGGATAGCTTGCCCTGCAGGGCGAGGGGAGGCATCCGCCATTTGAATCATTTGACTCACATTGATATTGAGACGCATCGGCAAGCTACAGGACGGTGCGGCATGCTTAAGGACGCCTCGTCATCCATAAGAACGTTGCAGCATGCCAAAGCATAGTTCCCGACAGTGTGCGCTTGCGTGTAGGATGCCGAAGGATCCTTTTCCTTGCCGATGCCGATAATGGGCGCCGGGCCTTATTCTCTTTGACCTCGAGTGAGACGAAAACGTCACTTCGGAAATACTGCATGTATTGAAGTGAAATAAGAATTAATGTAAAGGACATGATCTAGTACGCTCCGATTTTAGCTACATTTGATAGTAATATTTTGATCCTTTTGTGTTCTCCATTAAAACTCTTGAGCTGGCTGAAATAAAAACTTCCTTTATGGATCTTAATTTCGACAAAAACAGTAATCTCGTCCTAGATGAATGGTTTAAGGGGTAGGCTTGCGATCTAGGGTTGGATATTCGAATCTTTATATAAATGTTATTTTTGCTTTATCCTGACCTTTTAGCATATTAATTGTCTATAATCTGTTTTTTTATTAATAAGAAATAGGATTGGAATATTATAAACACATCTTAGATTATAATAATATGTCATCTTATTTTATTTAGAGACTACAAAGAAAGACTAAAATAAACAACATTGCAATGATATAACTAATATTAACTTATACTTAATAATTAAAACGTAGGTATTACATTTTCGGTTCCTTTTCATACAGCTATGTTGTTTTGAAATCCAAGTAAATAAAAGTCAACACACAAGTAGAAGAAACACGTTTTGTTATTATTAGAATACCTATACCACAGTCTATCTACTGTAAGGTCTACTTTATTTCATGCAGCGTCTAATAAATATTAACAATTGAGATCCCTCGTGTGTAACATACTCAATACGCTAAATGATAAGCATGCTAGAACTAGTAAATTTAATTTATTGACAACAATAATTACTGAATTCGATAATTTTCGATTAGTAAAATTTGTTCTAGCCTGCTTTTCATTTGAGAAACCGTATTCCAGCCTGCATCACTTCCACGCCTTTTGTCCCATGATCTTAAAACTTCTCTGCGTAAATTGCATTTTGATTGAATTCTTCTGAATTTCAATTCAAAACTATTAAACCCCACATATTCCCAATTGAATTTAAATCCAGACTTTTAAGATGGCCAAGGAATTGCAGTCATATCATTCTGAGTAGATAGCAGCTATTCTGTTACAATTTTCGAGCGATGAACTGCATCTTGCACAAAATATACGTGCCCTACTGGACAAGCAACGCGCGCTGTTGGTTTATGATAACTTCTTTCAATACTTGTAAGTATTGTTCCCATTCATGCGGCTGTCAATTTCTATGAGTTCTCCTGGGCCCATGGATAACATTCAGCCCCAATAACCTGAAAATAACACTGACTTTTCAAGACTTGTAGGTAGGGGTGCACAGTTATTAAATTAATAATTGACTGGACAGGCAATTTAGTTTGTAGTAAAAGAAAGCTGTTGGATATTTACTAGATAGGTCATTTAGTCTCAAGTAGGTATAAGAAACAGATTTTGCAACAGAATATGCAACTACTTATCACATCATACCTAGGGTAATTCTGCCACTTGGTCGAACAGTTAGTATATTTTGTGGAAGGAGTCGTTCGTTTGGTTTCCTCCAAAGTATTTTCCGACCGATCCGTGTCAGACCTAAATGTTTTTTCATCAGTGAAAATCACAATATTGTTCTGCCAGTCAAAGTTTTAATATTCTTCTGCGAACCGCACCCTTTCTCTCCGATGGGTTTCAGCTTATAATTGTGTATGTTGGTTGCACTTAGTTTATGATTGCTTGAAGTTCTCCTTTCTTCAAAATTATTTTTGGCGAATACGCGAATGGACGCCATTTTGTTTGTTTACTTTTTGCAAAACAAACGGTGTTTTTCTTCTCTTTTTTGCGTAAGCATTAGAAAGAGAAAAAAACAAATGTAATAGACAATACAAACTAGAGATGGGCCGAATATTCGCTTTATAATCGTTATTCGGCATATTCTGCAGCTTTACCGAATATTCATATTCGGCCGAATATTCGGCGGAATCACCTAGTGTTCGGCAAAGTGATACTCAAAGTTTTTACTGTTAAGACCCGTGTATTATCATGATTTGAGTGTACAGTGTAATGAAATAAGTGTTTTAGAGTATAGCTTTCTGATATTGTCGTCACTGAAGCTTCATTTTCAATTAAAGTAGGTTGGTAAATAGATAATAACTTCAATCAATTTCTTCACGCCGGATGCAGGGTACGCAAGGAATCCATAATAACTTAATGCAAAATATAGGTATCTAGCTGTTTTGGGATTAGGCTTCTGTGTTAACTCTTTATAATAATATACTATTATATAGGCCAGAAGGAAAATAAACAAGATATTTATTTCGGTCAGTCTTTATTGTGTCAGGGAATAGCTGAATCATATCACAACACCTTAGTAGATTATGAAGTTAAGACTTGCATTTGTGCGACGGAACGGAATCAATGGACCGAATATTCAGCCGCATATTCGGTACGGTAAAAGTTTTTCCGAATATTCGGCCGAATGTTCGTATTCGGTGAAACCCATGTTCGGCCCATCTCTAATACAAACCATAACTTGAAAACGTGTCGAGTAATCGTTACTTTTTTTAGTAAAGTATGATGGCGTTTACAATCTCACATTTTACGTTGACTTCGCGTTTGGCGTATTCTCGATGAACTCGATCGTCGAGTTAACGAAATTTTTGCAATGTTTCACACTCAGCATACTGGTCGAATACTTTTGTAGTATTGAATTTTTGAGAAATCCTTAAAAAAAGTATGTGTCAAACTGTGCACTTCATACGATCTTGGACTTGCTCTAGCTGATTTTATTAAGCCCACGTAATCAGCCGGTAAATAAATGTCCTTCTTTTTCATCTTTCTCTCAATGATGCTGTGTTGCGAGTCTACTTCCATAAATGTGTGCCCATGTTCCAAATATTTTTGCTCAATTACTATATTTAATTGAACAGCACAGTTCAAAATTGCGTTAGCCAGAACTTGGTTTCTGTTTTGATAACAACAACCATCTGACCATAGTACTATCTTAGTCAAATTCACCTCCGATCTTTGCCATTCAGTCTGTATAATGTCAACAAATAAAGCCGCAAATACTTCCGCATCCAAACCTCCGTTTACTTCATCCCATAGGTAACATCTACCGTTATGCGTTGCGAGATCGAAAGAGGTAAAGTTGTGCACCTTCAGCTTCATTTTGTAATAGGCCAGCGATACATTAAGTTTTGGTGCCAATAAAACAGCCTGCACATCGACACAAAACACCTTCATTGTATTATCCATTTCTGCTAATGTTTTGTCTTCAGATTTTTGAATTCTGCCCATGTCTTTTCGTAATTGGTGTAAATCATAAACGCTTTTGTCTATTCTCTGCTCTGAAAATGCAAAACAAGTATCACACTGGTCTTTGCGATTTTGATATAAAGTGATGTTCTGTTTCGTTAATTCTTGTGAAAATCGAGTCCATGAGAAAGGGTCAGTGTTGTCTTTTGTAGCTTCAGTTCTATAATGGTTGTACAGTTCTGTTAGTGAGTCCCAGTTAGGTTCTAAATAAACTTTTGTGGAACTAGCACGACAGTAGTGCGATTCCATTTTCACCAAGCTATTAAAGAAAGACTGGAGGTGATCATTGCGTTCAGTGTTAATCCGAGCTGAGGGTGATGGTACTATGGGTATAGGGATTCCGCTTTTAGCTTTTGCAGCCCATACTCTTACACACTTTTCCCCCAGATCAAACGTGTTCAAAAACATTTTTTTGCAAACGCGATGTTTGTTGTCATTCATCCGCAAATGATATTGCAAAGTAAGGTTTCTGCGTGATGATTCCAGGTTATCTTTTCTTCGGTGAGTTGGTGCCACTTGAGTAACGAGACTTGCTATGTAAACTTTACGCTGTTCCCAATTTAAATTCTTCCAAAAATTATCATGCAATTCTTTTCTGACTTCGTTTGTTAAAGTTCGACATTCAAATTGAATGGATCTACAATTACAAGCTTCTTTCATTTTTCTAGCTTTTCTTGAATTTGTCTGAGACCATTTTCCATCTCTTGTCTTAACTATACCTTTATATGCTTTACCCTGCATTCTTAGCTTTTTATTTTTATTACGATCCCATAATTTTTGATTTCTTATTCCATGTCTTTTTCTCTGTACTATCTGTAAAATACTCTCATTTCCCGAAGAATTTCCATCTGAAGTATCTTCTTCGTCTGGGATAAAAGTAGCATCACGGTCATCATCACTGCAATTAAAGGCTGCAACTCGTTGTTCGGTTTCTGTTTCTGATAAGTTTGGTGAAAAGTAGGTTTGATCTGAATCATGTCGTTGCATTTCACCTGTAATTTCATTTAAGAACATCTCACCAGTACTGGAACTAGGAATCTCAATTGTAGGATTAATGCCGAATTCTCCCGTAGTTTCGTTCAAAATATAGTTAGGAATAGGTTCGTCGTCAACATAATAATGATTGTTATGGCTAGTACTTGGCTGTAGGCTATTCGAAGATGCTATGTTCTGCACAGGAGAAATACTGACCATATCATTCATATCGACTCTAGATTCAGTAAAGGCCATCATGATTTCATCAGATATATCATTCAAAGTAGCATCATTACTGGTTATTTCACAGTCAAGGTGTTGATTTATCAAAGATGATGGTACTTCTGAAGTTGTTGAAACTTGATTGTAGCTGGTATTTCGTGATGTATCGTCTGCGTTTGGCATCATCTGCCATTGCTCTATAGATGTATTTTCATCATCATTGTTATGAATGCCAGAATTAGCAATAGCTCTCATGAGGAGATCAGCTCCTCTGCTGTATCTTCTCATTTTTATTCATTTAGTCAGGTAGCTGTAACAAATAAGTTTTCCTTAATGAAATATTGATGTTCTCAATAAACACATTATGTTTTTATGGAAAACATCGTGAGGAAACCGACATGCACTAGAACTCACAACGGTTCGAAGGCATGGGACATTCGCTAATCCAGAGTATTTAAAGCCTGAGAGGAAACGGCGAATGCCCTGCAGGGGTTAACTTTAATATAAAACGATTTATTATTTTCCTGTGTTCATAAGTACCTACCTATTGTATATGTATAAGCCTAGACATAATTATATACAACAATGTTGTGTAAAACCTATTAACCCTTTCAGACCCAGTGGTCACATTTGTACACATTAAAGTTTTTCCCAAATAAAACAATTTCAAAAGATTATTTAGTATTTTAGAGTGGTTGCGATCGTTTGTACACATTAAAAGCTATCGAAAACAGTACTAGTAACACCATCTCTTATCGTGTTCGGAATGTTTTGGTCGAGTTTGTGTCAGTGGCCAGTGAACTTTTGAAGAGTGCAGGTAAGCAGTTCTGTTTACTTCTAAATTATAAATTTTAGGGTGAAATATGTTTCGCAAAAAATGTTTATCGATGAATTGTAGTATTGAAATCATTTGTAACGTATTTCTACATTGTTTGTAGTTTATTTCACTCGGAAATCTTGAAAAATATTTATGTATACATTTGTACACATCAGGCCGAAACAAAAATTTTCACGCATGATTCAAAAGTTGTAACCGTCTTATAAAACGCGTGTTTTTTTGTTTTACTACGTTAATTTTGTTAGACAGTTCAATTATTTAGTTTTACAAAGGTGTTCTTGTTTATTTTTACAGATTACTGTGATGCAAAATGTTCACACCCGATGCATTGGATGCTTTACACAATGGAAATGTATCAGATTTGGATTTATCTTCGGACGACGAATATGTGGATCCTCCTAATCAAGAACCACGATTTATCCGTGAGGGTGCAGATATAGTAAACCGGCATCAAGGAGAATTCTATCCACCTGAATCTGATGATGAAGAGGAAACAAACAATCGTGAAAACAAGAGACTCACTTTACTTGGTTTTCGACGACGTCTAAGAGCTTAGTTTTATATAACAAAATGTCTTCCGCTAAAAGAGGTCGTCCAACAAGCAGCAGTCCCTTGCCAGAAGTTATTCCGAGAAGAGTGGGAGAACTTCGCCCAGGAACAGACATAGCTCGCGATGCAGTTGGTCATTTTCCTGTACATGATGACGGCGGTTGAACTGGGACCCGCTATAAATTGGTGGGATGCAAGGGAAGGTCACGCATCAAGTGTATCAAATGTAAAGTACACCTATGCCTAAACAAAGACAAGAACTGCTTCCTAACTTTCCATACGTAAACATAGTTATGAGTATAAAACTGTAAAATATACCTGATACCTGCCTACTGATTACCATGTTCCTATTACAGTGTAAGGGTTTTTTCATAAGTTTAATTTGTCCAAAGATAAAATACAATTTCGCTATTCATTTTTAAATTTATAATAAACGAATCTACAAAAATATACCAGTCTTTGTTTGAATAGGTAATCACCTCGTATACTAATTTTATAACAATGAAGGCCGGATGTACTCATCTGTGTACATTAAGAAAATCTAAAATTTCCTGAAAACTACACATCTTGGAATTTTTTTTTCCGTATTTTCTTACTCAAATTTACCCCCTTTATCAACACAAATTTAATCACAACTTAATTTGAAAAAAATATAATTCAGGACTGAAAGGGTTAAACAAGCTGCTTAAAAGTTAACTATTTTTAATTTTACTAAAAAACAAAAATTGTCAAAGAGACGTAAGATTCTGTGCTTATTAATGTTATTGCTCTTACATCCTTTTGATTTTTACCGCGAAGCACATGCAAATGAAGAAATCTATACTTTTAAAGACATCTAAACCTTTTTCGATTAATTATAAACTACCTCGTTACCAAAAAACACACACACAACAAGATTTCAGATACGGTTCATCCCAAAATTTATGTAAAATTTAGGTTATGTTAAGAAAATTAACGGTATTTGCTGTTTAAATCTAGTATTTAGTACAGTATTATAACATTTACATAAATTAACACATTACTTACCTCTTTTATGTTGAAACTTCCATAATATTCTGCATTCAACCTTTTCTTTACCACATAACTTTACTAATTAAGAAACCAATCAAAATCAATTTGACGTATAATACCAAAAAAGTTATTGTCATTAGAAATTATGAAATCAAAAAGTCGTATGAAATAACATACGGCATTTTGACAGCCACATCCAAATAAGGACTTTTTGACAATGTTAATAAAGTCGAGTTTTGCAGAAGACAACCACCCACCATATTTTGACAGGCTATAGATTACATTCCAAACTACGCAAAAAGCTAATAAAAAAAATAGAAAAAAATTACATACGTCTTTTTGATATGATAGCAACGACATGTGATATTTCACTGGCAAATGATTTTTCATGACTAACGTTACTTCAGCATTATATGTTCCGTTCCGTACCTATGCTAAAAATGAAGTTTGAATTATCATCAATACCGCTCCTTTATGAAATGAAACAGACAGAGAACGGATTCAGGTGCTACGTATAAAGATATGTACACTGCATTTATTCTCAAGCAATGAACTATTCTCGCTAGGCATAATTTCTAGAATATTATATTCTTCTACAAAAGCATGGCTTTTAAAGCGGGGATCTAAGAATGTACATACTCCGAGAAGCATATTATCTTCGACATCTTTCTCTGGAAAATATTTTGTCATGGCTTCTTCTAACTTCCTTAGAAAATCTCCCGCCACGCCAAATATAGGTTTGGTTTTCATAATCGAAATAACGTTTTTTAACCCATCTATGATTACAATTGCCAGACTTGCTGTAAGATAGTGGGTTCCACTCATAATCCGTGTTATTTCTTCGAATGGTTTTAATATTGAGCACACTTGCCTTATTGCTTCCCATATCTCTAACGTAATAATGGGTAAATTGGTGTTTAAATTTGGTATTACAGCCTGCAAGGCTCCTTTTAGTTTTAAAAATCTCTCCAGCATGTAAAAAGCTGAATTCCACCTTGTTGGAACGGACTGAATCAGTTGAAGTGCTTCTGATTTCTTTTCAAAATCAATTTGATATTTTATCAGGGCTTCTGTCGCCTGACTGCTTTTTTTAAAATGAGCTACTATTTTTTTTACTCGTTCTAAAATGAATTCAATTATACGTATTGCCTTTTCTATTACAAGGTTTAGTTTATGAAGGAAACATCCGAAAAACGGCCACCCCGTTTTCTCTATTGCACTGGTTATGTTTGGTGCATTATCCGAAACAACCAAAGTAATTTTATTCGTTAAATTCCAGTCCGATACTATTTTTCTCAAAGCGGCTGCTAAAGCGTCAGCAGTATGAGAGCCACTGAAGTGTTCGCAGTGCAGCAAAACCGTTTTTAACTCGAACTCGATCAGGAAATGAGCTGTCACAGCTAAATATGCATCCATGGTTAAAGAAGTCCAGCAATCTGTGGTAAGGCAGACTTCTTTTGCATTTTGAACCAAATTCATGATTTGACTTTTACACTCTAAATACCGCCCTGGTAACAATGTTCCAGATATTAGTTTTCTATTTGGCAACTCGTAACTGGGGTTTAAAGCTTCGACGAAACTTTTGAATCCCTTATCTTCTACGATCGAAAAAGGTTGATAGTCCTGAGTGATTATAAGGAGAAGTTTTTTGGTAATACTTTTTTTACGCTGTTCGTCGATTTTGCGGGGCACGTATGCGGTTATTGCTGCTTGCTGCTGCTTCCGTTGTGTACATGGCGGGACGGTTTGAATAGTCGCTGAATTTGGACGTATGACTGAGAATGTTGTTGGTGGATGAGAATTTGTATCCATAGAACCTCCTGCCACCGGTTCGTTAGCTGAGACTTGTCGATTTTCAGGACCAGTCGCTCTGGTCTGATGGTAATTTAAAAATGTTTGATACGCACTTATATGCTTGTAACTTAAATGTTTTTTAAGGTTTGTACTGGAAGTTTTGTACGAATACTCTTTTTTACATAATATACATTTAGCCACAGTCTTTCCTGGAATTTTTTCATAATGATCCCAAATAGATCCACTCATTGTTAATTTTGTCTTATTTACACTACCTATCTAAATTTACAGATAACACTATAGACCTACATAATCACTAAATTATAATAATACCGAAAATCATAGTATATTTATTCACAACACAACAAACTTTCACTCAATTACTTAAATTGCAAGAAATTACGTCACGCTCGACCTGTGACCTGACGATAATAATAAAATTTCATAATAGAAAACAAACAAGAGATTTTGAGACAACTGCAACAAATTATCACAACGAAAATTATACTTTATAACACTTCGTTTAAAGTCTATTTTTTAAATACTCTGTTTCTAATAAGCAAGGTCAAAGTTTAGTTTACCGTTATAATTAAAAACAGAGCACGAACGCATATGGTTAGTTCTTTCTAACACGCCCACTCTAGCATGATTCGTCGCTTCTCGCTCGCTCTCGACGTCGTATTAGTGCGATGATATTCCGAGCATTTACGAGTGATGCGATTTCATAGTGTGACTTTTCACAGACCAAATGAATAGCGGTAGCAGATGCGATTTATGATAAATTTATCATATGAAAAATCACATGCTATGTGTGATATGTTCCATGCCTAGTAGGATCCCTGGCAAAATGCCTGGACGACAGAGGGGCGTAACAAGGTGAAGGGGGAAGTAGGTATATAAATGTCGGCGTTTGGGACTAGATCAGAGAAGAGTCGCTTCTAGTTATTATTTATTCTTATGGTACTAGTTCGGACTTCTAGTACTATTAGTACCTCGCTCAGCAAGATTTTTAATTATTCTTTTGTTTTTGAAAACCCGTGTAGCCCAGGGGAGCCAAACTGAATTGAAGTGATAAACGCGTAAGTTTGTAAGTATGAATGGATAGATGGATGGATAGATTGATAGATGATGGATGTTTGTTACTCTTTCACGCAAAAACTGCTGTACGGATCTGGATGAAATTTGGCACAGAGATAGATTATAAGCTGGAATAACACATAGGCTTTATTTTATCCCGAAACTCCCACGAGAAAGGGAATTACTCAAGTAAAATAGCGAGTACTGGAAATCATATCTTGATAAATACTATCTGTAATAGGTACGTCAGATTGCAGACCAGCAACGGTTGGAAAATTGCATTGCATTACATTGCATTGCAAAAAAGTCTCTTGCTTCAAGCTCACCTATATATAATTGCAGTTTAGCTTCAAATGCAAATATTTTATTTGTCATTTGGCATCATCTTATTAGGTCCTTGCATCTCTAAATTAATATTGTTAAACTTCTGTATAATATCAGCTAATAAAGCTGCAAGTGCCCACCATTCATCATTGACGAGTTCAGGATATTCTTTATCACTTTGTTGTAAGATCAGAATTATTTCATTTTTCAACTTGCAAGAACCTTTCTAGCACTTTTCCTTTGCTTAGCCATCTGACCGCAGTGTGTAGGACAACATCGCGATAATTAGCTTGTAACTCCTCAAGTAGTTATTTAAATTTCCGATGATTGAGTTCGCGCGCACGAATGAAATTAATAATGTTTATGACAGTTTTCATAACATCCTTCAATTTGTCATTTGAAATTTGACATGCCAAATTTTCTTGATGCAGCAAGCATTGAATAGCAAATTAGGTAAATTCCATTCCCTCTTCATAAGGGCGATCAAACCATTGTTTGCGCCTACCATCGATGGACAGCCATCAGCACACAGATATTAATTTGGTTACATCTCATATTTTTCAATAAATTCTTTCAGTACGTCCATAAAATCACAACCTCTCGTATGACCCTTCATGGTTATGACAGTTAAGAAGTCTTCTTCTAGGATTCCGTCTGTTGTGCAGTAACGCACAAATAATGCGCACTGAGACATTGAAGTAGGGAGGGATGTGTCGTCGATCTAGAATAACACAGGATATTAAAATTTCTTTTTACGTAAATTTGCGTAAACTTTGACCTGTGCAAAGCGCATCCCAAACTAGACTATAAAAAATAATGTAAACAAACATTCAAAAACCTGCTTGCCTACTAATCTTACTAATAAAATAATAGGGAAAGTCTGTCTCAATGTTTGTTATAGGTAATCTCCGTAACTACTTAAGTTATTTAGATGAAATTTGGTACGTAGATAGTTATATAGAGAACCTAGAATAGGACAAAGGCTAATTAAATTTGGAAATTATAACCTCTGAAGGGGTTAAATGGGGTGGTAAAGTTTGTATGAAAAATTATTTTTCCTTGGTTTGATTTACTCTAAACTCGGTATAAATAAAGTATGAAATAAATAATTAAACACATGTTTTCTACTTTTGTTAAATAACTCCTAGGAGTTGTGTAACAAATTTCTGAAATTTATTGGAAAAAAAACTCTGGTTCGCGGGCGAAGCCGCGGGGCGCATCTAGTACAATGATATGTATATTGTCATGCATTGAAATAGAGTTTATTTTTACACAACACCGCCGACACCCGCCGCCATTTATATCTCCGCTGGAGTCGAGTGCATGGCGAAAGAGAGATAGTCATATTAGGTTGTGCAAGTGTGAAGAGAACGAAATGCTTGATAGACGAATAGACAATGGCTAGCTGGCTAGAGAAACGGTTGCGGCAACGCTCGACCGTCGACTGCGCGATGCAAATGTCGTTCACGAGTAAACTAGTTTATACGTGGACTGTAAACTAGTTTATCAGTCGACGGCAACAAAACAGTTTAAATAAACTGTTCGTTCATTCAACGACCACCCTTAAAACATACCTACGAAATGGTTTTCAAATGACTCTTCTGCCAATTCTCACAATAGACGGTTTGACGCTCCTGTCTTCTTAATACCCATAATCGCACCCACCAACGACGGCATTTCCTTAGCTTCATTTTGATCACATACATATTATTGCAACTCCTAAACGTACGGCCTCATTCGACGACATCTTTCGACGACATCTTTCGAAGAATATGTGTTGAACAGTTTATTTTCCAGATACCGTGTTAACAGCATTCCTTTCATTTCTGCTCCATTCAACCAAACTGATTCAATTTGGTTGAACCGTTTTTATGAAATGGGAAAAGCATGAAATGGACTTTGGGTGTAAATAAAATTGTATGTAATGAACCAGACCGTCTATTTTCACCTTAAGATTGTCATTTAACTTCTTGCGGCACCTTTACCTTATTTTATAATGCTTCAAAATGTTTCACAAGAGACACCTTTGCCTCCATGGTTGGCCCCATGATGTTCCTTCCTTATGACTTGATTATGTTTATTCAGAATCTTCGTCACTGAGGATATCATCATGAGGTCTTGCAAAACTTAACCAAGGCCTCATCTTATCCACAGAAACCACAGTTGTTTATTTTTTGTTCCCTTTTCGAGTTATAGGGGTACCTTCAATCTGATACCTATCATGGTAAAAGAGTTTTGTTATTTTATACGGTCCTTGAAATTTATTAATTTCTTACTACTGCCGGTACATGACGCTCTACCCTCACTAAATCTCCTATTTTGTATTGATATGGTTTTGCACTTGTTTTATCGTACCTGTCCTTCTGTTGTTGTTGGGAGCTTTCTAGAAAGGGGCTTATTTCGTCTCGTATAGAGGCTACATCTACATATATTAGTTTCTATAAAACCATTGTCAATCGCAGAGACTAATTTACTATCGCTGGAACTTCGTGCGAAACCCGAATAGTGCTATGTTTTTGTTGAGGTTGACATCTGATATGGTGCGGGCTGACTTGACCAATGAATCGACTTGACTGACATTCCTATTAGTATTTCGTTTGTCGTTGAAATTAGTTTTAATATTTCGGGAATTTCTGAGGAAAGCAATTTATCCAGACTTTCAAACTGTGCTCCGTCTGCTCCTAATCTAACAGCGCGATAATCTATCATTTATTCCGTGTAAGACACATTCTACGGCTCTTCTATCAGTTATACTACATCTGTTGATTAAGTATATTTTATCGTAGAAATAATCTTCTAGCGAATCTCCGAACTTCGGACGTTTTGACAACATATCACTCAACATCTGTCCATAATTTTAATCGCTTGGGAAGGCTGCCATAAGCTTGATTGCCATTCTTGCCAAGAAAAAAGTATTGAGGATAATATGATGACAGCATTACGAAACGATGCTCACTTCACATTGCATATTTTTATCTCTTTTCTAATGATACACGATGATAGAGACAGAAGATAGGTGAAATTAGTACTATTACCCCACAAATATAGGAAGTCGCCTGACTCAGTTATTTCAATGAAATCCAATGTAATGTAGCCCAAATTTATTCGTGTTACGCCATTAAATACAACAATGCCATCAAAGTTCTCAAGGATAACGAACATAAATTAGAAACTGAAATTAATGATCACATCACGTTTCACAAAATTCTAATATACTAGGTAATATAACTAAAAATCAAGAGAAAATAAATAAAATTCTTAATCTTATAATGAAAAGCGATTTGACTAAGGATGCTGATTTTATCAAATACGCCCATGTGGCACAATCGGGGGCTCCTCATTCAATATTAAATATAGCAGATTTGAAGATGATTTTAGATAAGCTTAGGATTAAGTATTCGAAGGACGAGATCCTGGACGTAGATATTAGTTATTTTTACGATATTATAAAACTTACTAGGATATTTTTACATGGGTAACGAAGTAGTCAACGTTTATAAAGTACCGATTGCCTTTCCAATTACCTATGACCTTTATAAATTTTTGTTCTCACATCGGACACTAGATTATATAGACTTAATATTAAATGGAATATCTTTAACTTAATTAAATACTTAAATAAAAGTAAAAGTATTTTTCTTAAGCTCCTTCTAGGCGCACTCGTCCTAATTCGCGACTGCGCCTCTCAACTTTAACTTCTCAATTTGAAATGCTGGTGGATTACATGGGAAGGTATGTAAATTCATTAGGAATATAATTGTCACAATATCTAAATAACTTTAAAGTACTTTTTATGTTGCTGTGAAAGTTGGGCCGGAGTTTGAGAAAGTTATCTAGGTACTCAACGAATACGATTTATGTGAATTCTAGTTACACACAACAATAAGTCGTACACTTAAATCGTATTCGTTGAGTACCTATAACTTTCTACCGTGTTGGTATTTAATAAGTTACATTTAAATTCAATAGGAACGGTGACCTCAGCAAGCCGACGACGGGGCCCAGCGGCCGGCTCAATACCAACCATTAACCGCTGGGAAGAGCTCTCAAATATTTTGAACGCTGATGCCACTGGGGACACAAAAAGCACTGAGAAGTGGGGAAAGGTTCTTCTTTGTTTTTGTATGGTTGATTTATTTTTATTTACTTACCTACCTGTCCTTTCCTGAGCATAACTTTGAAAATATTCTTGATCTACCTGTAGTTCTCTCAATTAAATTAGGTTTGGAGCGACCTAAAAAATAACACGAAAAGAAAAGAAGCACGAATAGTGCAAAGTTCAAGTGGAACCGGTGGCTGGTATCAAAAATACAGTTAACTGATCTTGAGGACAGAGTCTTCAAAATTATTGGCACTCAAGCGGCCACTGGCATTGCAGAGGCGCCGGAAATTAGCCTAACACAGGTCTTATTTTGCGTATTTTATACCTAACATGATTTCACATGACAGGGGGTTTCATCTGTAGGTCTACCATGAGTTTTTACTCGCTAGCAACTGTAGTTATAAAAAAATATAAAAAATTATAGTAAAAATTATAAATAGTTGGTTAATGATGATGATGAAAAGGAGCAAAGTCCTTCCTCGAGGTTTTACCTCTGTGGCATGATTGTGTCTGTATCAAAGAAATAAATAAAATGTGGTGTTTCAAGGAAATAAATATTCTTATAATATTTTTTGTGAGGCAGCTTATAACTTTCTTCATTGTTTCACAGGGCCCTCACAATTTCTATCCCCATCACCACCAGCAGTTCAAACATCCGAATCTTTTAAGTTTAAAACAAAAAATAAAAATAAAAATAAATTTAAATCATGATTCTTTTACTTCCCACTAGATAAACTTAGCCTTCTTAGGGTTCCTAGACTGATGTTAGATCAACATGAAGTAAGAACAATATTGCTGTGATTGCATTTTTTAACTACAATGTAGTAGCCTACACTAAAGTAGTTTTGATGGTAGAATTATAATCCATTTCCTTAATACAAATAACTTTTTAGTTGTAGCTAGGACTGTGACTTAACTCTATGTGGATATTCATTAAATTAATTAATTTTCAGATCTTGAAGACTTGCATCAGTCGCCAGTTGTTGGCAGCCTGTATGAGCCGGCTGGCAGTCGGCATGAGCCGCTTGGCAACCCAGAAACGCCAACCTCCCGAAAGCTCATCACACCCAGGTGCGCCTCAAACCAAGACGGGACCAACAGAACGCGACCTCGCCAGTTCAGCGGAGAAGGGCTCGCCTGCAGATGGAGTCCGATCGTCAGAGAAGCCGCCTTACACTAAGACGGCGTCGCCGCCTCGACGAAGAGATCGAGACCTCGCCAGTTCAGCGGAGAAGGGCAGCCTGCAGTCGTAGTCGGAGGGTGCTCGCCAAGCGTTTTTGGAGTCCGACCGCGAGTGGCGGGCCTTCAATATGAACACGGAGCAAGAGGCTAACGCTCGCTCGCACAACAAGCCAGGTGGCAAGAGAACCTGTTGTTCTGCCCTTGAGATTTTAAGAAATAGAAACACATAAATTGTTTATAACTTGTTTTATTTGAAATCATCACCCAACATTGTTCTTGCTAATTGATCTCTTAGAGCCCTTCCCATCAATAACTCATTGCTGATCTTATTTTCATTCACTCTGTCAATTATTTACAATGTTTCTGCAAATAAAGAACATATTTAGGAATATCCCATAGTGTGTAGTACAAAATTAATAAAATGCAGTATTCATATTTATAAGTAATGAACCTGTGGAAGCAGTTGCATTTGTATGCAACTGCTTCCACAGGTTAACAAGTATAGGCAAGGTACGGAGCAACAGATTACCTGTGAAAATAAACATGACGTCATTTTTATCATTAAAAGACTATGATTCATGTGTAAACAACACACTGCTTTTACAACATCAACGACAGTGTATTGTATACATTGAGTTCCAATGGCTTAAAAAATACCCGCCGTTTTTGAGTCAAATATGCTCTCTACTACGCGTCTTGCACTACTCAGTCTCTTATTAAATGTCCGTTTTCTTTCATCCTGTATGGTGACATTAGTTGGGAAGGTCTCATCAAAAATGTTTCTAATTTGAAACCGCCATCTCTAATAAAATCGTGAGGCGAGGCACTGGCTTTTCACCACCTGGTAACATTTTTTGATAGAATGATGTCCTTTGAAAAACCGTACTGTCACTATCATTTCCATAGCTGACAACATCAATTAAAATAAATTTGGAGTCATAAATCATAAAAATAAATTAAAAATTGCAGATTTGGAGATTACTTATAACAAACATTCACACAGACTTTTCCATTTAATATAGTAGTAAGATAAGATTTTCAGACATGATACGGGGACCCATTGGGTGGGCTGAAATTTTATTCGATTGTTTTTTTTCTTGACTTTCTATTTGATGATTATTTGATGTAGCAACACTGTGTTGTGTTTTGCGCGGTGAAGTGTTTATCGTATGTTGAAGTTTTTTGAATGTTCAATGTGTCTTTGCTTGGCGGACAACAAGAAACAGAAAAACAACTTGAGATACCTACGCTGATTGTAAATTTTAAGTGAGATTTTCATTAGTCTATTGTTGGGTGTTTGTATGGATTGATAAGTAATGACAATAGTTATTTTAGAAATGCCGGCGCCTCGACAGCTCTCCCGGCGTCAAATGGAAATAATTATCGAGTTCATGGAGGCTAACAGAGAAGTCTCTGTGGGCCGTGTACTAAAAACTGCTCCTCTGGCGAAGCAGGCAGTTCAGCAGAAGTAGGAAGAGCTGGCTGCCATGCTTAACAGCGTTGCAGTCGGTCCCACCAAAACAGCTGCGCGCTGGCGCGAGGTAAATTGATTTGCTGCATTGTTATGATGTTTTATCAAATGAGTATGTTGTAATCTAAATTATTTCTCAGGTTTCTTTGAGGTAAACCCCTAGTGAAGTAATTTTTTTTGGTTTGATACTTATTTTCTTTCAGTATTGGAATGAGCTGCGATATGGTGCCAGAAAGAAGACTTCAGAACAGCGAAGGCAAGCTGAAGCTACTGGTGGCGGGCCTGCTAAACAAATTGTAATTAGTGCGTTTGAAGAAAGAATTCCCCCAGAATTCTTTCTTCAAACGCACTAATTATAAGTCATTGGAATGGAGGCAGTTTATGGGAATGAATGTGTCCGCCTGCCTTTTAATGTAAGCATATTCATATTCTTCAAAGCTTGTGAGAACCTTTAAATAGTACTATGTTGCCATACTTGCCATTTATATTTTACTGTTCATCTAGGACCCTCCAGTCACACCACCAGAGCCAATACCTTTGCCGGAAGCTGTGTCAGAACCTCAAATAGATCCTGCACTAGAACCTCAGATATATCCTGCATCAGAACCTCAGATGGAGGTTGAAGGAAATGAAGAGCCTGGAAATGGTAAGTACATTATTTTATATCCTACTATAATAATTCTTATGGGCAGGAACTAGTTTATACAAACTGTAACCTTTTTTTTCTAGCCCATTTGGTTATCATCCATCCGCCCCCAGCACAATCGAGGGAAAGAAGGAGGGAAGGTGCACGGCAATGTAAGTATGGGTGCCTCATGTTTGTTCTAATTAGGTACAATATAATTAATTTCAATGAAAAACAACCAAACATCATAAAACCTAGTAGTAAGGGTTCTAAAAAATATTTGCCATTGTTATAATTGCAACAGTTTTTTCTGTGTGTATTATAATTTTAAATTATGTTGTCTAACAATGTGATTTTAATGTGATAAAAACCTAAAAGTAGGTAACTTAAATCTACCAAATTTTTATGTATAAAGAAGTGATTAAAAAGACTGAATAAGAAATAATCATTACTTTTCACTATGGGTACTACAGCATAATGGACATAGCCACAGAATAATTTATACAATATGTTCTGATTAGAAAGACTGAATAGAAAACAATTGAAATTAAAGAAATATCCTAATTCGTAAAACATGTACATACACTTAGTAGAATGAACCTATTTACCATTGTTAGTTGTTTTTCAGAGTACCTACCTATGTTATAAAGCAATAGATATGTGATGATAACCAAAAAGTGATTTTTAATCTACCTAATGTTTATGTTTAAAAAAGCGGATAAGGAACTGATTAAAGAAAATGAATAAGAAAGAATCAATACTTTTCAATATCCTATATATAATTATAGCATAATGCATATACATACAGACACAAACAAGATTCTCTAGAAAGACTGAATCAGTCAATCAATATCTTTATTTCTTTAGGCTTACAAAATAAGCACTTCGACAAGTCAAATTAAATACTATAGGTAGGTACATATAATTTATAAATTTACATATACCTCTAATTTATAAATCGCATGCACCATCCTATTTTGAAGAACAAAAATAGTCTGAATATCAGCTGCCTGACCCCACAGCAAAATACCATAAGACAATACCATGGAAGTAACTATAATAAACTAAACTAGCTGTGTCGTGATCAGTGAGATGTCTAATTGTTCTCACTGCATAGGCTGCTGAACTAAGCCTACCCGCGAGAGCATCAATTTGCGGTTGCCATTGAAGAGATGGATCAATATGCAACACCAAGAACACATCATAATTCGAGTTGGGAGTTCTCTAACATTTGGTAACATGAATTTTATACATTTTGTTTTTTTAGCATTAAGTAAGAGATTATTGTCGGTAAACCAATTAGTATTTGTCAACTTTAAAAAATCATATTACCTATTTATAATTCTTTTAATGCACATAGTTACAAACATTCTATAATATGTTGCGGCTTCTCCACAACCTGTCTATGACAGCTTGTCTACCTCTATCATCAGGCACATGGTGAGGTTCATCAATTTGATGTGCATGATCAGCCAACATGTCCGGTACGTCATCCATAAGGCGGCCGTCATTGACAAGATTGTGTAGCACAGCACACGCGTTTACAATTTTGCCAGCTTTTATTGGAGTGTAGTGCAGCACTCTATGCACCAAGAGGCAATGCCATCTTGCTTTTAGCACCCCTATGCAGCGCTCAACCACACTGCGGGCTCTGCAGTGCTTTTTGGTATAATTTTCTTCTGCTGAACCAATTGGAGCATACAAAACTGGGGTCATAAGCCAAGGCCGCTGTGCATAACCTGAGTCACCTGTGTAACAAAAACTATTAATTATAATATAGGTACCTTAAAATTATATTGGAAGAACAATAAAGACATGCCTTTTAGTATTTTAAATCTTTTATTCTTATTACATATTTATAGTTTCATTTTATATGGGTAGCTAACATGTCAGTTTTTGCTTAAGACAAAGATTTATTTTATGTTGTTCTGTGTATAAATAAAGAAATAAAATACCAAGAAGCCAACATATTTCGCCTTTTTCATGTAAACCCTCCATATATGACCTTACTGGGCATTGGTTCCATATATGGGAGTCATGACTGGCCCCTCCAAAAGAGGCATCCAAATGCAAAATTTGCATATTGTCATCACAAATCTGCAATACAATATGAAAATGTTATGTACAAAAATATTTCTGCTCTTCTAGACACAAAAAGATCTAGGGACTAATTTTGAAGGAAGTTACAATATAACTTACTATTAAAACATTTAGTGAATGGTACATTTTTCTATTAAAATAGACCTCCTCATTCTCTTTTGGCATTATAATTGCCACATGGGTAACGTCAATAGCCCCAACAACACCAGGAAAGTCATGCCTAGTCACAAATCTAAGACAACAGAAAAAATGGTTTATTTAGTAACTTATAATTGGATACTCCCTTTACAAATATTTTTTAATAATCAATTTGGTATCCACTAACTTTCTCATGTTTAACTCCCTATGAGCCTGAGTCATGGGAAATGTTATGTGTATCCCCAAACTCCGGGTGTGCTGAGGGCATCTGTGACCTCTTCGATACAATTATGCACTGAAGATTGGGACAAACCCAGATGGTGGGTGTACCAGGTTAGGGTCAAATGCCAATAAAACACAGATATTAATTATAGACACAAGTCTGCCGTCCGCACCGCCGCCGCAAGGCGAATGGCTGCGCCACCTCTAGCCGGTCAGTGCATCCGGCACGCCCGTGACGTTTAATACTCAGAATACTACATCTACCTTTTACAATGAATAAACAAAATGTTTTTTGTAATTTTTCTACAATCATTATTACAACTAAGATCAGACAGATAGTTAAATATGATTTGGAAAATGCTAACCTGTACGTACATGTAACTAACATAATAAGTTCTAACAAGTTTTAGGTTGGTTACAACCACACCTACCATACCTACTGTTAGGTACAATTTTAATTAACAAGATAGGTGCTTCATTAATCTATATGATCCGTATTTTGTTTACTGTGAAACCTATATCACATCTCCACCTATTTCTTTACAAAAGAAATGAATTACTTATAATTTAAAGGGATACTTTATTACAACCTTTTACCTAACTACTTAATCCAAACCGAAATGGATAAATCTGTTTTGAACCATTTATTTGTCATCGTTTTGATCACCGCTCCTTATCTGTGCAATCTTCCCATATGTTTTCTTCGACTTTACCTCGCGAAATACTGACAATCGTTGGGATAAACGTGTTCTTGAGTGGAGACCGCGACTTGGCAAACGTATTGTAGGACGCCCTCCGGCCACGCGGAATGACGAACTGCGGAAGACTGCTGGCAGATGCTGGATGCAGCAAGTTGAAGACAGGGCGCTATGGCGCTCATTAGGGGAGGCCTATGTCCAATAGTGGTCTAATATAGGCTGATGATGATGATGAGTGTTTCTTCGTAGTTGTTCTCGTGTAAGTATCTTCCAGTTATTTTTCAGTTTCCAATCTAGGTATATCATATCCCATCTTGTAGACGACTGTGTGTAGTAAGTACATAAATGGATAGAGGTTTGATAGAGTAGGCAGTATGTTTTCTTTAGAAGCCCTCTTTATGTAGACTTTTTGAACCTTGTTAGATTCTAGATGCATATTAATTTTTGTCTTTAATTTCCAGAACAGCAAATTCTATGTTTAGGTATAGTTATATATTTATATTTACTTGAAAAAATCATGAATCTTTTATTCTTTATTAGGTACAAAGTAAAAGTAGTAGTTCTATACAAAGAAACAGTGTAATTCCGAACTCTTTGTAAAATAGTAAAAACTATCTGTGTAGGTGAACTTTTAAAAGTATATTTGATAATCTAAAGGAACATACCAAGAAATAGTCAAATACCGAACTCTTTGCAAATTAGTTCAAACTACCTGCGTATTTGAACTGTTGACCTAATGGTCAACATCAGCTGATAATTCAACTGTTCGGCTACCCTCTGGTATAGCTACCACCTGGTGTGCCTAACCGAGAAAATATTTCTCTAAGCAAATTTATAGCAAGTAGGTACCTATATGAATTTTGTATGGTCATTTAGTAGTTTAAAATTTTTTGTGTAGCGTTTTAACAACCTTCCATACCCAGCAAATTTTAAATGCCTGGGTACATTAGCTCAAAGCTGAACTGGATTTGGTGTTGTAGTATTCTGAGTATTAAAATGTGTCATGTGGCTTGTCGGATGCACTGACCGACCGGCAGGGGGCGCGAGATGCCTCTCCCCATTCGTCTTCGGACGGAGCAGACGACACCACGTGTACGCGTGTGTATACAATCGATATCTGTGTTTTATTGGCATTAGACCCTAACCTGGTACAAGTGGCGACCCTGCCAGTGACTAAAAATAAGAGGTAAGTGCCAATAACTCCAAATAAGCAATTGGTAAATCAACTGTCGGCCTAATCTGAGTTGCAAACAAATGCTGGTAAATAATCGCATCGTAGTAATGATTACCTGCTCGATGATTCGCCTACCTTGGTAACTAGACAGTGGTGAATAAACTGTAAACCTTATAGTAGGTAGACTTATTCCCAGTACCGACATAAATACCATAGTTAATAAGCGAAACGAATACATTATTCGCCGTGCCATTTTGACGAAAGTTATAACTACCCTCAAATAAGTTCAAAAGAAACAAAATAACTTTGATAACCAATTTGAGTAGGTCTAAGGAAGAGATGATCACCTACCTACATTTTTAAAAAAAGAAAAAGTTCTAGAATACTAATATCAGTACCAAAGTAATTAAGTTTGTATGTAGTTATGCTTTTGAGGTTCTGAGGACTTCTCTTAGTATAAATATTGCAAATCTGTTTGTGACTCAGTTAGGTGACGGAAGTTGGTTGGTACCTAAAAACCCATAATGATAAGATCTGACAAAAGGTAGTTCTAACGAACGGTACCTAAAAACCCACAAAGATAAGATCTGACAAGAGATAGTTCTAACAAACGGTACCTAAAAACGCACTATGATAAGATCTGATTACAGGTAGTTCAAAGGAACGGTACCTACTAATAAAAATCTGCATATCAGAGTACATAAAGATTTTCACCAAAATAAAACACAAGTTATTTATGGTATTATAAGTAACTTGTTCGATAATATTGAACGGAACCAAAATTTATGGACCGTTCTAGTAATCAAATATTTCATGTAGCTTACAGTAGCGAAATAGTTTAAAAAGTACACTTGGTACAAAGTAAACATAAATAATAAAAATTTCTCTGTAGGTACCTATGTGAATGTTTATTATATTATTCTTTGAGAAATAATGTCTTTAATAACAAGTTGACAAGTAAACAGATTGAATCTGAGACTTGTGCTTATAAATTGTTTATTTGATAAGCAAAAGCTAAAGCTAAACATTTTCCAATTAAAGTTTCTATATTCATAAAGTTTTTGAAAAGACCTAGTACTATATTATTAATTAATAATACTAGTACCATTTAATAGTTAATGTTAAAATATGTTACTATAATAATCGTAGGTACTTGTTCTTAAAAAAAACATATTTTAATTACAAAGAAATTAAAAGTTCCCAGTCAGTTTAGTCCGTTTCGACCAAATTAGTACTTACTAAATAATAGTAAATAATAAAATGTGGTTAGTTATCGAAATAACTATCAGATGTTATATAAATGTAACTTTATGAACAAAGATAATTATAATTAAGGGGTAGAAATAAACTGGAACTAGTATTACACACACAATTACAATTAGATCGGTTGGACCGGCTGCAGATTGTTACGAACAATCTAGAGGTAGCTCAACTGATCCGTAATCGATACCAATCGGATGAGTCCCCAAGACGCTGCGCTGACTGTATTGCGCTGCTGCATGGCAGGCTAGATTAAGAGGTAGTTTCGATGAAAATCGAAATGGTACCTACAAAAAAAATTTACATTAGTACAGACAGTACAAAAAATGGTACAAGTGTCTACATTAATAAAATCTTTGAATTGCCAAGAACTAAACAAAGTTTCGGTGAAAATCGAAACCTACCTAAAATGATTGTCATTAGTACAGAACTACAGATAGTACAAAAAATGGTACCTGTGTATTAATAATTAAATTAATGAAATCTTTTGATTTCCAAGAACTAAAATAGTTAAGTAATCTAACGAGATTAAGAGGTAGTTTCGGTGAAAAGCGAAACGGTACCTACCTACCTAAAAATAATTGTCATTAGTAATTGTCACAGATTGAAAAAAAATGGTACCTAAAAGTGTCAACATTAATAAAATCTTTGGATTGCCAAGAACAAAACTAAAATAAGATGTAGATTCGACGAAAATTGAAACGTAACGTACCTAAAAAAAAAAAAAAATGAATATCATTGGTACATATAGTACAAATTTTAATATGGTAACAAGTACAACATTAATTAAATCTTTGGATTGCGCCAAGAAAATGAAGAGCCTTGTATAATTCAAATTGAAATCATTGATTTTAATCTAAATGTATCCATAGACTCCCGAACAAGTAAAAAACTGTATTTCAGGATTCAAGCAAGCATGGACTTCTCCCATGTAATTTACATATTGTTACAAAATTCTTAAGATAAAAATTTACAAAAAAGGAATAATGCTTCTTAGTATTGACATCATAAATAGTATTTATAAGTGTAATTAACTAATATTTACATGATCTATAAACGTAAACAATATCTTAATAAGTTATTGTTGTATTATGCTTTAATGCAACAGACATACAACTTGTGTACTTTACAAGGGTGGCATGTTCAAATTACTGAACAAACCCTTTATAAATAAATGATTTAAAAAAAAAACACCTCCCACGAAGAGGGCAACGCTTTTGGACATGAGCGGGCTAGCTCTATACGATATCAAGTACCCAGAGGTTCATAAAAAATCAATCTGTTGGATTGGATCGTGAGGTGTGAAAAAAACTAGATGTAGGTGTATGCATCTATTTATTTTTCACCAAGACAAAACAATTTATCTAATGTTTACTGAGAAGAAATACAATACGTAATATTATGGTACATACTTAATAATGGACAAAACAGTACTTACAAATATGTCAAAGGATATAAAATTATTGTTTCGTATAAGTTCTAAATTATGTACTGCTGAAATATGGCTTGATGAATAATAAATAAATTTAATACCCAATCGAGAAATACTACCATAATTTCTTTGTACTGATAATACTGAAAGATATTATTATTTCAATTTAGAAAAAAGATATTTACCTTACGTTATGTAGAACATGGAACATTTCATGTGTCATAAAGGTATCCAGCCTAGTAAGGATGCTGGAGGACAGACCTAGAGGTTGCGCCTGTCGCTGATTTTCAGCTGCATTTCCTAAATGGACTACAATAATAATGACCAATTAAGGTTAGGTACACACTTTTAAAAAGTACTAACTTGAAATACTGGGAAAACCATTTTGTAATTAAATCTGAAAAAATAATGAGATGAAAAAGTTTCGTTTTCGCAAAGATATTATTTTGTTCGATTATCGAATATTCTGAAATGAACTAAGCTAAAACTAAATAAGTAGATTATTTAGTTTGAGCAAATAAATTAAAAGAAAATAAAATAATTTTACTTAAATTAATATGAAATTAATTATGAAATTGAACAAATAAATTTATTTAAAGTTAGCATTATCATTGCCGCGTCCCTGGGCCGCAGAGGCCGGGCAGTGAATGGATTAGTAAATTTGAACCTTATAATTTATAGTAGAAAGTTGAATGCTAAATATCGAGTTCCGACCGATTTAATGCATTATAATACAAAATTAAGTATAAAACGAGGGTGAGCATCAAATAAAAACCTATAACATTATGGTTTAATGAAGCAACATTTTGTCTGAAAAAAAGAAGCGACGAAAGACACGGGTTAGTGTTAAAAATAATCACTGGGAATGGCTAATAATTGTACCTAAATTATTTGCAGAAAAACAAATGTGTAGGACCATTAATGCTAACGTTTGCGTGGGAACTACATTTATTAAGGTATCATAAAAGTTTAATATCAAAAGCTCGGCTGCGTGGAAACATACACAGCCGTGGTTACCGAATATCGACAGCGATGCAGAACTCAGCTCAGTCATAAGACTTGAACTCTGGTATTCACATCAAACCCGTGCTATTAAATGAGAAGGCCATCTCTTTCAGTTCAGCCTTGAACTGATGTACCTAGGCATTGAAAATTTGCTGGGCATGGAAGGCTGTTATAACGTAACACAAAAAAAAATATACCTATTTTCTCGGTGAGGCACACCAGGTGGTAGCTATACCAGAAGGTAGCCTAATAGTTGAATTATCAGCTGAAATTGACCATGAGGTCAAACAGTTCAAATACGCAGGTAGTTTGAACTATTTTGCAAAGGTATTACACTGTTTCTTAGTATAGAACTAAGTACTACTTTTACTTTGTAGCTACTATAGAAAAAAGTATATATCTACCTTAACATAGAATTTGCTGTTCTGGTAAACTAAAGACAAAGGTACCGACTTACTGAAATAAAAGCGAAGACAAAGAAATATGCATCTAGAAAGAGATAAGTAACAGAATCTAACGATGTTCAAAAAGTCTACATCAAGAGGGCTTCTAAAGAAAACAACTGCCTCCTCTATCAAACCTATGTACTACACAGTCGTCTACAAGATGAGAAATGATATAAGTACCTAAATTGGATACTGAAAATGAAACTGGAAGATACTTACAGGAGAACAACTACTTCGAAGAAACATTCATCATCATCATCAACCTATATTAGTCCACCGTTGGACATAGGCCTTCCCTAATGAGCGCCATATCGTCATCCCACCTGGCCGGATGGCGTCCTACACTACGTTTGCCAAGTCATGGTCTCCACTCTTGAACACCTTTACCGCTACAGTTGTCGGTTCTCTGCGGGATAATGTCAAAGAAACATAACTTCTTCTCAAATGCGTGCATGGCCAATTGGAATATTGCACAGATAAGGAACGGTAATCAGATAAAACAGATTTATCCATTTCGGTTTGGATTTAGTGGTACCTATAAGGTTGTAACAAAGTATTTATTTCAAATTTAAGAAATTATAAGTAGGTCATTTATTTTGTAAAGAAATAGGTGGAGATGTGATTAGTTAGTATCACAGTAAACAAAATACTTGTCATATAGATTAATGAAGCACCTGTCTTGTTAATTAAAATTGTACCTAACAGTAGCTATGGTAGGTGTGGTTATAACCAACCTACAATTTGTTATAACATATTATGTAAATTACTTGTTGGTTTAGCAACTTCAAAATAATATTAATGTATTTGTTTAATCTTAGTCATAAGAATAATGTTTGTAGAAGAGTTACAAAAAAACATCTTGTTTATGTTTTGTAAAAGGTAGATGTAGTATTCTGAGTATTAAAATGTGTCATGTGGCTTGTCGGATGCACTGACCGACCGGCAGGGGGCGCGAGATGCCTCTCCCCATTCGTCTTCGGACGGAGCAGACGACACCACGTGTACGCGTGTGTATACAATCGATATCTGTATTTTATTGGCATTAGACCCTAACCTGGTACAGGTGTGAATACCAGATTACGACCTTAACAAATCTCATGATACTGAGTTCTGCATCACTGTCGATTTTCAGTAAACACGGCTGTGTATGTTTCCACGCAGCCGAGCTTTTGATTTTAAACTTTTATGATACTCTAATAAAATATGTGGATCCCACGCAAACGTTAGCATTAATGGTCCCTAACATTTTGTGCTGTTGCAAATAATTTAGGTACAATTATTAGCCATTCCCAGTGATTATTTTTGACACTAATCCGTGTCTTTCTCAGTCGCTTCTCTTTTTTCAGATAGAATTGTGCATCATTAAACCATAATAAAGGTTGTTGTTGATGCTCACCCTCATTTTATACTTAATATATATTGTATTAAAATACATCTGTTTTATATCTGTAAGTATCTATACATCATCGGTCGGAACTCGACATTCAACTTTCAATTGTAGATTATTAGGTACATATTTACTAACCCATTCACTGCCCAGCCTCTGCTGTTTTACCCCCAGGGACGCGGCAATGAAAAAAGTAACTTTAAATGAATTTATTTGTTCAATTTCACAATTAATTTATGTAATATTATTTTATTTCCTTTTATGTAATTTATTTGTTTTCATATGTAATTTACTCATTTACTTTAGCTTAGTTCAGTTCAGAATATTCGATAGTCGAACAAAATAATAAAATATATGTTTACAGAAACGAAACTTTTCCATCTCGTTATTGTAGCTGTTTTAATAACAAACATGATTTATTTGAAGTACTATTCAAAAGTAACCTAAAAATGGTCATTATTTTTGTAGTCTATTTAGGAAATGCAGCTAAATAATCAGCGATGGGAGGCAACTTCTAGGTCTGTCCTCCAGAATACTTGCTGAGCTGGACGCCTTTTTGACACATGAAATTTTCCATGTTCTAAATAAGTAGGTAAATATCATTCTTTTTTTTTTATAAATATCTTTCATTATTATCACTTTAAAAAAATTATGGTTGTATTGCTTGAATTGGTATTAAATTTATTTATTCAATTAAATATTCAGTACATTTATTTTAGCCATATTTCAGCAGTACCCAATTTAGAACTCATGCGAAAGAATACTTTTAAACCCTTTGACATTTGTAAGTACTCTTTTGACCATTATTAAGAACCATATTACGTACATAATACGTATTGTATTTCTTCTCACTACGAACTAAGTAATATAATATTAATAATTTGTTTTGTCTTGGTGAAAAATAACAATAGATGCATACACCTACATCTACTTTTTGCAAACCTCACGATCCAAAAAATTGATCCTTTATGAAGCTTCTGATATCTTATAGAGCTAGCTCGCTCATGCATGTGCAAAAGCGTTACCCTCTTCGCGAGAGGTGTTGTATGTCTGTTGCATTAAATATAACAATTACCTTTAAGGGTCTTCATTTTCTTGGCACAATCCAAAGATTGAATTGATGTTATACTTGTGACCATATTTGTGCTATATGTACCAATGACATTTATTTTTGGTAGATAGATACCGTTTCGACCGTTTTTATCGTTTATTTATATTATATTACTATTTTGGTACAATCTGTACTAATGACAATTTGTTTTTTTTGGTTTCTGTTTTCAACGAAACTACCTCTTAACCTATAGTTTAGTTCTTGGCAATCCAAGGATTTTATTAATGTTGACACTTGTAACTACCATTTTTGTACTATCTGTACTGATAACAATTATTTTTGGTGGGAAGGTACCGTTTCGATTTTACCGAAACTACCTCTTAATCTCGTTAGATTACTTAACTACTTTAGTTCTTGACAATTCAAGAATTTCATTAATGTTGATACTTATACCATTTTTGTACTATCTGTACTAATAACAATTATTTTTTGTTGGTAGGTACCGTTTCGATTTTCACCGAAACTACCTCTTAATACTTTTGATCTTGGAAATCCATTTTATTATTAATCTTAAAATTGTACCATTTGTAAACTATCTGTACCAATGACAAATATTTTGGTAGGTACCTTTTCGATTTACACCAAAACTACCTCTTAATCTAGCCTGCCATGCAGCAGAGCAATACGTCTTGGGGACTCATCCGATTAGTATCGATTACGGATCAGTTGAGCTACCTCTAGATTGTTCGTAACAATCTTCAGCCGGCCCAAGCGATCTAATTGTTCAAGTTTATTTCTTCCCCTTAATTATAATTATCTTTGCTTATAAAGTATAACATCTATTTACCATCTGTTAGCTATTTCGATAACTAACCACATTTTATCATTTACCATTATTTAGTACTAATTTGATCAAAACAGACTAAACTGCCATGGAACTTTTAATTTCTTTGTAATTTAGATTTGATTTTTTAAATAGTTCGAGTATTATATTATTAATAATACCTATAGTACTAGTGCATTTCAAAAACTTTATAAATAAGTATATACAATGTGATTCTTCGAACCTTGATCAAACGAAATGTGCGGATACACGACACATATTTATCGATAAAAACCGAGATAAAAAAAGTTTAATGTTATTTTTTTTAAACACAAGTCAAGTACAGATATCAACAGGAATCTCAACTGATTTAATCTAAATGGCAGAAAGTACCTAGAACCTAGAAAGTACCATTTTTTGAACTTGATCAAGATCAAGTTCAAAAAATCACATTGTATACAAACTATAATTGGAAAGTCTTTAGCTTTGTTTACTCTATTCTAACAATCTATTGATATCTAAATATTATGATCTTTTTTCTTCTCAAATAAACAATTTATTAAGTACAAGTCTCAGATCCAATCTGTTTACTTGTCAACTTGTCGTTAATTACCTACATTATTTCTCACAAAATAAAATATTATCCATTCACATAAAGAGAAATGTTTATTGGGGCTAGATGATGCTGTGTGGACTGTCCGGAATTATTTATTATTTATTATGTTTACTTAGTAGGTACCAAATGTACTTTTTAAACTAATTCGCTACTGTAAACCACATGTATTTGATTGCTAGAACGGTCAATAAATTTTGGTTCCGTTCAATTTTATCGAACTTATACTTACTACCATAAACAATTAAATTATTTATTTTTTATTTAATTTATTTTGGTGAAAATCTTTATGTACCTCTACTATATCTGTCTGATATGCAGATATTTATTAGTAGGTACCGTTCGTTTGAACTACCTGTTCTCAGATCTTATCATAATAGGTTTTTTAGGTACCGTTCATTAGAACTACCTCTTGTCAGATCATATCTTTGTGGGTTTTTAGGTACCGTTCGTTAGAACTACCTCTTGTCTGATCTTATCATTGTGGGCTTTTAGGTACCAACCAACTTCCGTCACCCAACTGAGTTACAAACGGATTTGCAATATTTATACTTGGGAAGTCCTCAGAACCTCAGAAAGCATAACTACATATAAGCTTAATTACTTAGGTACTGATATTAGCATTCCAGAACTTTTCTTTTTAACAATGTAGGTAGGTGATCATCTTTTCGTTAGACCTACTCAAATTTGCTAACAAAGTTATTTTGTATCTTTCTAACCTATATGAGGGTAGTTATAACTTTCGCCAAAATGGCACGGCGAATAATGTTTTCGTTGCTTATCAACTATGGTATTTATGTAGGCACAGGGAATAAGTCTACCTACTATCAGGTTTACAGTTTATCAAGGTATGCGAATCATCGACCATGTAGGTAATCATTACTACGATGCGATTATTTACCAGCTTTTGTTTGCAACTCAGATAAGGCCGTCAGTTGATTTACCAATTGCTTATTTGGAATTATTGGCACTTACCTCTTATTTTTAGTCACTGGCAGGGTCGCCACTTGTACCAGGTTAGGGTCAAATGCCAATAAAACACAGATATTAATTATAGACACAAGTCTGCCGTCCGCACCGCCGCCGCAAGGCGAATGGCTGCGCCACCTCTAGCCGGTCAGTGCATCCGGCACGCCCGTGACGTTTAATACTCAGAATACTACAGTGGGTGATAAGCCCCGACGTTCTTTTGATAGCATCCATTAGCATAAAATGTAATGGCTGCTAAAATCTGAAATTATAATTACAATCCTAGATTAATACAAATATAGATATATGTTATGGCGGTAGGTATGTATGTAGGTAGGTACCTACCTAAATGTTTTTAAGTTTATGATTTGATTAAGTATAAAAATGTCTTAGTAATTATGACTTGACTTCTTTGTTAAAAGTAACTTGTGTCTGATTTGTTTTACACTTTTCTATAGTTAGTGGGTAGGTTGGTAATCTATGTCAAGATAAAGGTGCCACAAGTTTATAAAGATAAATAGTAGGTAAGTCTTACTTTGAGCTCGGGACAAATCGCGTCGCTTCTTCTGCTAACGAGTAGCAGCAGCTCCAGGGTTTGGCACAAATCAGAAAATTGATCCTTTGAGAGCCTGAAATTGGCCCGAAAGTTGTTTTCTGGCAAGCTGAAAGGATCGCTCCGCAGTCGAATAAATTTGCGTTCGAGGACAAGTTTTTTTTTAGCCTTTCCTCTTTGGCTAACACCATTAAAGGAAGGGCCATGATACCTACCTACAGAATCTTGAAAGTAATGAAAATATTGAAAACTATGAATAACAGTACGCTATGAAGCTTGCATCATAGTGGTGTAACTAATATAATCGTAATAGGTATACGGAACATAATACGAGGACCCAGATAATCATAATAGGTACGTGAAACTACAGTATTATATTATCCAATAATAGTCAAAAAACAGGGTCATTCACTTCACGCGTAGGCGCAGTGGCGACTATGGCGAGCGAGCGACTGAATAATATTATATTAGCTAATACCATACATAATACGATTACGTGAGATACCTATTACGCGCTGTGCAGCGAGAGAACGACTAATACCATCTACCTAATATTTTCTACGTACCTATTACGCGCGCGGCCACGGCATTCCCGTTCCGTTACCCTGTTATTTCGTATTCGTATTATCTTTGAGTAACAGGTATAAAGTATTATATACGCTCATATAATAGATTAGGATCGCCGCTGTGTTGTCATTCCGTTGCAGAGTTTGTTCTTTGTTTATGTTTTGTTTGGAATGGTGTTTTGTTTGTTTTATTTATAATAAGTGCTTTAGTTTGTTTCTAAGTGTAAAGTTAAGTGAAAAGCGAGTTTATGACTGAAATAATAGCTAGCTATTCTTAGTTTAGTAGCACAAATCAACTTCAATTTCAACTTCTTATAGGCGCTCCACATTCACACAAGAACTTCGCGAGAACGCGTGAAACAGGCGAGAAGCGTGAATGTGGAAGCGATTCGCGTATTCGTCTCACGTTCTCGCCTTGTTCTCGCGCTGTTCTCCACTTTTTGTCGGTTTTTTGGCGCGAGACAAAGGAGCGCGAGAACGTGAGAACAGGCGAGAACGTGTATTGACTCCACACTCGCATGTTTCTTAGTAGCGCGGGTCATCGTCATTGAGCGCGAGAACTGTAGCGAGAACAATTTGAGAAGTTTGTGAGAATGTGTACCCAAAGAAGTTCGCGCTACAGTTCTCGCGAAGATTCTCCGGAGATTCTTGTGTGAACGTCTCGTGTGAATGTGGAGCGCCCTTTATTGAGTGGCGCCGCTTGCTTTTCATCAAGTGGTCTTCAACATTTCGACTCTGTGTGAAATGCAAGTAAGAATCGAACTAAGGTTCATTTTCTGGCGTCAACGTCGAGAGAAGTTTCTCTCGAGTCATGTGATATCGCTTCGAGAGCCATGCAGGCTACTCGGAAGCTGTTCGTTAACCGGTTGGCTACGATGGTCTGGGGAAAGGTCTTCCGAAAGCTCCAGGAGCTCTCTGGGCAGAGGTCTCCAGCATGGTCTTACTTCCGGTGGTCTTGTGTGAAGAGGGGCGAGCCCGTTTAAATGTACGTGTGTCCAGAGTTGTCCGCTTGCTTTTCTCTACGACTCTGCCAGTGTCAGTGTTAGCTAGTGTCATAAACTTTTTATTTTGGATGTCGTGGTGGCATGAATAACCTCCCAGAATACAGTCCGCGCGCGGCGCTGCTGCACCGCGCCTTTACGCTGCAGCGCCGCGCCAGCACCAGTGCGTTTCGATTTTTGTTTTGGATGTACCTACCTACCTATCTACGATACGATTAGAGAAATACCAATGGTGGGTGGGTTACGTACCTACCTATTGAACATACCTAAGCCTGTTTAAGTATGAGGGAAAATTTATCACTTCTTTCTATTATGTAGGTATAATAATTAATAATAAATGCGAAAGTCTGTGTGAATGTTTCTTATAAGTAATGTTTTAATTAGGTACTTAAGTTACTTAAATGACATTTGGTATATAAATAGTTAAGGACCTAGAATAGGACATAGGCTATTCAAATTTGGAAATTTTAAATTCTGAGGAGGTGGTAAAGTTTGTATGGAAAATAATTTTTCCTTGGTTCGATTCACTCAAAACTCGGTATAAATAAATTATAAAGTAAATAATTAAACACGTTTTTTTATTTTTAAGAAACTACCCCTAGGAGGCATGGAATAAATTTCTGAAATTTGACAAATAAATTTTCAAGCGGGCGAAGCCGCGGGGCGCAACTAGTTATGTTTCTAAACAAACAAAAAAAGATTTTATCTCGGTATAAACTTGAACAGGTACAGTATAACATTGTATTTGGTATCGTTAATAATGAATAGGTTCACTATTATTAAACTAATATCAAACTAATATTTTGTAATAGGTATGATATCGTAATATCTTCAAAGCGATATATTCAATAACATGAATATGGAAAATTGACCCTAATATAACATCACTAGCATCAACCAACTTTATTTGTTGTGTTTATTTGTTTGGATGGATACAAATGGCAAATTGACACTTTGAAATGGAATGATCTGTTGGCTTATCGTTCTATTTACTGTCAAAAACAGTTATTTCGTTCATTCATGGGCTTTAATTTCGGCTGGGACTGGCAATCGTCCATTGACGGAGAATTTATTTGAAATTGGATGGATGGGACGCGTGAAGGCCATCAAAAGGGCTTTCTTATGTCAAATTTTGGATGGGAGATTTTACCGTAATTGCTCGGCAGGCTTATAAAAAGTATGTCTTGGCCATGGTCTTCGGTGAGGTTTTTAGGTGATTCAATTTTGTCGCCGAAAAACGCCATGTCTCAAGTTCAAAGGATATCTGAACCTTCTTTACTGCCCATAATGTTAGAGGTTCCTGCATCATGCTAGGTAAGACAAATGAAGAAAAACAGACTATTGATGATGATGGCGTCTTATGCCAAACAAGTTTCTTAATGCAGAATCAATGTCGCCTGACGAATTTTGGGACGAAATACTAAATATTTCAGAACCATTGTTTTCAAATTTGGCGGAATTTGTTCTTGAAGTTCTTTCTTTGCCACACACAAATGCCGATTCTGAGAGAATCTATAGCGTCATTAATTCATTAAAAGCAAAACCTCGAAACCATTATAACATCCACTATCAATTGGACGCTTTTGGCAAAACAATGCATTCGTAGAAAACTAAATGAAAGTTGCGTAAATTTCAAGCCAACACCCGAAATGATTACAAAAATTAAAAACCCGTCTTCATCCTACAAGCCGGTTGAAGCGAATGAAGATGACGTCAGAAACGTCGCAGATTTATTTGTAAGAGAAGAGTAGAATTAGTGTTTTATATTTAAATGTTTTATTTAGAGAGTATGGTATTTTTCTGTCACAAACGGTAATTATCCCACTTGTGTACGGTAGGATAAAATTTAGGTAGCGGCAACAGTGGTGGGGAGCTCGGACCCCACATTCAAGAACGGGCCACTGAACCAATATTACCCTTTGTCCGACTCAACTCCATTTACGAGAATTTTATTTAGTGTAACAAAATGGTGAATAATGAAATACTGAAACTGACTTCAAATTACTGAATTTCATTCATAGTAGTACCTAGCAAAAAGATTAGGTTTCGAAGTCGCGATCGAATTTTAATTTTTAAAGCTTTGTCTGGTTTGACACTAGCTCAGTTTGTTTTATGTGCTCGGACAAACTATAATCTCAGATTAAATAAGCAATCTTATTTCTTCTTATTTAGTTTGAAACTATAGGTAATTTGATTTGTATAATTTGTGTATCTGCTGTTGGTACCAAGTTATAAATAAATCTCATTCAGTTTTTTGAAGTCGGCTAAAAATAATATTTACCTACTTACCAAACTCTTATCATCATTACAGATATCCTGATTCTGCTCCGCATTTGTTGTGGGAGAGCGTGGCGCCGTCGATGCGGAAGTGGCGCCGTGCTGTCCAACCAGCTGTGCCAGCCACTTTGTGCGCCTTTGAAGCTGCGTTGGCAGACCATCCACGCTACAGCAACATGCTGTTGGCTGCGGTCTCAACCGGTGACGTCACTTCCGTGATTTTGGCCGAAGAAGGCTTTGCCAGCTGCCTCCATGACAGCAACACCGTCGTCGTGGATAGCACCTTCCTAACTGTGCTTGCTGGTCTGCCTGCAGCTCAAATTTTTAGTTTTCACTACATTGTGCAGGGGCATTTCTTTCATCCCGTCATAGCATTAATGGAAAACAGAAGGAGGCTCTTGTACGAGGCAGTGATAGGAAGGCTGTGGGTAGCTGCCGGCCATCCCACTCCTCAGCACCTCGTAACGGACTACGAGCCAGCCCTTCAGGCTGCGCTTGCGTTGTGCGCGTTGTCACTGTTGTGCAGGTAGAGGGCATGCCTATTCCACTTCGTGCGAGCCCCTGCTGCGGCGGGCTCTAAGAGGGCGATAAGATTGTGATTGATTATTATTTAAATTCTGTTTTATTAATTTCAGATGGGCCCGGCCAGAGTCAGTGGGCACGGACGCCCTCACCAGCTGGTTCAACAAAGGTGGAAAACAGCCCGGGACGCGTTTTTTAGAACAAAGAACGCAATTAAAAAAACGCCCTCTGGATGTGCTGCACCAAAATACAAAAAGTACATCTATTATGACGAATTAAGCTTCCTAGCTCCAACAGTTGAGAATGAAGTTGATGAATCACTGAATGACTCTTCCCTTCCCTCACCCTCAGTTAATATAGATAATACATTGGATAGTATGGGGACTTCAGAAAATACTCAAGATTCTGATATATTAATGCAGCAAGTTTTTTCAAACACTCAACACAGTGAGCAGATTGACCGTGGTGTTGATTCAGCATCATCACAAAAACCTTGGTTAGAAAAGAGAAAAAGAAGGGCCCCGAAAACAAATCCAGAAAGTTCTCCATTTGAAAAAGAATTATAAACTTTATTAAGTAACCAAACCCCAGATTTTAAAAAGTTTTGATGTAGGTCAAAAGCTGGATTTTAGATCGAGAGTGCTACGAGAAGCCATGGATATTCGAAATTACAACAGATCAAATAGCTCAAATAGCTCTTACTCCAACGACGACGCAACATATGCATCATCATACAATTATCAGACTCCAGCTTACCCAGAGTACGAAACCAACAATGCGAATTCTGGTTACTCTGGTTATCAAACAGCGAGACTTACTGATGAATAAATAATTATATGTGTTCGATTACTTATTGTTTAATACAAAACATAAAATAGTAATAAATACAATGTAATAGTAGTTTTTAAGTTGTTGTATATAGCAACACTAGAATAATTTTTTCTTTATATTTTGACCACTTCCGGTGGCCATCTTCAACACTCACATTTCATCTGTGCACACAGACACATTGCTACAGAGATACATTGCTTTCTATAAAAGTAAATAAATTACTAAAAATTCCTTTAGCTGTTTATAATCTATGGACTTTCTTTCTAAATTCAAATTTCCCGCGTATTTTAGGTTAGGTCATTGACACTATGTATAGTTATAAGCCGCCATGTTGGCGTCTTTTTGTCTTCTGCTTTTCTGAATACACCATGTGAAAGTACTTTTGAATTTTAATTTTGATACCTAATTATACCAGCCTTATACATGGCCCTACATCTACGCCGGATACTGAATTACATTAACCAGTAAAAGTAACATCAAGGATTGGAGCAGATAGCGCAAATCATTGCACTTTGGGAAATTGCGCATGCGACTAGGAGTGGTCGATGGAGTTCAAGAACATTTCTGTGAAGTGAAGTGTTATAATCTTATCGTTTGAACCCAGCACTCAGGTATAATTAGGTATCCTTAAGAAGTCTCAAGAGGTCAGTAATAAGTTACTTTTTAATTAAGTGTATTTTTGTGAAAAACAATCTAAATTTATTTGTGACATCTTTATTTTTTTCATGTAATGCTATGTAACGCAATTCAGGTGAATTTTGGTTGTTCTGCTAATTAGATCTTATCTATTGTTTGTGCCAAACGTTATTTTGAGCCTATTTAATCTAATTAGCCCTTATTTTAACTAATTCATCCCTTATTTCTCAACATTGCAAGTTGCATCAGCCATTTTGGTGTCATAGAATTTGATTCAGCATATATTGTTTTTTCAATTTAAAATTAGTAACTATTTACATAAATAAAAACATTAAACTCATAGTGTTCTTCTGTTTAAATTTAAATTAAGAACTGCATTCTGAATTGTCAATTAATTGGTTAGAAAAAGCTCAAACTGTACCTACAAATTATTTACAAAAGTTTACATCATATTTTTACAAGAATATTTTCAATTTACATTTCTTATACACTGTGTTTACATCAAACCTATACAAAATTGTAACTTTACATTATACTTATCTGTCACAAGTCCCTACCTGTTTAAAATTAGTAATTTAAGCCTTTGTAAAGTGTATTCTCTCAATTCCAGGCTGACTATCACCGTCTCCCAATATGTCTGAAGAGAAGGAATTGATTAAAAAACGTGGAAGTTTCAAAGGTCGTATTACTGCATATGCTAATTACTTGAGCAGCTTAGATGTCACATCGCTGACCGCAGCTCAAGTCAGGGAGTTACAATTGCGTACTGGTAAGGTTGAATCTTTGTATGACCAATATGATGAGGTGCAAGTTAGGATTGAGTGTCTAAATGACAATAATGAAACGCAAGCAGAAGAACGAACCGAGTTTGACAAGCAATATTATGGCTTGCTCGCTAATGCACAAGGAATGATAGAAGCCTACCATAAGGCCCAAAATAAATTAGAAAATGCATCTTGTGCCCGGTCTAACAACAAGCTTGTTAAGTTGCCCACTATCCAGTTACCAACATTTGGAGGTTCATATGAAACCTGGTTAGAGTTCCACGATACATTCTCTAGCTTAATTCATGAAAATGATCAAATAGATGAGATTAATAAGTTTCATTACTTGAGGGCATCATTGGAAGGCTCGGCTGTTGCAGTTATCCAATCCATCGAGTTTTCAGCAAGTAATTATGCCATTGCATGGAATCTTCTATGTGACAGGTTTGATAATAAACGTTTACTTGTTCAGAACCACGTTGCTGCCTTATTCAGCATTGAGCCTGTCACAAAGGAGTCGTCCAAAGCACTTAAAAATCTAATAGATCAATTAAATAAGAACCTTCGTTCCCTGGAATCATTAGGTGAGCCTGTCCAGCAGTGGGACACTCTTATTATTTTCATGGTCACCAACAAGTTAGATACCACAACGTTCAGGGAGTGGGAAGACCACCGAGGTAATTTATCCAAGGATAAGCCTATAAACTTAGATGCATTTCTCATGTTTTTGCGTAATCGAGCAGATCTAATGGAGACGATAGAATTGTCCCAAAATAACACTTCAAAGAAAAATAACAAACAAAACAAAATAAAAACTTTGGTTTCTCAAAATGGTAGCGATAAAGGTGTGCCTTCTAAACCTTGCTCTTGCTGCAAGGAGGAGCACTACCTCAACAATTGCCCGAAGTTCCTTGCCCTAAGTAATGATGCACGTTACAGATTAATACCCAGTTTTAAAATTTGTTTTAATTGCTTTCGCAGTGGTCATTATGCCAACTCATGTCGACGACCACCTGGTTGCAAGGTTTGCAAACGTAAGCACCACACACTCATACACATCAACGAGATTAACACAAACTCGTCAAAGCCTTCGCCGCAAGCGCCTACCCCCGCAGCTGATAATGATAAGAGTTCATCGACACCGGTTATTAATTCTCAGAATTCAAGTGTCGCGCTAACGGGAACACTGAGTAGCAACGCGAGCGAAACGTTATTAGGTAAAGGTCAGTGTGATGTTTTACTATCAACTGCATTAGTAAAGTTGCAAGACTGTGATAACAGGGAGGTAATTGCCCGAGCGATCTTAGATAACGGCAGTACTTCGTGTCTAATGACCGAAAGTTTACACAAGAAATTGAACCTGCCAACTGATCGCACAGATAGGATTGTAGTAGGTATAAATAATAAAGCTTCGTCTATTAATAAAATCTGTCGCTTACCTATAAAGTCATTATGTGAAACATTTTCAAGCAATATAAGTTGTTTTGTTCTGCCATCGATTACCGACAACGTTCCTGCGTGTCAAATTGATGTTAGGAATTTAAATATTCCATCTGATTTATGTTTAGCGGACCCTCATTTTTATTCGCCCGCCTCCGTTGATTTAATCATCGGAGCTGATTTGTTTTGGGACATTTTAGGTTCGCGTAACATAAAATTAGGAAAGGGAAAACCTATACTTTATGAGACTAGACTTGGTTGGATAGTCTCCGGTCCTGTAAACTGCGGCCGCGTATCTGGTTCACCTAAAATAAAATGTAATTTTACTCATGTTGATTTTGAGACTTCTCACTCTCCTGATGATGACATTCAAAACCAATTAACGCGTTTTTGGCAGCTTGAAGAAGTTAGCCCTCAGTCATCTCATTATTTTCCTGAGGAGAAGCAATGTGAAGAACATTTCACACAAAACACAACTCGCCTCGCAGACGGTCATTTTTGCGTTAGGATCCCATTAAAACAAACACCGAGCGTGTTAGGTGATTCTTATCAGCGAGCTTATCATTGTTTATTGTCCTTAGAGCGCAGGCTCAAAAGGAATGATTCATTTGGCAAAATGTACTGTGATTTCATGTCAGAATATGAATCGTTAGGACACATGTCCGAGTGCGAACCTGTTACCTCGGTTCCACATTACTTCATCCCACACCACGGCGTACTACGCGAGAGTAGTACGACCACCAAGTTACGTATCGTGTTTAATGCAAGTAGTCCTACTACTTCGGGAGTTTCCTTCAATCAAATTCAAATGATTGGACCTACTGTCCAGGATGACCTACTTTCAATTCTTTTGCGATTTCGTCAGCACAAATATGTGATCGTAGCGGACATTGAAAAATGTTACAGATGTATAGTGGTTCATCCTGAGGATAGGCCTCTACAGCAGATTTTGTGGCGTGATCAAAATAATACAAACGATCGTGATCCTGTCGTTAAATGCTATATGCTGGATCGCGTGAGCTACGGCACTGCTAGCGCCCCCTACCTAGCTACGAGGTGCATCAAACAAGTAGGATTAGAATGTAAGGACCCTAAGATTGGTGAAATAATAATGCATGACATGTATGTAGATGATTTTTTGAGTGGTGGAGATGAAATTAGCGAAGTTACGTACATGCGTGAACAGGTTACTGCCGAGCTAGCCTCAGCTTGTATGCCTCTTAAGAAATGGAAGTCTAATGATCTTCGATTATTACCAGAACCTGATCAATTGTCGTCAGACGTAAATATCGGCAATACCGAAATGAGTAAAACTTTAGGCCTTGGGTGGAGTTCAGTCTCAGACCAATTTTACTTTTCGATCAGTCCAAATATAGCCAAGGGAAACACAAAGCGTGACATTCTTTCAACCATTGCCCAAATATTTGATCCTTTAGGGCTCTTATCACCTTGTGTCATTCTAATGAAAATTATTCTGCAGAAATTATGGCTACAGCGACTGTCGTGGGATGAGGAGCTGCCGCCTGAGATAAATCGGGTCTGGATTGAGATGGTGAACAGTCTGCCGGGTATAAACGACCTGCGCATATCGCGACTAGTCATCTGTGATGCTTATGAAAGTATTGAATTGCACATTTACACAGATGCTTCCGAGCGCGCGTATGGCGCCTGTATTTATGTCCGCAGCGTGAACTGTCAAGGTGAAGTTTCAGTGAGCTTATTACTTGCAAAGAGCCGAGTCGTGCCTATCAAGCCTCTGACCATGCCGAGACTTGAGTTACTAGGTGCACTAATCGGTGCGCGTTTGTATGAAAAGGCCGTCAACGCTTTGCGAGTAAAAATTAAGCATGTTATTTTTTGGACAGACTCCATGATCGTTTTAGGTTGGCTAAAAATGTTGCCTTCAAAGCTGCAGCCATTTGTGCGTAATCGCATAGCTGAAATACTAGAAAAAACCGGCAGCTGTACTTGGAAACACGTTCCGACTGATAAAAATCCCGCCGATCTAATATCGCGCGGCGTCAATGTTAGCTCAATTCAGTCGCTTAATCTATGGTGGCACGGACCAGATTATTTAACGCGCGACCCCGCGCACTGGCCGGTCACTCCAAGTACTGTTGAAAAGTTGCCAGAAACTCGCAATGAAGTTTCATTACATATTAAAGATTCGAATCCACGCGAACTAATTGATTTCAATCGCTTTTCAAACCTTTCAAGGCTCCAACGCTCTGTAGCCTACGTACTTAGGTTCATAAATATTTTAAAGAAACGACTAAAACCTGAAGTTAAATATTTAACTGTTGAAGAATTAGATAACGCTCTAGTTTTGATATTACGACAGTCGCAAATTCAGTCGTTCCCTGAATATGATTTCTTGGTAAAAAATAAAAGTTTACCTTGTAAAAGCCCATTGATAAAATTTAACGTTTACTTAGATGATAAAAAACTAATTCGCGTAGGAGGTCGTTTAGACAACTCAAGCTTTTCGTTTGAGAAAAAGCACCCTATTATCATACAGTCCACACATCAATTAACGAAGCTATTGTTTGATTCTGAACATAAAAGGCTAATGCATGCTGGTCCTCAGCTCTTATTAGCAACTATCAGAGAAACTTATTGGCCGATAGGTGGTCGAAATTTTGCGAAGAAGTGTTTTCGTCAGTGCGTGCGCTGCAATCGCATGAAGGGTAAAGTGTTAACCCCGTTGATGGGCAGTTATCCGTCTCAAAGATTGCAACCAGGTGGATACGCTTTTGAGAATAGTGTAGGTGTCGATTATGCAGGTCCAGTGTCTGTATCTAGTCGCACTGGTCGTGGTAGTAAACTCATCAAGTCGTACATTGCTATTTTCGTTTGTTTTACAACTAAAGCGGTACATCTGGAGCTAGTGGGTGATTTAACAAGCAATAATTACCAGTTAGCTTTACGTAGATTTATATCACGCAGAGGAAAACCCTCGCATATTTTTTCTGATAATGGTACCTCATTTGTTGGTGCATATAATGATATTTCTAATTTTTTAAAGAACAATTGTGACTCGCTGGCAGGTGAGGCAGCGCAGGATGGTATTCAATTTCATTTCATACCTGCATATAGTCCTAACTTCGGAGGTCTTTGGGAGGCAGGTGTTAAGTCAACCAAATATCATTTAAATCGAGTGCTGGGAAATTGTAATCTTACGTTCGAGGAGCTCACGACTACGTTAACACAAATCGAGGCGATCTTGAACTCTCGGCCACTCTCTCCGTTGTCGTCGGAAGTAGATGACTACACCCCTCTCACCGTGGGTCACCTTCTCATTGGCCGCCCTTTCACGTCTCTCCCGGTACCGAACTATGAAGACCATCCAGTCAATAGATTGACACGTTACCAACGCATTGAGCAGTTACGCCAGCATTTCTGGACGAGATGGAGCAAGGAGTATGTGTCTGAATTGCAGCAGCGGATAAAATGGAAATCCTGCAAGGACTCCTTAAAGAAAGATGCTCTTGTCCTCATCAAGGAAGATGGCACACCACCGTTGAAGTGGAAGCTGGGACGTATCGAATCTGTCATACCGGGACCGAGTGACGGCATATGCCGCGTTGCGGATATTAGAACGACCAATGGGATCGTACGACGCAGCGTCAGCAAGATTGTTCCACTCCTGCCAGAAGAAGATGTTTCTTGTTGAAAGACGAGCTTTCAACGCGCGGGGGCATGTTTATAATCTATGGACTTTCTTTCTAAATTCAAATTTCCCGCGTATTTTAGGTTAGGTCATTGACACTATGTATAGTTATAAGCCGCCATGTTGGCGTCTTTTTGTCTTCTGCTTTTCTGAATACACCATGTGAAAGTACTTCTGAATTTTAATTTTGATACCTAATTATACCAGCCTTATACATTAGCCTTTTATTTAACAGGCTAAAATTGGTCCTTCAAGTGGTCCTTCGAGTGTGTTAAAACAGTACAAGTGTTTTCTTCGGTGTGCGCGTATCGAAAATTGTGTTTCGAAGACTCGCAATATCGAGTCGTTGGAGTGCCGGTCGCCGCGGTCGGAGGGACACGGAAGAATTTCTCGCAGATTCGCTTGTAGCGAGTCGCGGGGGACCTACATTTCGACGCTATATCGTCGATTCATCAATAGTTTGGTGGAACCTATAATTTGGAAGAAAATAATCATATCAAGAAAATCATTCGTATCATTTTTATTCAGAAGACGGTGGTTCGAAATTTCTATGACCTACCAAAGACAAGAAGTCGGAAGTTGTCGTTGAGTTTGTACGGTTGGTATGTCTGGCTGGCTAGTCGGGTGCGCTGGAGCAACTTGACACTCATCGAGTTCGGAACGTAAAACGTCAAATCAGGTCAAGGAAGTGTCACTGTCAGAAATCATCAAATTTGTAAACAACAACAAAACATTGGAAATTGGCATCAAATAAAAACAAAGTTTTCGCACCATATTTCGTCGAGGTTACCGGCTAAATTGAAGAAGTCGGTTGTTCGTCAGGTGTTCGTCCAGTGCGGTAATGCGTAAAGTGCGGTAGTGTAAAATAGTGCGGCAAATAATATAAGTGAAAGTGAATCGTGATCATGACGGAGGTTGAGCTAAGACGCCTACGCGCTCAGCGAGGACAATGTAAGTCAACAATAACACGTATAGAGAACTTTATAAATGATCCCATTAATGTCGCGTCATCCACCATAGACACTTCAGAAGCGCGCAAAGAGAAGCTTATTAGTACGCTAAAAAACTATGAAAGTATCCACTTAGATATATTGAACCTAGATGATAAAGATACAGAATGTGTAGGTGAAATTGAAGACAAATACTTCTCTGTCTTAGGAAAAATCAATACAGCATTAAGACAATTGAAAACCCGAGTAGACTCTGAAAGGCATTCCATTTCTACTTGTAAATTGCCCAATATAGAAATTTCAACATTTGATGGTAAAGATTTTGCTCAGTTCAAGCCTTTCATGGACTTGTTTAATGCTGTCATTGATAGAAACAATTCATTGTCAAATGTACAGAAGTTGTTTTACCTACGAAAATATTTAACTGCTGATGCATTGGCTATTATCATTAACTTGCCACTTGTCAATGAATCTTACCCTGAAGCAATCAAATTATTAAAGACACGATTTGACAATGAAACGCGAATTATTTCAAATCATATTGGTCTTCTCTTGGACATTCCACAAATGCAAAAGGGTACTGCGGCAAGTATCAGATCATTTATATCTGAAGTGCGTCAACAACTTTATGCTTTGATAAATTTGAAGCAACCTGTTGAGAGCTGGGACATGCTGTTGATATCTATATTATCACGGAAGCTCGATAGCTTTACTAACCGGGCATACCATCTCGACAGGTTGTCTCCTGAAAATTTACCTACTATGGAAGAATTTATGTCCTTTCTAGAAAAAAGAGCTATAGCATTGGAGGATAGCTCTCCTCAAAAGAATGCCTGCTATGAAGGTAAGTCAAAATCAAATGATAACAATAACAAGGTTTCCAATATTGTAACCAAAACAAATTTAAAACGGTCTTGCATATTTTGCACCAATGATCACCCCTTCTATACATGCCCTAAATTCAAATTGGCTCCAGCCTCGCAGCGTATAAAGTTTGCCACTGATAATAAGTTGTGCACTACATGCCTGAGAAATCACACTGACAAATGCAGATATTCATTCAAATGTCAGGTCTGTAAAAATAGTCACAATACTCTTTTGCATGAGGAAAAGCCTAAGGAAGATGAGGTTATTTCTTTACATTCAAACCTATCAACAAATGAAACAAACATATTATTGCCTACTATGAAGGTGAAACTCATTGACAAAGCTGGTCAAGAAATTGAAGTTAAGGTTCTACTTGATCGTGGTAGTCAAGTATGTATTGTGAAGCGTACACTTGTAAACCAATTGGATTTGACCCCTATGGCTCAAGGTTCAAACATTATTGATTTGGGCAATACTCCAAACAAGGTAAATGAATGCGCTAACATATTTTTGTTACATTCCCCTCTATACAATGTAAAATACATCAAATGTCATATTGTAGATACTATTACTACAAACTTACCTTTTTATCTGTGCTATGAACAGACACATTGTTTTCTGTAAAACTAAAATAAATTACTTCAAATTCCTTTAGCCTTTTACTTAACAGGCTAAAAGTGGTTCTTTTTTAGACAAGCAGCTACGAGACAAATCAGTGCAAACAGATAACCCAAGAAACCCTTTCAGTATTTATCATCACAAAGATATAATGAATCAATAAGTACACTTTAATATAGGTCAAGAGATACAGAGAAAAATTAAAAAAAGATCCAGAGAAGTATGCACAAAACAAAAAAAAAAGATTAACAGAGATTTACAAAATTAAATATCCATTCACATCAAGAGACAATTAAATGCATGGCGTGTAAAAATATGTTTTGCATAGTATGCACTGATGGTCAGAATGACTTTCTTCTCTTTCTTTTGGGGATGACTAGGCACTAAGTACCTACCTACTACGCCTACCTAAATCTTTAAACTAGCTATAATTACCATTAATGATTAATGTAAATGATGAATGCTTATTGATTCATGTTATTCATTTATGTGTTTTCCATCCACAGCTCCCAGACAATTAGGAAAATTAGTTTTCTTATAGAAGTTTTCAGATATTTCAAGCCACCGCTCTTGTGATGGTGGTGGTTTCATTTCTAATGGTTGTAATACTTCCCATATAATAGAACAAGTTTCCGAAACATACTTCAAAACTTCGAAGTTATCACCAGTAGCGAGGTATCTGGAACAATAACAGTAAATTACTTATAACTTCTATTTTACTTACAGGTTTAGAACTTAAAAGGAAATGGAGTAACTGTCGAGATTATTACAAAAAAGATAAACAAAAACTTAAGAGTTGTCCTACAGGATCCGCTGCAAAAAGGGGAAAAAGATATGTTTACGCAGACATTTTAAGTTTCTTGGACAAAGTAGTTGCACGGAGAAACCCCGAGGGTAATTATGAAGCAGAAGAAAATGACGAGCTATCAGTAAGAGATACAGAAACCTACCTACCTATGGAAGATGGAAATAAGGAACAAATAGATATTGAAACACGAAGAGCGCTAGAAAAGACAAAAACCGAAAATGCCAAGAAGAATACCAATGAAGAATCACAATCAAAAAAGAAAAAAACAGTACATGTACCAGGAGAAATACTGAATATACTGAAAACGAAAAAAAATACTCCAACTGAAGACATTGATGATGATAAAAGATATCTTTTGAGTTTTCATGGTGATATGAAAAAAATGACGCATTTGCAAAAAATTGACTTTAAGTTAGGCATGATGCAGTTACTCAAAACAATATTTAATGGAAATGCGAACATCTCTTCACCGTACTATATTAATTCAACCACCCCTAGCCCACCAACTATGTACACTCCGATCTATCAACAAGTTTCCCGCAGCAGTTCAGCGCAATCAAGATATTCAGGGACATCCACTAGTGGCCCGCAATCTGTAATCACCATTCCTGGACCATCTGCTCGAACACATCATCATCATCATCATCATCAGCCTACATTAGTCCACTGCTGGACATAGGCCTCCCCTAATGAGCGCCATAGCGCCCTGTCTTCAGCTTGACGCATCCAGCATCTGCCAGCAGTCTTTCGCAGATCGTCATCCCACCTAGCCGGAGGGCGTCCCACACTACGTTTGCCACTCGAACACGTGGAGTTCTATACGACATTGATTCTGCCCCGAACGTTATCATAAATTCATTGGAAACCTATAACCAACCTACTGCATCCACTTCTGCTCAGCAGGATATCGTTGAATCTATTTCAAGTGGTCAACAGTCCAATGCTCATGGCAATTATTACGATCAACCTACTGCGTCCACTTCAGAAACAGACGAAAACTTAATTTATGACGAATGTAAACAACAAATCAGTAGTTATTTGACTTTTAAATGAGTACTGTACTTTTTGAATAAAATTATCTGACTTAACTACTTTATTATGATTTTAAAATATGTACCTACCTACATACTGCCGTCCTTAAGCTATAATGCCGTTATCTAACATTTGGACGATTTTTACTTTAAGATGCCATCGTAATCAGAAAATAAATCTCTATCGATCTGTCTAATCAGTATATTTCTAGCTCTTTTAGTTATAAAGATTTAAAAAAACAAAATGCCGTTAAGTTATGATTATTTGAATGTTAACAATCCTTAAATGCCGTCTTGTAGAAATACTTATCTAAAATGCGGCTAAGAACACATAACCATAATGTTTTACTATAATGTACGATGTAAGTACTAGATAACAATGCCGTTAAGTAAAACTCAAACTCAATAATGCGGTTAAAGAATGTTAAGAGCTTTGTTGATTAATATTTTTTTTAAATGATGCATACTTATTCAATGCTACACTGCCGTTAGCTAAAATGCTATGCTTAAATGTGGTAATAGATACATAACGACATTTTAGCATTGTATTTGGATACATTTTTATTGTGAGTATACATCGCTTTAACGGCATTCTTGAAAAAAATAAAAAATTGTTGCGTTTAGTACCAAGACAATAATGCCGTTATCCAGCATTACTAAACAAAAATGCGGTTATCGGCATTCGGCACTCGCATTTGATTCCCTTTGTGCGCGCTGTGCCAACCCACCGCGGGGTGCCCGGGGTGGAGTGTCAGTGCGCTGCAAAACATCAAAGTGAGAGGACGTGTCACGCTTCGCGTGTTCCCGCCTTTTTTCACCATGGCGGACCATCACCGGTGAGTCAATTTGTTTAATATGAAATAAATAATACCTTGATTAGCGCATAAATAAACTGAAGGACTACGAGTATTAGGTACCTCTACATACTTTACCTTACGTATAAATTCTATTGTTACAGAAACTCCTCCAATAGAGCTAAAATGATATTAAAAATGATCACCAATCAGGAAGAAAATTATAAAACTGAAGAAATACCTTCGGAGACAGTTTTTGAAAATCTAAAGCCTTCTGGGCTCGATTACGTGACCGGTATTTATACTAGGCCGTACTCTCTGACCAAGAGTGTCGTTGATTCTTTTTGTGAAACGCAAGTAACATACAATTCGCATCACTCGTCTAATTTAGAGAATATGACAAACATTTTAAATGAAGCATTTCCTGAAAAACAAACCGTAACAAAGCAAACTCCAACGAAACAGATAGCTTATGATTCTACGGTAAATACCGAAAACATAACCTTGGATTTGACATGTCATGAAGTGATGCCGTTAGAAGAACCTTTGATATGTGATGGCTTGCAACTAAATATGAATCGTAGCCCAGATCAACACCCTCCAACTCAGCAGCTAGACTATCCATGCGATTTTGATTCCGATGATTCTGTGCAAGATAAAGATTATTATCCCTCTGATTTAAATGACGATTCTGAAGATAATTTACAAGAAATAAGATCAAAAAGCCAAAAGCCCAAAGGGCCACAAAAGAAACGTCACGTTTCATCAACGAAGGCCAAGCAAAGTTCTACCTCTAGATTACTCAATACAACTTCAAATACAGGAAAACAATACATGCAAATCGAACGTAGGCGATCTATTGATACAAATGTTACTCATGAACTACCTGTCTCTCGTAAACGTCGAAACACCATTGATGTTGCCATTTACCATTTACCTGAAGATTGTACCGGAACACATAGTTTGGAGCCCGAACCGTCAGGATCATTACCAAAGCGTAAAAAACATAACAATTCCTTACTCCAGCGAAAAAATGATGCTAAAAATAAAAGAAAGCTAGAACACAGCGTTAAAGAGGGGTGCAAGGAAAGTTGTCTAAAGAAATGTGCTACTCGCTTTACTCAGAGTGAGCGGAACACAATTAATCATATGTATTGGGATATGTCGTGGTGAGAGCAGCATTCATTTGTTGAAGCTAGCACTTCAGTAGCAGTACCAAAGAGGAAGATTACCACCGAACCAAAGAGGAAGCCGAAAAGGGCATTTACATTGAAGAAGCTTGACGGCACTAGAGTTGAGGTATGCAAAGTATTTTTATTAACCACTTTAGGTTATGAAAAATCTAATGACAGGATCTTACATAACACTTGCATTGAACCATCAGAAGATAAAAGAGGGAAACATCAGAAAACACCTTTATTTGATCGTGATTTACTGACACGACATGTTCTATCATTTAATCCATTAGAACCGCATTACAGACGCAAATACGCTCCTCTGCGACGATACTTACCAAGTGATATTAACGTGGTCCACATGCATAAACATTTTTGTACAGAGTACCCAGACAAAGAAGTATCGTACGAACTCTACAGGCAACACTTAAAAAAAATGAATATATCTTTTACGCGACTGGGCAACGAAGAATGCGAAACATGTGAGGGTTACAATTTACATAAAAAGGAAACATCGCATGATGCAAGCAACCAATTTGTCGCAGACTGTACTGTTTGTGTGAATTGGGCCACTCATGAAAAGTATAAGAAGGCAAGAGAGCTATATAGCGAGCATAAAACCAGACCACAAGAGAGATCTCAGATTTATTATAGCGCAGACCTAGAAAAGGTTATTATGTTGCCGAGATTAGAGTCGTTCAAGGCTGCAATTTTTTGTCAACGCCTTGTGGCTTACAATCAAACGTTTGCACCACTGGGCAAAATAACGACTAACTCGAAACCTCTTACAGCTATCTGGCATGATGGAATTGCAGGGAGAAAGCAGGAGGACATAATGACTGCATTTTATCATTTTCTCCTTGAAAACGGAGACGTTGCTAAAATTCACATATGGCTTGATAACTGCAGTAGTCAAAATAAAAACTGGCTTTTATATGCCTTACTGATTCATTTAATAAACAGCGAAGTGATCTCTACACAAGAAATCACACTTTATTACTTTGAACCCGGGCACACGTTTATGAGCAGCGATCAGGTTCACCACCAAGTTGAGTTATCCATGAAGAAAATGGGAAAACTTTATGATTTCAGAGATTTTGAAAAAGCTGTTGGTGCGATAAATAATTCCAAAGTAATAGTGAAATCTCTGTCTATTGAGGACTTTCTAAACATACCGAATTTTGTCTCCGATAGGAGAGTACAAAATTCAAACCCAAGAGCTTATCTGAAAAACATGTCGCAGGTATGTTTTACACGCAACAAATGAAATCATGTATAAGAATGACTTTGACGGCGAATATATTCCACTGCGATTCTTAAATGATAAATACCTCAAAAACCCCCATATTATGACTCTTGAATTTCGTTCGCAACCAAAAGGCATTGAATCGAGTAGAAAAACTGATATATTGCAAAAACTATCGCCCATAATTCCTCCGCATAAACTTGTGTTCTGGAAAAACTTGAAAACCAAAGAAAATGAAAATGCAAGTACAGGTACAAGTGGCAGAGCAAAAAAATAAAAGACTGAATTATGCTCCTAATAAGACTTATTTAAAAGTAGGTTATGTAACTACTACCCTATTAATTAAGATAAATGATTGTGATTTTTGATTTGTTTAAGACTACCTCGTTAATAATTTAGCTTAAAAGTATCACATAGTTAATATGTGAATAGCCTTATTTTCATAGAAATGTATGTGTTAAGGCACGTTAAAACCTATCGATCTAGGTATTTAGGTAATTTAATATGAATGTGATTTATTAATTAGTACTATAAGAGTTTAAAATAATGACTGAGCTTACTGAGCTACTCAATAACTTGGTTTTTCATATAGAAAATTCTCTTTACTAGATTTTTAATGTTCAAACTAGATTAAGTTTTTATAGTTCTTTTAGTTTGTATTTCAAACAATTTTATTACAATGTTGTCCAACGTAAGTTGATGAATAGTTTATAAAACTGAAAGCGATCTTTTTCAAGTGATTGTGCATGTTCCTAGTAATATAAGTTTAATTGTATTTTTATAGTGACAATAAATGTTGATTACACTGATTCTTCTTCTATTTTTTGTAACTCACCTATTTTTGAAATTTCTAAATTAAGTTGTAGCAAATCCTATACTTAAACACCGTTATAGTAAAATGTTTTGTTTTTAGCCGCATTTTAACATTGTAATAAGTCCAAAAATATATGAGTAAAAACTACTTTCAAATAAAATATTAATATACTTAGCTTAAATGCAGTTAAGGGATTTTAGCCACAGTTAAATATAGTAAATCATTATCATAAGGAGGCACAATGCTAAGCTAAAATAACACTTATGGTCTTTAACGACATTGAAGCTTAGGATTTTTTATTAGTATTAAGTATAGTAAAATTCAATATAAGTAAATAAAAATTAAATACTAAATTGCCGTTAGTGTTAACGTAGCGGCATTTTAGTTTTGCATTCGTACAATGATAATTAAAAAAAAGCTGGACTAAAACATGTTTTTACATTGTTTTAGTTGTAGTTATTAGATAAAAGTTAAGCTATTAGAAAGTACTTCTAAAGTACTTTTTTTTTATACCCTCAGGTTGAACAAATTGTTGATGGTTTCAAAACAGCATAGATTTTAAATTATTTCCCACCATTTTGCGCATATCTTGAAATTAGGTTTTGGTAGGTAACGGCATTATAGCTTAAGGACGGCAGCATAAATAATCTTACCTTAAAGTTATTGTGAGTCTTTCTTCAGCAGAAATGGCTTTTCTCATATGTGTGTCTTCTTTTTGGAGTTTATTCTTCAGCAAACTTAGTAATTCATCAAATGATGCTATCGACATTCTGTAGTAATCGAAGAATCTTTCAGGAAATTGTCGTAACTTTGTCGCCGTAATGTAAAACTGACTCTCTTTTATTCTGTTTACATTAAGAGGATGAATCCAGTGTATGCGTTTGCATTTCTTTTTTTTTCTGTATTGAGCCAATAACAATGCGATTAGTATTAATTCCTCCTCCATTTTGAGACGTTTGCGTGTGTCGTGAAACAAGAGACTACTGATCTATCTCAATTTTTAAGATAATGTGAGTTGAAGGAGCCGGAATTAAGAGTCTGAATTAAGATTCTTAATTCAGATAGGTTTTCCGGGTGTGTGAGGCCAGCCTAAGGCTGACCGCACACTTGAGTCAAAACTGTCTTAAGACAGACTATTGCCTTACAAAAGTAATGAAGACGCGCACACTTGAGACAAGACGTCTATTAGACAAAATTGTCTCATAGACTCGACGACAAGTCTGACTTACGACAGTCGGCTTCCCCTTGCATGTATGCGGGTGCGCTGCGCACATCAAAGACAAAACAGTCTTGTCTTGTAGTGTTGCCGGCAGTCAAAATGAAAAAGCTCCGACTAAAACTCCAAAATGGTCCGATATTGCAAAAGGTCCGTTTTTATAAATTTGTGTAAACAAATTATGTGCCGTAACGGGGATATTAAGTCTTCCTTATTTATTGAACTATAAGTTGCTTTATCTATGATGAACTTCAGGAAACTATGCATTTTTTTTACAGTAGGTAATTACTTCCATCGATAGCTAAATATTATAGGTAATTAGCTAAGTATAGTAGTCAGATGTATACGAATAAGCTTAAATAATGCAGATAATCAACTGAATTAAAAAAAATTCAAGACGTCATTAAATATTTAGATCTTATACCTAACTCAATTTAATTTTCCTTCTATAGCTATTAGCACCATTGAATTAATAATAATAGAGTAAAAAGCAATTTCTAAAAATATTTCACAAGATTATAGGTACATTAAATACTCGTACATTATGTTCTCTTATGGGAATTCTATTAGTGTTCTATTAGGGTAGGCGAATAGGCTTAACAAAGTGTATTTTCTAATTTTATATATATGTGTTCGTATAAAAGCTTTGTAGGTACTCGGAAATGATAAAAAGCATTGAACAAAATATTGTCATGAAAGTTTAATTTATTTCTCCTGAAAAGTCGCAAAAATGGATATGAGACCAAATGGTTCTAAAGTCAAGTGTTAGTTTACGAAAATGTACCTATACTCTTGGCAGTTCTTTTAACCCTTATAATAAGACTTTCGGCTATTTTAAAGTTTTTTTTTTTTAGATAGTTTACCTTAATTTGTACTATTTTGGGTTGTAGCTTTTTTTTACAAAGAACACAGCTTTTTATCTCTGACATCATAGCCCATACTATTAAAATCAATATTCACATGCGATATAGTTAAATGAAGGAGATATCGACTTAGACCATGGTAGAAGCCTTTCAAAATATTAAAATTTTTGGTATCCATTTGAACACAAAAAATAGAAGTTTTGGATGGATGGAAAAACGGTAACGACAACAATGACACCAGAGCGAATTACTTTGCTGACGGTGGAAACGCTAATATTATTATCCTTTTATGCAAAAGAGGTGCTTTCACAGAAAGCGAAGCTATGGGAGCATTTGCAACAACATGTGAATGGATTAACCTTATGTGCACCAAGCAATACAATGAAAAAATTCGGAACTGGGTCCACATCGCAAGAGTTTTGGTATTTCAAGAATCGGTAAAGCAGAGGTTCGAAAGAGCGAAAGAGAAATTCGAAAAAGAGAACGAAAATTTGATGAATAACATGGAAGAAACGAAAATGATGTTCAATGAAATTTTAAACTTGAACAAGATAAATTTACTAGACTTTTTCACACAGACTTACAAACACTTCACAAAGGGAAGAGAAAAGAAGAATAACTTGTTTTTCTTCGGACCACCATCGACCGGAAAGACGATGATAATGAACAGTCTGGTGGAATGTCATTTTAACTTTTGCAGATTGACGGGATTGATATCAAATTCAAGTTTCAACTTTAGCGGTTTGCTTCATACGAATGCTTGTTTCATGGATGAATGCAAATTGACAGATAACCAATTCGAACAATGGAAATTGTTGGCTTCAGGATTACCCATGTCGACGGATGTAAAGTACAAGGATAGATGTGACGTAAAAGACACGTTTTTGTAAACTTGCAGCAATTATCCGATAGAGATGTATTGCAACGTACCAATGGCGTACGAAGCGGTGAAGTCGAGAACAATCAAATACGAATTGAAAGTGAAATCGCCTTGGTACCTTATAATCAGCCCACACATTTGGGAAAAATGTTGGGCAGAATATGATTTACATATATAAGTTGGAATAAGAATTGTAATCAAAAAAAAAAGTAACAAAAAAAAAAAACTAAACTAAAAAAAATAAAAGAAAAATATAAAAAAAATTAAAAAAAAAATTAGGTTAGGTTAAATTAAGTAAGGTTAGATTAGGACGCAGACGGTGCGCGTTGTAAAACAGTTTTGTCTTAGGTGTGCGCAGTGTGGTAGACAAAACAGTTTTGTTTGTGTCGTAAGTCAGACTTGTCTATGTGAGACAAAACTGACTCAAGACAGTCTTGACTATAGTGAGCGCAGTCGCTAAAATTGTATGTCTACCTTTGCGCAGCTAATAATGAACGGCTCTGTACATGGGGCGGCGGGAAAAAGTGGCCTCATAAAAATAAAAATGCTCATATGCATGGCTCATAAAAAATATAAATCCGGCACTGCATTGAACATGCATTTACTTAGGTGTTGCACCACGGTTGCACGGCTTTCCTGGATGAAAAAGAAGTGTCACATATCATTTTCACCTAGCCAATCAAAAGCGACTTCTGCGGCTCGACCAATTAGTGAGGGAGATGTCCGTCTGATACGTAGTATATATAGCTATATAGTTTGTGCACGACACATATTTATCGATAAAAATTGGGATAAAAAAATTATATGTTATTTATCTCAAAAACAAAGCAGTTTTGATATTTTTTTAAATGAAGACTACTTCATCTGGTTTTTTCTTCGTTTCTTTTTGAGTAAATGGTGTATTTTATTCGAAGTAGTTTCATTTGAAAGCTAGATAGTTTACCTAGCTCATAAAATAAATAAAAAATACAAATACGATACATAAGCGTTGTAAAAACAATATTTTTTTAGAAATAAGACAAAAAAAAACGATTTTAATTTTATTGTTGTTATGTTATGTTGTCATGTTATTCACCATTTAAATAAGGTACTTTCTTTCAAGTACAAAGATAAACAGGAATCTAAACTGATTTAATCTACATGTTTCTTTTTGTATCAATGGTGTATTTTATTCGAAGTAGTCTCATTTAAAAGCTTGATAATTTACCTAGCTAATAAAATAAATTATAAATACAAATTCGGTACATAATAAGCGTAGAAAAATAATATTTTTTTACAATTTAGACAAAAAAACTGTTTTGATTTTATTTTTTCTCTGTAACTTTAAAACTAGATAATTGAGGTGTACTTTTTTGCATGTTGTATTAAACTTCATAATTGATTCTACAAATCCTCCAAAAACTGGGGGTCTAACTCTTTCCGTTGTCATGTTATTCCCTTACATCTACATGGCAGAAAGTACCTAATTTAAATGGTGAATAACATAACAACGGAAGGAGATAGACCCCCAGTTTTTGGAGCATTTGTAGAATAAATTATGAAATTTAATACAACATGCAAAAAAGTACAACTCAATAATCCAGTTTTAAAGTTACAGAGAAAAAATAAAATTAAAATAGTTTGTTTTTCGTCTATTTTCTAAATAAATATTATTTTTCTACGCTTATGTACCTAATTTGTATTTTTTATTTATTTTATTAGCTAGGTAAACTATCTAGCTTTCAAATGAGACTACTTTGAATAAAATACACCATTAACTCAAAAAGATACATGTAGGTAGATTAAATCCGTTGAGATTCAAGTTGATCTTTGTACTTTACAAAAAGTACCTAATTTAAATGGTGAAAAACATGACAACGGAAAGAGTTAGACCCCCAGTTTTTGGAGGATTTGTTGAATAAATTATGAAGTTTAATACAACATGCAAAAAAGTACACCTTAATAACCCAGTTTTAAAGTTACAGAGGAAAAATTAAATCAAGATCTTTTTTTTGACTAATTTCTAAAAAAATATTATTTTCTACAATTTTGTACCGAATTTGTATTTTTTATTTATTTTATTAGCTAGGTAAACTATTTAGCTTTCAAATGAGACTATTTTGAATAAAATACACCATTTACTCAAAAAGAAACGAAGAAAAGACCAGATGAAGTAGTATTCATTTAAAAAATATTAAAACTGCTTTGTTTTTGAGATAAATAACATATAATTTTTTTATCCCCATTTTTATCGGTAAATATGTGTCGTGTATCCGCACATTTCGTTTGATCAAGGTTCGACAAATCACATTGTATACAAACCAATAATCCTTACCAAGGTTTTAAACTAAATTTCTTGAAATATTTTGATACCAGCAACTACGACGTTAACAACGAATTTGACTTGCCCATCATCAATAAGAAGATTCCAGGACTATTTACCTGAGGATGAAATGGGTGGACGAATTATCAAAGAATTTGTAGGACTGCGTTCAAAACTATATTGTATTACAATCCATAAAATAATTTTAAATGAATTAATTATTAAACAAAATGTTTCTTTGTGGTTTAATGTAAGCAAATAGAATAAATCGCTTTATCGATAACTTATTGTTTTTTTACTCTTTATCCTTCTTTATGACGTATGTAGGTAGAAACATCTACCTACATAGTATGTAGGTACATAATTATTCTGTTGGTATATTTTGTCAAAGCGCGGTCTACCTACACCAACTCCGAAGTGACATATAATATAACTCACGTCACAGACTAGTGACCATACAAACCTGTTAGAACACGACAATGCTCTATTGACTCACATTCACATTTTAAATTAATCTTATTACTGCAAAGCGATCACTCATTCATTCGTCACCTTACTATTGAAGGTGAAACATTAGATCGAAATCAGAAATTGCAAGTTTATAATTTTGTTTTTATGTTAATTTATTACATTTTATATTGTTATTTTTTTAAAATATTTTTAACATCTCTCTGTTTCTGATCCTTGACGCAATTCTTCAATATTAAAGTCTGCCGCGTCTCATCAAGAAGCTAAACTACTGGTAAGATTCACAATTTCATAAAAAATAATATTTAGTCTTTAATATACCTACCCTTTGATAAATTGTTAATATTGTTATTAATGTAGGTATTTTTATTTATAGATAATGATCTTGGATTCGATGTCACCCAGGACGGTCTTTTTGGCGTCAACACTCAAGATCTACTGTTCCACCGTGCACAGGTGCCTCCAGGAGAATCGGAGGGAGACTTGCCTCGGATGACATTCAATAGTTTAACGAGGCGGGCTAAGAAAACACGCTCTAAGAAGAAATCAGAAGGTGTTGATAAGCATCGTTTTCGATCTCATCAATCTACATTCGTACTCAGCCGCAATATTTGTAAGGGTAGAAGGTTGATTCAAATTAAAATTACTGATATTGATGATGACAATCAAAATGTAGGTAGGTAATTTCGTGATACAGGTAATGTCGTGATAATTTTCTAAATGATTGCCATAGCTTTGCCTGTCAGTAAATTGGGACGAAAGCGCGTATAGGGATGCGCCAAAGAGTGAGCAAAATGGCAGTATGAATTCCAGTTACATTGTGCTAGCAGCCAACTTCACATTCAACTTTTTGTCGCGCGCAGGCGTCAAACTCGATCAGCTGCCTCGTGTTCGGACATGCATTTCAACAAAAGAAGTTTATGGTGAAAAATAAGGTGATTTTTATGTAATTCTACACAAAATGAATAGTTTTATATTTAATGAACCCAGTTTAGTATAATTTTTTATGAATTTTGATATTTTTTATACAAATCCCCTTATTTATGTGGACAATATTTTAAGGCTATCTAAAAAAATCTCACCGTGATTTGGATCGAGGTGTTTTGATGAGTGATTTTTATTATTTTTTCTGTAATTTTCAGGAATTATTGTGCTTTTATGGTATATCCTTGGCTATGGGTTTTAGTTATTCAAATGCGTTAAATGTATTGTTTTTTTGTCACGACATTACCTATGCTATCACGAATATACCAAATATCATTTTGTGTCCTTTACATGAATCATGGCCCTATCAAAAAATAGACAGTATTCCGCCCAGGATCTAAAACACGCATTAAATCTGGTGAAGAATGAACATAAGTCACTATATGCAGCAAGTAAAGCGACAGGAGTACCTTGGAGCACATTAAAGGACTATGTGAACAGAGAATGATGAGAGAGATGGTCGTTGGCTAAACTAGGCAGACCTTTGTCTTTGACTGCAGATTTAGAGGTAAAGCTATTGGGTATGTTCTGTATGTGACACAGCATATTCCACTGACGTTAGATTAAATAATGGCAAGAAATGGATCCAATGTTCCTACTGTAGTCGCCCTTATTATAATATATGCTTGAAAGTTGCCCCGGATGAGAACGAAGTCTATGTCCAGTGTGATGCATGTGCAGAATTATAACAATAAAGCTTTTTTTAGTGTAATTGTACTGTTTATTCTTTTAAACTCTGTATGTTTTTACCTATCACGATGTTACCTTCCTTATATCACGACATTAACAGTACAACTCACGAACTTCCCTATATGTATATACAATGCAGAATAACATAATTATATATCAAAGCATATACTAGTATGTAGTATTTCGTTCATAAACACTATTATAAAACGAATGCCCTAAACAAAAAACTATAGTCTGGGTAAATTGACTGATTAATATTAGAGAATTGACATAAAATATCAAACCTATCACGAAATTACCTCCCTTTACCCTACTAGTCTCTGCTCAGTTAGTTAAAAATATATATGATGATGAGGTGTTAGATCAAACAGAACAAATTGTAAAAAAAGATTTGTGAAAATATATCATGTATATCCGTAATATATGCGTGCATGATATTACAGACGTAGAAGTGAACCGCTGTTATCTACTTCTGAGTTTAAAGAAAAAGCACCACTTTTTGTAATTGATTGCTCTAGACAAAGCGAAAACCTAAAATCCTCCAGGTCCTGTAGTAAACGTCCGCGTAGAACTTGACTGTTATTCAGAGATACCGGATCAGACAGCTGCGTATTGCCTCGTTCTAAACGATTGCTTGATCGAGTATAGACCACTGAGTTATACAGTAAAGAAAATAACATGAGTTGTAGTAATATGCAATATAATATGGATAGTAGATTTGCAAGGATTCAAAGACATTAATAATTATTTTATTATTAAGGAGTTTGCTATTATGATCAACGGATACACTCAAATATTTCTTGTAAAACCTCCATATCCTTTCAACAATTTAACTAATGAAGAAAAAAAGCAAGTGCGGTTGGAAAATAATCGTGAAATCTTTTGGAGTGAGGGTTTTATCGATCATCGAGAATTCAAGCGCACTATCATACCCTATTTGAATGAAAAGAAAATTATAACTAAAGGTATGGAAAAAATTTAATGGATTCGAGAATTGTGTCAAAATTGTGATATTGTAGATATCGGTGATAAAGGCTGTCCTAATTTAATGAAATTGTATAGTGAATGAAAAAAATTCTATGAACTGTGTGCATCATAGGAAAACATGTGCTTTGAAAAATGTGTTGTGTATTAAAATGTGGTGTGAAGATAATAGAACACAGAAGACTTGATCTTGATACACGCATACGTATGCGAATTTCATCATTTCTGTTGAAACTTGTTACGTATGGTTTATATGAATGATATTCAATACCATGGATGGTATTATCAAAAGCTGGTGTACTTGATATATCCAAAATACTCATTTTGCAAGTCCAATTAATTTCAGAATTTTTTTATTTTCTTCAGTTAATTTATTTATTCTCTTAGCTCTTTATTTTTTGATTGTTCGATTGACACTGATGTGTTTGCTTTTTACATTACTGTATTTATTATAGTCAATCATATTTTTTTTAAATGTAAATACAACTGTACCCCTTCACCACGTAATTTTATCAAATTATTGCTATTATTTAACAATCTTATGTTTATAGAGCTTACGGTAGTTCGATTCACAGGAAAGTATATGATAGTTTTAGGTATTTCTATAATTCGATATCCTGGTGGAACGTTAGGTGCAAATTCATGAATGATATGACTTGATTTTCCATTGATATAGGAGCCGCTCACTATATCACAATAATTAATTAAACAGGATTTGAACCAGCGGGCATGTTCTTCCCATGGTTTGTCATCGGGTGGCCAGTCCTTAATTTTCCATCACAATAATGACATATAAGTATAACTCTATCACCTTGTCCAGCGAAATGTACGATTTCTGTCTCCATTTGAATTCAGAGATCGAATTAAGGCTGGACCCAGAAAACGGAATCGAAAACCTAGAAAATTAGGACGAAGCATGATTGCTACCGACACTTCAGAAAAAAATCTTAAAAAAATCGAACTGGCCAAAGCGTCCAAGAAAAAACAGAATGCCAAAGAATAGAAAATAGTTAGGAAGGTACTAGCTAATGACTCAGACGAAGAAAATGAAAAAGTTCTTGTACAGTATCAAGAATCTGATGATGACAACGACTGGCCAGATTAAAACATGGAAATTGAAACGGTCGGTTTAACTGAAAATGATCTTAAAGAGCCTTTGTCTAGACCTCCAATGGAAGGTGATTTTGTGTTAGTCAAATTTGCAACCAAAAGGCAAAAAAATTATTATATTGGCAAAGTAGAAGTCAGAAACGAGAACCTGGAATACTTCATCAGCTTTCTTAGGCCCTTTTCTGATTTGTCGGCGCGGCAGCGGCGCGACATTGGTATGCTCTGTACCGAAACGATGCTGCATCGCTTTCGTCTACTAACTTATCGGTATGTTCTCGGCATAAATTACTGCAGTACCGCTTGTATCGTCGCGTGATAATGTCGTCTTCAAGTGATGATGATATATCAGCATGTTATGTTTATCTTCGTTTACGTAAAAAAAGAAAGCGCTACTGGCGTCATCCATAATATATTGAAAATAATATTAACTGTCGTCTGAAATAATATTTGTTGCGGCTAAAAGAACATTCGCATGATGATACAAATTTTTTATCTATGTATAGAATGTCAAAAGCAATATATCAGCAGCTTTTGAATCAAATTGCTCCTGCATTAACAAAGCGCTGTTGTAAATGTCGAACGGCTACTGGACGAGCGTGCCGACACGCGGTAAACCGAACCGATGCCTCCCCGCTGCCGCGCACGTACCGCGCCAATCAAGAAACACTCATTGAAATATATGCGCTCGGTAAGTTTTCGGTACCGCGTATACAAATCATGCCGATGTCGCGCCGATACCGCGCCGACAAATCAGAAAACGGCCTTAGGAAGAAAGCTTACAACAAATTTAATATGCCCTCGGTTCCAGATCTATCAAATGTCAAAGAACATGACATTAGTTACATATTGCCTAAACCCACTGTAGGCGGTAGCACCACCCGACAACAGTCGTACTACTACTTCTCAACGAACTTGTCTCAGTTGAATGTGCATTAAAGGGGAAATTGCATTGAAAGATCATTGGGCGTTTTGACCCACTTTTTTTTTTCGCGCACAGTGTTCAAATCACTTTTAAAGTAAAGTATTCAATTCCACTTTTCTAAATATGTAAATTTTTTTTATGTATCTGCTGGAGGAAAAATGTTATGTAACAGTATGTATGTGAGTCTAACTATAATTATATTAGACTAAAAACTAAAGATTTTACTGTCAGCATTGTGAAAATGTATGTACAAGCATAAGAAAAATGTTTGTATCGCATAACAGATTGTATGTCTCTCTCGCTCGCACTTTCGACAGGTAGAAAATAACAGTAAGGTATCGAAGTGCGCGTGCGACGCGCCGCCTGCGCCCCACCCGCTCTGACCGCCCCGCAGTCGTACGTCATCCTTCGTTTCGATCTGTGCGTTTAAACTCGTGTTTCCGATTTTTGCATTTTATTGATTACTTGAGCGTGTTTTATGGACCCCTGATTTTGCTTGACGATTGGTTTACAATAGTTTACATTAACATGGAAAGACAAAATAGTTGCGTGTCGTGTAATCGATCTGTTTTACGTCGACGAAAACACATATTGACTGTTCTCTTTTTGGAAAGACAAAGGGATCTTGTAGATTTATTATTGCAAGAAATAATACCACGTGAGGTAAGTACACTACACTGTCATCGTATGTGTATGACTCGTCGCGTGCTCTTGATTGTACAAATGTTGCTTTGCTCAATGTAATGGCTCATTTTACTTCTTGATAAATGGAGGAATATATATATTTTTTTTTCAATTGTTTCAGATTACTTTGAATGGCTCACGGGCCATGTGCCATGCTTGTTGGTCAAGGTTAGATCGTCGTTTACGGAATCAACCCGTACAAAATGAACAAGTACAAAATATACCAGTACAAGATCAGCCAGTTGAAGAGCAACCAGTGCAAGATCAAGTACAATTGCAGCCTAGTTTTGTTACGCCTAGAGGATATAAGCGAGCATCGAATACAGCGAGACATTGTATTTTTACAAACTGTAGAAATGTAGTGGCCCATAATGTTCCACTATATGCTAAGTTCCAACTCTTACACAATCACAATTTTTATATACCAGAATTAGCTCGGGTTTGCAATGCTCATTTTATGAGGTATGATTGGGTAGACTTGCTCAACACTACATCCCACGAAAACTTTGACAGTACTCATGTTGTTGGTATGATGAATTTATATAAATGGGGTATCGAACAAAGAAGCAACCTTGATTTCGAAAATATTGAAGAAATAGAGGACAATGAATTTCACTTTTGGACGGGACTAACAAAATATCAATTTAATGTTATTTTGAACCAAACGCCTTCACTGGGTGATCGATCAGTTCATCCTGCCACAGTTCTTGGAATTTTTTTAACAAAAATAAGAACCGGTGAACCAGATGAGCGATTAGCCACTAAATTCAATATGTCGAGGAGAACCCTAGAAAGGAAGTTGGCGATAGCAAGAGAATGCTTAAGTAATGATTTTGTTCCACAGCATTTGGGCTTAAATCATATTACTAGGGAAGATGTGGTGGCCAAGAATCTTGCAATTCCAAGCCATTTTTTTGGTGGTAACTATAATGAACCGGCGGCCATTCTCGTATGTGATGGAACATATATTTATCTACAAAAGAGTTCGAATTTCCTTTTCCAGCGCAAAACTTACAGTCTTCATAAGTTTCGGAACTTAGTAAAACCCTTCCTTATAGTATGTACCGACGGCTACATAGTAGATGTTACGGGGCCTTACACTGCGACTACTTCGGACGCAAGCATTATGCGTAACCTGATGCAAGAAGATTCTCCGATTCATGGGTTCTTGAGAGTTAATGATGTTTTTATATTGGAACGTGGATTTCGGGATTCGATTGATAAAATTGAGGAATGCGGGTATAATCCTCACATGCCGCCTACAAGAGTAAGAGGAGAACAACTGACGACACTAGATGCTAATAAATCTAGATTAATAACAATGATCCGGTGGGTAGTGGAAACCATTAACGGCAGATTCAAGAAAGATTTTAAAATCTTCCGCCATGTATATTTTAACGTTGCCATGAGAAACATGATGGTCGACTTCAAAATAACTGCGGCCATAATTAATGCTACTCGCCATCCATATGAGGACCATATGTATGCGGAACAATTCATAAGAATTATAAATAAACGAATGAATGAACCCAATGAGATGGCAGAATATGTGATTAACCATAATTTAAACAGGCAGAGAGTAGCGTTTGTGCGACTCGATGGCAATGATCCGGATTTTGATGACTTTCCTCGGCTTACATTTGACGAATTAATATTGTTTACGTTGGGATCATACCACTTGAGAATCGCAAGATCGTATTGCCACGAGCACATGCGTGAGGATGGTGTATACACTATCGAACTATACCGGCACCAAGAAATGATTGAAAATAAGATATTGATAAGAGGCAGAATACAGTCACGACACGTCCGTGCAAAGCAGTACTACACCTATATTTTAGTAGATCCTACCCATATTGGAAGAAATAGCATCCAACAGTATTACTGCTCGTGTATACACGGCCGTCGCACTGTCGGAAGCTGTGCACATGTTGTAAGCGTCGTATACTTTCTGTCATGGGCCAGGCATCAAGACGTGATAGACGCGCCTGCAGCCTTTTTAGATGAATTAACTATAGATTTTGATAATGCAGAATAAAAATATTATTACCGCAAAATGGATTTTATTTTCGTATTCCTGGAAATTGTTCAAAACAACTGTTTTACAAAGTATTTTTACAGTCAGGCCAATAGTTTTTACTTAGTTCATTATAAAAATGCTTTAATAATAATTTAAAAATGCTATAATAATTATTTAAAAAATGCTATAATAATAATTAAAAAAATTTTTTTTGCTGTTCTCCCATATCCTGCAATAATGCGACCCATACCATTAAGTAACATATACATTTAACTACATACCTAGCCCTGTTTCGTTTTTGTGCGCCGTGGGTCATATGTCCGAACAAAATGCCCAATGACCTTTGTTTTTCAAATCATTCTGTATACGGAAAAAATATTCAAATTTTATAGCTCAGAGTCATTAAAAAAGGTAAATAAAAACAAAATTATATTATTTGTTTTGCAAAACTTTTATAGTATTTTGAGAGAATGTTTTGATCCACCACATCCTGTTCAATCATTTCAATGTGAAGATTCACACGAAATGCAACTTACTAAAAGCATTGCGTCTTATTATCTTACCGCCCGTTTGATGAGCCACGGTAAAACTCAAACATTAAAAATTAGAGGTCAGAAAACAAATTTAAGACAGAAGTTGCATAAAACTGTTTTGTTTAGTAATGTGTGACCATGACTGTAAGTACATTAATACCAATAAATATTATGTTTATGAATCATTGCATGCGTTTTATTTTATTTTATCCTCTATAACCTATAGCATTATGATTTTATGAAATCAAATGATTTTGTTCACGTAATTATGTCCTAAATACCTACATTGTTTGGTCACCCTAATGAAAGGGACAGAGGGCTCTCGCAAAGCTATCTCACTCGGACCGCGCATCGGCAGCCTGTGCACATTCCAGGTCGGGTAAAAGTTCCTTGATTCATACGCATTGTAACAGTCCAGTTTGTAACCTGTCCTGTTTATTGCAAATATAAAATTAAACTATTTATAAAATAGACGTCTTCATAAATCTCATATTACGATATCGTCGTTTGATATTGTCGTCGTCGTCAGCAATTTGAGAGTTTAAAAGCAACTAGGCATAAATAAGCTTATCTTTGTTTCATACAATAATAAATCTATTGATTTATTGTACTTTGTTTTTGGAAATCTACTTAGGCTATCTCAAACTTGAAGTGTAAACTGATATTTTTGGGACATAAATAACTTAGCAAATCGTATTGCCACTTGATATTTTAAAATAAACAAAGTTGGTTTCTCACGAAACGTTGGACCCTTTTTGATAAAAAATACACTTGAAATCGACCATAAATTAACAGCAATAGGTAACTAAAAATTGGTGGCAATTTGAACCTTAGTGAATGGTATGATTTTAGTCTATTATTTATGAGTTTTAGGGCCGATTTTTCAATCCTCAGTTAAGTCATCAAATAGCTATCTGGCGTGTAAAATTATCTGTCTGTTTATCAAGCGAATAAATATTTTCCATTTTTCAATCGTCTATTATCTAGAGAATAGCTATCAGTGCTCTAAGCTAGCCAACTTCACACTATCTGTGTGCAAGCGAGGGGCACAGATACAGAATTCAACGTGTTAGACAAGAACAGCAACAAAACATGAATTTGACATTTGACGTTGATTGCAAATCAAAACAACATATTGTCGCTTGCTTGCTTACAGTTCATAGTTGTTCATACCGTGGTATTTATCGTGAAAATATTGGATTTGTGTTCTGTTGTGGCATTCAAAATGGATAAAATTAAGAAACGTGAGCGTGCTACAAACTTTAGTAGTGCGGAAATACGATTATTGACCGAATTAGTGACCAAATATCGGTCAATAATCGAAAACAAAAAAACTGATGCAGTGACCACAAAGAAAAAGATGAGGCTTGGAACAAAATTACCACCACATTTAATGCTGCATCTAGTGAAACTGCAGTTCGCACGGCCAAAACATTTTTTTTTTTTTTTTTTTTTTTTTGTATTTGTTACATCTTTATTAACAACGAAAATTACAAGCAAAGGAATAGAAAAATTACAACTAGTATTTACAATTGAAACCATTGAGCTAACCGTAGACGGTTGCAAACAGTCTAAAGGTAGCTCAATTGATCCATGTCAATACCAGTCGGAAGCGTCCCCAAGACACTGGCTGCATTACCACGCTGTATGGCAATGCAATTCCCGCTACTTTCCGTATCGCAACATGTATTCGGTTGGGTGCAAGGTGTTGTGCGCCTCATCAATGCCAGTGCGGTACTGCAGTCGAACAGCTTGGTCATCACGGATTATCGTGTACTAGGGCCGCTGGTCGGATATCTCGTCATGCCAGCCTTAATGACATCATCCGGCGGGCCTTTGTCAGCGCTAACGTACCAGCTATTCTTGAACCGAATGGTCTGTTCCGTGACGATGGCAAGAGGCCCGACGGTATGACACTAGTCCCATGGGAGTTGGGGAGGCCCATTGTGTGGGACGCTACATGCGTCGACACACTTGCACCTTCCCATCTTTCAAGGACATCCACTAGGGCTGGTGCGGCGGCAGATCTGGCCGAGGATCTCAAGAGGCGCAAATATGCAGGTCTCGACAGAACCTACGCATTTGCTCCCCTTGGATTCGAGACCCTAGGTCCGGGGGGTACCGAGGCTCTCCGGGTTTTTAAAAAAATATCTGAGCGTCTGGTCGATGCGACGCGTGACCCGAGAGCTGGTGAATATCTGGCTCAGCGCATCAGCATTGCCAAAACATTAAAATTAAAGTACGAGGGAGTAAAAAAATTAACCAAAAAAAAGATGACTGTCCACAGACAGGAGTTGTATAGGACAGGTGGCGGACCTTCTACTGCTCCAGATATCAATGATGTGGAAGAGAAAGTGCTGGCAATATGCTCCAATATATCTGGATTAGATGCACGTAATGACAGTGATAATATTACAGGTAGGTCATGGATGTAAAACCTATAACTCTCTCTTATCAATGCTTTACTTTTATTTTATTTTTATCAGGATTTAATCTGTAATTTTTTTCTAGATGTTCAGCCAGTAGCGTGTCCTGTTGCATTGCCTATTCAGTCTGTCAATATAATACATATTGAAGATGGAATGGTGGAAGAAACCACTGGTATGTACAAGTTCTGTACTTATATCCCCCTGAAAAAAGTTATTTCCGCTGTACATAAGAGCTGTCCCGCATTTAAACTTGTGTGCAACAGCCAGAGCTGGGCTATCCAAAATACTTGGTACAGTACCTCAGGTTGGTGTAGATTGGCTACACCTGACCAGTGTCCAAATATATTTATGTAGGTTGTGCTGTTTCAGATTCCAATGTGAATCAAGGCCCTCGGTTGGATGAAACTTTTCATTCAAATTATAATGATGAAGATGGAATCAAAGGTATAGTTTCATATGTTAATTTTACTTCATGAAATGATGACCGAACAACTAAAATTATGAGATGTGGTGACTGGGAAATTATGAGATGAATGTGTGTGGTTTGGTGACTTTGTGTGACTGTGATACCATGAATTTTCATGTTTCATTCAAATGTGATTGAAATTAGTTATTTTTTGCAGATCCGCATAACAAATGGAGCACATGGAACCCGAAGTCATTGAAGTCCAAGGTGTCAGAAGTTCTAAAACCGAACAAAGCCAGTGTGACAGCAAAACTGGATCAGTTAAGTGCAGCACGATTAGAGCTGGTACAGCTTCAGATGGAAATCACTAAAAAAGAGCATTCCTTTGTAAAGGAAGAACATGACAGAAAAATGTTACATCTTAAAAATGATGAAATTAGGAAGGAGCAAATACATCAATTGATGCTCAGCACATTGCAGCAGCAACATAAATAGACAATCAACTTTGTCTATTTATGTTTTGGCTGGATTGTGCTGGCACAGGCTGTGTCAAATTTCACTTTATAAATGTTGCAGGCTTATAGGTTTACAAAAATAATTAAATAAAAATTCATTTGAATACTAAAGTGTTTATATTATTTTACAAAATTAGCTTGTAAGCGATTCAAAATATTCTAGCACAGTATCTCTTGTTGTGCTTCTTCGTGTCTCACTGTATTCAGCAGGTACCGGTGGAAAAACTGGCTGGGGTGGTATCTGAACCTCAGGATCAATTGGTGGCTCACCTTCATTTCTGCTACGTGCTAAATTGTGTAATATAGCAGTGGCCACAATAATATCTTGGGCAAGAGGTATCTTACACCTCAATCCAATACTCAGCACTGGGAATCTTCGTTTCAAGACACCAAAGCACCTTTCAATAACATTTCTGGTCCTAATATGAGATTCATTGTACAGTTGTTCGGCTTGTGTTTGAGGATTGTTGAGTGGTGTCAACAGATAGTTATTCAAAAAGTATCCGCTATCACCAAGTATAATACCATTACCAAAAGCACCATTATCACACTGATATTTGGCAGCTGAATTTGAAAATATAAGACTATCATGAGTTGAACCTGGCCATCGTGTTACAATGTCGACAAATTGTAAATCTGCATTGCAACATAGCTTGAACATTTAATGAAAAGTATCCTTTGCGGTTCCTGAAATTTTCTGCAGTATCCCCACCTGAAATAATAGTTAAGTACTTACTATAAATTGATAAAATCGAAAGAAGTAGGTAATTATTAGATAGTAAAATATCTAACTACAAACCTGGTGAAATTATTTTGATGTGAGTACAATCCAAAGCTGCAATGACTCTTGGAAATCTTGCTATACCATAGAAGCGCTCTTGTATGGACAAGATTTCAACCCGATTTTTAGGCAATGAAACAAAAGTTTGTCGCATTGAAGAAATAGCTTCAGTCACCCTTTTTACAATTTTACATAGTGTCGAATTATGCAGGCCGCCAAAATCTCCAATTGTTATATAAAAAGTGCCAGTTGCATAGAATCGTAAGGTGAGTAGTAGTTGTTGCACTGGTGGCACGCAACCATTCCTGAAACAATTAAATGTTGGATGATTTATTTATGAGCTGATTTCATTAGGTAGGTCTACCTAACATCTTTACAATAATGAAATTTTAATATGCCTATTAATTGATAGCAAATATTACTTACCTTTCTGTTTCGTGTTTTATTTTATCCTCAATCAATGAAAGTAGGTAGGCTGTGGTATCTTTTTTCAAGCGAAATCTTCTCCAAAATTCGTTTTCGTTCCATGTGTTAAAATTATCAGGCCTCTCTCGTAAAATTCGGTTTTTTCTCTCAGATTCTTCGATTGCTAAGTCGTCAATTATTTCAAACACATCCATCATAAATAAAATAACAAATCACTGTAGGTACAACACAACGAATGAAACTGTCAAACATAACCTAAAACGTCATACTTATTGGGGAGATAAAACCCTATCTGGCCCTTAAAGTAGCAGGTAACTTTATTCCTCTGTTAGAGGCTTTATTCGACAGTTAACTACTATCTGACCATTGAAAAACCAAGAATATTGCTATTCGTCGAATAAAGGCTATCTGGTTGTTTATCTGAGGATTGAAAAATCGGCCCTAAAAATAATAAGTATTCTAAATAGTGATTATCAGCATTACTGATAGCACACATCGAGGATAAAATTAATCACGAATCGATTTGTACAGACATTATATTATAAACATATTTGAGAACTTTGAAAACAATAGGTATTTTACAGGTTTATATGATTCTTATTTTAAACAAATGACAATACTTAATAATGTAATATTTAGTATCAATAATAATTTACACATTGATAATTTGATCTCATGTGAGGCTGAATTATAACCACTAATGCCATCTCGTAGAGAAATAGTGAACTTTAGGGGGAGGGATTTGGAACTTTAAATGTACCACCTACAAATCGTCGATCAATAAGAATTAAGAAATCAACTAATTAGGGCGGGATCAGTGCGTAGGAGACGCCCTTAAGACGAGGTTATAAAATAAGAAAAAGAAGGAAGGAGGGATAGTGGGGGGGGATGGATTCGTAGTTGGGATTAGTTCGGGTTTGCAGGGCTGAAAGAACGGTCTTTTGTCATACGCAATTTCGGTCTAGATTTTGGAAATAATTATTTAAATTCAGATTTTAAATTTAGTGAGTTTTGCTATTCTATCGATCAATTCAACTTGTATTAAATTTAACCATTTAATTAAATTATTATTTTGGATATAATTAGAATAAAGCCAGTGTTGGATTTTATGACACTTTGTCATTTAATCGATTAGTGTAACGTAAAAAAGTTTTTTGCAAAATTCTGTGTGATCCAGATTGCGTTGCTGGTTCCTGAAAAGCTAAGTTTGCATGTATTTTACTATAAAATAGGAAAGGAGTTTTATTCTATATTCAGTGCAGTGTAGGTATAATTTTTTATAATTTTCATTAACAGTACTCCTCGGAGCGGGTCCCCGGAACTTGATGCTATGCATGTAGCATCACTATCTCCAAGTCCAAACGTTAGTGTCAGAGGGCGCGGCAGAAACCATAACAGGGGCGGGCGTACCGGGCGAAGTAGAGGTCGAGGACGTGGTGTAAGTAGTGGTGAGAGACGAGGAGTAAGAGGACGTACTGCTAAGAATTTTACTGGAGAAATCCAACAACTCTAAAATTAGTTTCTTGACATTTAGGTTAGCCCTTGTCCAGTCCATCATTGACCGCCATCGCAGTAACGTTCCATTACGGAATCCCCAAAGTTTCACTCCACGTCCCCGTATAACTTATCCCCAATTCCCTGCAGTACGTCTAACAGAGCGGCACTTTATACGACGTATACCAATTACCGATGAGATGCGCGCTAAAGTCCAGCATTCTTCCAACTTGGGCCGTCGACAATGTGTTTGGTGTACTGCGAACGGGCGCAGAGGAAGCAGGACTGCTTACGAATGTCCACAGTGTAAGGTGTCGCTCTGCTTGGATTCCTGTTTTGAACATTTTCATACTATTCCATAGTCTATCTATTTGACACATTGTTGGTATGTATTGTAAGAAGAGTATGACTGACAATGAGTGAAAGAAATGTTTGAGAGAGAGAGGCAGAGAGAGAGAAAGAATCTCACTGCTACAAATATAGCTGATACAATATTACTGTTTTCAGGTATAAAACCAAACCATGTACATACATGTGTTGTATTTCGTAAGTAATTTTTAGAATTTTGGTGTGGTATTTTATAACATTTGAGGTCTGGCTTCTTATGTAACAATTTATTTTTATTTTGCATGTTTGATTCTCGTGTTAGATGTTATGTATGTTAGTTTTTTACACTGGTTTTGGTATTTTTTGCTCTGGTTTTGGTTTATTTTACATTCATATATAATTATGTCTATAGAACTTTTATTCTTTCCATTGGTTATGGTATTGTCGTGTGATTTTAATATTCTGAAGTTTTTTTTTGTCTGTGTTTCTTTATTTTTTGTGTACCTAGTGATATCAGATTTGCCACTAAGTATATAATAAATTCAATCTTTTTAGTTCATTTATTTTTTTTGTACCAGCTGGACTATTTGGTACAGTTGGTAAAATGATAAATTGTAAAATTTGTATAAACTGTGTTTTTGGACATTCAATAAAGTTTTTGAATAAATTAATTTATAAAACGGCTTTTTTTTACGCCATCGATAAAAAAACTACTTCGACTTTTCAAGTACGTAGGTAATTACTTTAGGTTTGGCAAGTCACATGCACGTGATTTATCGATATCATGGTACATCACTATTTGACGCCTTTTTCTCATACAAACTAGTAAGGACTTTGAAGGTGATTTTCTTCTATTATTTATTTGCTTTACATCATAAATAAATGTTTCATGAAATAATCCGCAAATTATTCTCGATATCTCAATGCAGTTGTATTGTTTCTGCGAACACTATCTTGTGTAATTGTGTCGGCAGAGGATTGCTCAGCGAGTCTTCATAAGAAAATCCATCTCGATCTCTCACGAAGTTATGTAAAATGCAAGGTGACTTAATAGTGTCATTAACTAAATCAGTATTGACCCATTAAGGGTCTTTGAAAAATGCGCCACTTATTTGCAAGTATACCAAAAGTACATTCAACGTTACGTGTAGCTCTGGAAAGCCTATAATTAAATGTTTTTTTTGGAACATCTAAATCCCGTCTCGGATATGGGCGCATCATGGTTGTACTTAAGGCGAATGCCTCATCCCCTGTCCCCTACAAAGACATAAGGTAAGGCGTTGCTATTGGATTCTGTAATCGGTGCTGGTTCAGGAATGTTCAAGCGATTTTCCTGCATTTTCTTATAAAAGCTCGTATTTTGAAATATTGCTGAGTCACCGAATCTTCCAAAAGCTCCAACATCAATTAATATAAATTTGAAGTTGCTATCACAAACCGCCATTAAAACCAGGGAAAAAATCCTTTATAATTGAAGCACATTGATCCACTCATGTTTGGTGCTACTATTCTTATATGTTTCCCATCACAAGCGCCAATGCAATGCGGAAACTGTGCTCTCTTGACAAAATCGGCTGCAATTTGTAGCCACATTTCCTCTGTTGGTTCTGGTAGCACATACTTCTCGAACAATTTCGGCGATTGTGCTTATTCCAACCCTGTATACGTACGTAGTGCAATTCAGCGAATGAGCACCCTGTTGCTAAATATCTGTTTTTTTTTTTATTTTACAGGTACTACAAAAATATTGGAGAAAGATTCGCGACAGTTTCGTTAAGGCCCATAAAGCAAAAGAGAGCAAGAGCGGGTCTGCAGCAAAAAAGAAGGTTCCATATGTATTCTACGCTTTGATTATATACTTGTCTAGATGGAGTGTTGCGCTGCAATCGCAACAAAAACGATGGCCAGACTTGAAGCGCTTGTGTGCGAATTACGCACACAAGTATGTGTAACTACAAGCATGCTACGTCACATGTGGCTGTACTGAGTGATACCAGCTCTTGAATATTTCCCATAATAATAGGGAAAAAATGTTTAGATTTTGAATCATCTATAATTATTTGATTTTAAATTTTAATTTCTTTTTTAGAATGTTGTACATATGGATTACTAAGTAAAATATATGTGTGAGGAAAAGTAAAAATATTACTGAAAATTAAAGTTTATTTATAATATTGTAGTTCTTAATTATATTTATACAAGTCATAAAATCATGCTTACAATTGGATTATTTACATATAGATACATTTGACGACCGTTGTGGCGCGGGGCGTTGGGGTTAACATGTTCTTGAGTGGAGACCGCCACTCGGCAAACGTAGTGTAGTAGGACGCCCTCCGGCCAGGTGGGATGACGATCTGCGAAGGACTGCTGGCAGATGATGGATACGGCAAGCTGAAGACAGGGCGCTATGGCGCTCATTAGGGGAGGCCTATGTCCAGCAGTGGACTAATATAGGCTGATCATGATTATGATGACGATGAATAAGAAACGAAAACGGGTTCGTATAAAAGCGATCCCGCAATCAGAAACACCCTATCTCTATGGCATGTACCTAGTAGCAACCTCAATAGGGGCAGTCTTATGGGGGGCAGGGGGTATTTAGCAGTTTCGACTCAATCTACGGCGCCGGCAAAATCTCGAAAAACATTTGTTGGGTCGTGATTAAATACTTTTTTCATAGCTATTATTCACTATGGAAATGTTGTATTCATAGAGCAGGCAACCCAGTTAACATGGCGTCAAATGGCATCGTATTTAAGGACAACATTAAAACTTTATTATTAAATTGTTTCGTTAACTTACAGTGATTCAAAGTGTACTTACCGATGATAAGTAATTTCTTTAGTTGTTTTCAATCGTCCTTTGTAATTCCTGCACACTTTTATAGCGCAAATTGTCATCTTTATTTGTCACGAAACGCGTGTGCGCCGCACAAAGTCAGATACGCCACTGACGAGGCGGGATCAGCTTATGAGCCAACAGTTGGCTGATATATTTTTTGGCGTTTTGACGCTCGAACTATCTATCTAGACAAGTATATAATCAAAGATTCTACGATATTCTTTTATTTTTAAAAGACACAGTCCGTGTTAATGACACAGAAGGTAATACAGACGATATTATAAAAGAGTCTTCGCAGAATGCTGACGCTATCTCATTAAATTCACCTTCGCCAATTACACCAGCAGCTCTTTTTGGTAGAGAATCAGACTATAACCCAGTCATCTTCTTTCAAATCTACTTTTTTGTCAGTTCAAAACACAATGTCATGCAAACCAAAAGGAATTTCCGGTTCGACATTTTATATTTTCGTTAAAGGGGTATTACACCTTCCTAAATATCGGAGACTAAATTCAGAGTCCGTTTTAGGACACTAAATTCAGTCGCCGAAGCTCCCGATTACACGTTCACTGATTCAGAGCTCTAATTCAGTCGCTAAGGACGAGCGACAAGGGACGGACGTTTCGATCGACCGATGTGGCGCGGTGGGCGAAGGTCCGCCTGCTACGTTGCCGGTTCGATTCCGGCCTCGGAACAAATTTTTGCACGATCTGCAGATTTTTTTTAGTTTTTTTCGGTGTTTAATTTGTATAGTAAAAAAATATCAATCTATGTATAGTATGTATGTACTATGTATACATTTAATGTATTAAATATATCAGTTATCTAGTACCCATAACACAAGCTTTGAGTAGCTTACTTTGGGGCTAGATGGTGCTGTGTGGATTGTTCAGCATTATTGATTATTATTATTTATTTATTCCAGACTATAATCTATCTCTGTGCCAAATTTCATCCAAATCCGTTCAGTAGTTTTTGCGTGAAAGAGTAACAAACATAAGTACATCTACATACATAATTTTTTTTTGTTTTATAATATTAGTAGGTATCTAAAGGTAGGTGCGAAAGTAAATAGGATGGATTGATAGATGGATGTTTGTTCCTGAATCACGCCAGAACGGCTGAACGGATCTGGATGAAATTTGGCACAGAGATAGATTATAGTCTGGAATAACGCATAGACGATTTGGATATTTTATCCTGGAATTCCCACGGAAACGGGAACTACGCGGGTAGGAACTCCTACCTACCTGTAGGTAGGTAGGAAGTAGGTAGGACTGTAGTCCTTAGACTACAGTCCTAGACTTAGACTGAATTCCAGGATAAAATATCCAAATCGTCTATGCGTTATTCCAGACTATAATCTATCTCTGTGCCAAATTTCATCCAGATCCGTTCAGCCGTTCTGGCGTGATTCAGGAACAAACATCCATCTATCAATCCATCCTATTTACTTTCGCATTTATAATACTAGTGGCCCGCCCCGGCTTCGCACGAGTAGATCAGTAGGTATAAGTAGCCTATGTGCTATTCTATTCCTGACGATAATCTATCTCAGTTCCAAATTTCATCCCGATCCGTTCAGCCGCTCTGGCGTGATTGAGTAACAAACATCCATCCATCTAAACTTTCACATTTATACCAAACTAGCAGCGCCCCGCGGTTTCACCCGCGTAATTCCCGTTCTTGTGGGAATTCCGGGATAAAATATTCAAATAGCCTATGCGTTATTCCAGACTACAAACAATCTATCTCAGTGCCATTTTTCATCCATGTCCGTTCAGTAGTTTTTGCGTGAAAGAGTAACAAACATCCATCCATACCTACAAACTTTCACGTTTATAATATTAGTCGAATAAGTGTGATCGATCAACAATCCTTACCGATATTTTGCGTATGCATACAAACAAAGAAAAACGTGCGCTCGCGACCGTGGGCGAGCGGCGACTGAGCTTCCTAAATGTGACACCCTTCCTAATTAGGCGCCGATGTAGATTTAGAGCGTCGGAAGCCGTTCTTCTTCCTAATGGTCGCTTTTATAATTTGGCGTAGGACGACACGGCACGGCACGGTTTTGCCGTCACGGTAAAATAGGAAAGCAAAATGTACGAAATAGTATGCAGACGCTTTTAATTTATCGGCCACGGCAACGGCATGCCGTGAACGGCAAACGTTTGCCGTGCCGTCGCCGTAGCACACTGCGCTCCCCATTAAACCGTCGTCGCGGCATTATTGAGAGTGTATTATGTACGTACAAGAAATATAGCTGTGTGTGTGTGCGTAGCCAGGTAGGTGGCGCGGGCGGCTGCGCTGCGTCACGGCGCCATTTTTGCGTATGTTGTGAAAGAAAAATGACGTTTAAATACGATATAGTAACCTTACTGGAACTTGTTGAAACAAGACCATGCCTATGGGATAAATCATAGGACGCTTTTAAAGATAAAGTTGTTAAACAAAGGGCATGGAACGAGATCTTTCGCTTCTTGGAAGAACGTTATGATGAATTAACTACTGATGAAAAGAAACAAGTTGGTAAGATATTTTTTATTTATTGACTGAATAAAATGTTCAATAGATTATATTTTTTGTAATTGCCAGGGCAGAGATCCAACATTGGAAATAAAATAATTCGCAAAACATGTTCGGACACCTCGTACTGATTTGTATGTTGATTTTGTTTTACTTGAGGGTAAACTGGTCAATCCATCTTGGTTATTTGAGATAACGTAGTCTTTTGCCATATATCCATCATACTCTCTGACAATATTATGTAGTACAACGCAGGCATTTACTATATCCATGCTAAACATTTTTGACACATTTAGTGGCCGATGCAATATACGCCATTTGTTGCATAGTATGCCGAATGCACATTCAATGTATTGTCGCGCTCGAGAAAGTCTATAATTAAAGACTCGTTGTTTCACACTCAGATTATGCCCACCATATGGTTTTAGAATTTGCTCGTTTTCTGGAAAAGCTGCATCTGCGACAAAAATATATGGAACTTTCACTTTTTCTGGTGGCAGACTCTGGGGGTTTGGTATTTCAAGATCATGACTATTCAATAGTTTCCAAAAAGTTGTGTTTTGAAAAGTGGCAGAATCACAATCTTTCCCATATGCTCCAGTATCGACATATATAAATTTGTATTCAGAGTCACATATAGCCATAAGTACAATGGAGTAATATCCTTTGTAATTATAATGCAATGCACCTGTATGTGGAAAATTTTGTACTCTGATATGTTTCCCGTCGATTGCTCCTAAGCAAAATGGGAAATGAGCATTTTTTTTGAAGCCATTTGCAATCTTTCGCCAGTTTTCTTTTGTGGGTTTTGGTAGATGTCGATGTTTTAATAAAATCCATATCTTCTGACAAACGTGTCGTATTATTTGGCTGAGAGTTGCAACGCCAATTCGGTAATTGTAGTACATATCCGACAAAGTCGAACCAGTCGCCAGGTATCTGAAACAGAATATTCATTTTTTATTAACCCATTTTACTGTTTTAGGAGACAAAATTACAACGAAATGGATAAATATAAAAGATTCCTTTCTTAAATCCTTAAAAACAAAGTCAGGGCAGGGAGCTAAAAAAACATACGTCAATGCCAATCATCTCCAATTTTTGTTAAAATGTAGCCAGAAAGAAAATACTACAGAGTCGCTGAGCAACACTGACAGTTGTGTAACTGGGCAAGATATTACTTCTGCAGCAAATGATAAAACAGATGATGAATATATTGATGACGATATAAATCGTTCACCAAACAAAAAGAAGATTAAGAAAGTAACAATGTCATCAAGAAAATTAGAAAACATTGAATCGCAAATAATTGAAGAATTGAAAAAGACAGAGACACATACGTCTCCTGACGATAAATTCTTTACATCCTTTGTTCCATATTTAAGAGATATGTCCGAGAGTGAGAAAATTGACTTACAAATGGATATTTTAAATTCCATAAAAAAAATTAAACAAAATCGAGTTCAGGCAAGAAGTAACCCTGCTACTTATCCATCACCAAATCCACTATCTAAATATAAAGCTAACAATGAAACGCAATATTATAAGGGAAACAAACAAGACCTAGTGCAAAGACAAAATCTACAAACGCCTTTTGTGATAAAAGCTCCACAGCCATCTTCATCCAAGTCAGTGATTATTCATGATGTTCAAATCCATAAACCACCACAAAACAACGACATCCAAGCTGTGACAGAAGAGGAAGAGGACACATCGTACATATATGAGATAGAACAGGTGGAACCAAATAATGAGTATCAAAATCTTTTTAATACAATAACTTACGACGATGTTTGATGTTATTTTTTGTAGGTACTAAGTTCATGACTGAATTAAAACTCTTATTATGAAAAATAAATAAGGTAATTTTTATTCTTCTATATCCTACTATGCCCTTTTCTAGATAACTGTTATATTGATAGAACTAGTGGGAAGCATTTGTCACAATAGTTTTCAGTGTTTAAAATATGGGTCACAGTGTGTAAAATATGGGTCTTCGACCTGAAATAAAGAGTTTTATTTTTTTATGTCGTAAAATTATAGTTGACTGTTGGGACAAAAGTTTCCTCCTAATTCAATCAATCAAACTACTGGGAACTTATGCAATTTTCATATTACTTACCTCAACGTGACGGCTAGTGCTTCTTCAGGAGGTAACGATACATGTGTTCGGCGAGCTTTCAAATCATCACTCAGATGAGAAAGTATGTAATAAAACGTTGTTATTGACATCCGAAAATAATTGAAAAACTTATTTGGGTCTTCCTTCAGCTTATCAAATAGCGTATAGTATGACCCTTCTAAATATTTTACTCTTAAAAGTGGATGTTGCCAATACCTTCTTGTAATTTGTCTTTTTTTACGTCGTAAATATAACAAATAAAGAATAAGTAGGCGCTGACTCTTCGAGAACATGACGTCCACACTTTGGAGGCGCAAAGCGTAAATGATTTTACGGCGAATTATAAAAGCGACCTACGGCACGGCGTACCGTCGACGGCTACAGGACACGGGACGGCACGGCACGGGATATCGTGCCGTGCCGCCCTACGGCAAATTATAAAAGCGACCAATTTAATTAAACCTTTAATTAAAGGGGTATTAAACCTCCCTAAATATCGGACACTAAATTTAGTCTTTCCTAAATTCAGGATAGTTTAATAGCATTTAGGAAGGTAGCTTCCGATTTAGGAAACTAATTAGGACGCTTCCGACGCTCTAAATCTACATCGGCGCCTAATTAGGAAGGGTGTCACATTTAGGAAGCTCAGTCGCCGCTCGCCCACCGTCGCGAGCGCACGTTTTTCTTTGTTTGTATGCATACGCAAAATATCGGTAAGGATTGTTGATCGATCACACTTATTCGACTAATATTATAAACGTGAAAGTTTGTAGGTATGGATGGATGTTTGTTACTCTTTCACGCAAAAACTACTGAACGGATATGGATGAAAAATGGCACTGAGATAGATTGTTTGTAGTCTGGAATAACGCATAGGCTATTTGAATATTTTATCCCGGAATTCCCACAAGAACGGGAATTACGCGGGTGAAACCGCGGGGCGCTGCTAGTTTGGTATAAATGTGAAAGTTTAGATGGATGGATGTTTGTTACTCAATCACGCCAGAACGGCTGAATGGATCGGGATGAAATTTGGAACTGAGATAGATTATCGTCAGGAATAGAATAGCACATAGGCTACTTATACCTACTGATCTACTCGTGCGAAGCCGGGGCGGGCCACTAGTATTATAAATGCGAAAGTAAATAGGATGGATTGATAGATGGATGTTTGTTCCTGAATCACGCCAGAACGGCTGAACGGATCTGGATGAAATTTGGCACAGAGATAGATTATAGTCTGGAATAACGCATAGACTATTTGGATATTTTATCCTGGAATTCCCACGGAAACGGGAACTACGCGGGTAGGAACTCCTACCTACCTGTAGGTAGGAGGTAGGTAGGAAGTAGGTAGGACTGTAGTCCTACCTACTTCCTACCTACCTACTAATATTATAAAACAAAAAAAAAATATGTATGTAGATGTACTTATGTTTGTTACTCTTTCACGCAAAAACTACTGAACGGATTTGGATGAAATTTGGCACAGAGATAGATTATAGTCTGGAATAAATAAATAATAATAATCAATAATGCTGAACAATCCACACAGCACCATCTAGCCCCAAAGTAAGCTACTCAAAGCTTGTGTTATGGGTACTAGATAACTGATATATTTAATACATTAAATGTATACATAGTACATACAAACTATAGGTTAGATGGGGTAAGTGTAACACCGGGGTAAGAGAAACGAGAGGCTTTATTTGGTAAAATAAAAGCTTTAGGTCTAGAGTAGCTCTGTCGATAAAACAGTTTTAGTTTATTAGTTCCACCGTTCATACATAGATGTCGCTACGATGTTCCATTGCCGAGAAAAAACCAAAACAAATTTGACAGTTCATAACCGCGCGAACACGAGTTGGATGCGTTGTCTTTACTTCGGCATAAATTTGTGAAATAAAGGTGTTTTAGACTGTTTGTTTTCACCTAAATAACAAGTGAAAGGTAAGTAATACTCTTTACAAAGTATTTACGTTCTAATAATACAGATAATAAGAGTTATGTTGCTATCAAAATCATAACCTATAAAATCTTTGTTGGGGTAAGATGGACAGCTACATACGGGGTGTAGTATTCTGAGTATTAAACGTCACGGGCGTGTCGGATGCACTGACCGGCTAGAGGTGGCGCAGCCATTCGCCTTGCGGCGGCGGTGCGGACGGCAGACTTGTGTCTATAATTAATATCTGTGTTTTATTGGCATTTGACCCTAACCTGGTACAAGTGGCGACCCTGCCAGTGACTAAAAATAAGAGGTAAGTGCCAATAATTCCAAATAAGCAATTGGTAAATCAACTGACGGCCTTATCTGAGTTGCAAACAAAAGCTGGTAAATAATCGCATCGTAGTAATGATTACCTACATGGTCGATGATTCGCATACCTTGATAAACTGTAAACCTGATAGTAGGTAGACTTATTCCCTGTGCCTACATAAATACCATAGTTGATAAGCAACGAAAACATTATTCGCCGTGCCATTTTGGCGAAAGTTATAACTACCTACCCTCAAATAGGTTAGAAAGATACAAAAAACTTTGTTCGCAAATTTGAGTAGGTCTAACGAAAAGATGATCACCTACCTACATTGTTAAAAAGAAAAGTTCTGGAATGCTAATATCAGTACCTAAGTAATTAAGCTTATATGTAGTTATGCTTTCTGAGGTTCTGAGGACTTCCCCAAGTATAAATATTGCAAATCCGTTTGTAACTCAGTTGGGTGTCGGAAGTTGGTTGGTACCTAAAAACCCACAATGATAAGATCAGACAAGAGGTAGTTCTAACGAACGGTACCTAAAAACCCACAAAGATATGATCTGACAAGAGGTAGTTCTAATGAACGTTACCTAAAAAACCTATTATGATAAGATCTGAGAACAGGTAGTTCAAACGAACGGTACCTACTAATAAATATCTGCATATCAGACAGATATAGTAGAGGTACCTACATAAAGATTTTCACCAAAATAAAATAAATAAAAAATAAATAATTTAATTGTTTATGGTAGTAAGTATAAGTTCGATAAAATTGAACGGAACCAAAATTTATTGACCGTTCTAGCAATCAAATACATGTGGTTTACAGTAGCGAATTAGTTTAAAAAGTACATTTGGTACCTACTAAGTAAACATAATAAACATTTCTCTTTATGTGAATGGATAATATTTTATTTTGTGAGAAATAATGTAGGTAATTAACGACAAGTTGACAAGTAAACAGATTGGATCTGAGACTTGTACTTATAAATTGTCTATTTGAGAAGAAAAAAGATCATAATATTTAAATATCAATAGATTGTTAGAATAGAGTAAACAAAGCTAAAGACTTTCCAATTATAGTTTGTATATATACTTATTTATAAAGTTTTTGAAATGCACTAGTACCATAGGTATTATTAATAATATAATACTCGAACTATTTAAAAAATCTAATCTAAATTACAAAAAAATTAAAAGTTCCATGGCAGTTTAGTCTGTTTTGATCCAATTAGTACTAAATAATGGTAAATGATAAAATGTGGTTAGTTATCGAAATAGCTAACAGATGGTAAATAGATGTTATAATTTATAAGCAAAGATAATTATAATTAAGGGGAAGAAATAAACTTGAACAATTAGATCGCTTGGGCCGGCTGAAGATTGTTACGAACAATCTAGAGGTAGCTCAACTGATCCGTAATCGATACTAATCGGATGAGTCCCCAAGACGTATTGCTCTGCTGCATGGCAGGCTAGATTAAGAGGTAGTTTTGGTGTAAATCGAAACGGTACCTACCAAAATATTTGTCATTGGTACAGATAGTATACAAATGGTACAATTTTAAGATTAATAATAAAATGGATTTCCAAGATCAAAAGTATTAAGAGGTAGTTTCGGTGAAAATCGAAACGGTACCTACCAACAAAAAATAATTGTTATTAGTACAGATAGTACAAAAATGGTATAAGTATCAACATTAATGAAATTCTTGAATTGTCAAGAACTAAAGTAGTTAAGTAATCTAACGAGATTAAGAGGTAGTTTCGGTAAAATCGAAACGGTACCTTCCCACCAAAAATAATTGTTATCAGTACAGATAGTACAAAAATGGTAGTTACAAGTGTCAACATTAATAAAATCCTTGGATTGCCAAGAACTAAACTATAGGTTAAGAGGTAGTTTCGTTGAAAACAGAAACGGTACCTACCAAAAAAAAAAAATGTCATTAGTACAGATTGTACCAAAATAGTACAAGTGTCAACATTAATAAAATCTTTGGATTGCCAAGAACAAACTATAGAATAAGAGGTAGATTCGATAAAAACGGTCGAAACGGTATCTATCTACCAAAAATAAATGTCATTGGTACATATAGCACAAATATGGTCACAAGTATAACATCAATTCAATCTTTGGATTGTGCCAAGAAAATGAAGACCCTTAAAGGTAATTGTTATATTTAATGCAACAGACATACAACACCTCTCGCGAAGAGGGTAACGCTTTTGCACATGAGCGAGCTAGCTCTATAAGATATCAGAAGCTTCATAGAGGATCAATTTTTTGGATCGTGAGGTTTGCAAAAAGTAGATGTAGGTGTATGCATCTATTGTTATTTTTCACCAAGACAAAACAAATTATTAATATTATATTACTTAGTTACTTAGTACGTATTATGTACGTAATATGGTACTTAATAATGGTTAAAAGAGTACTTACAAATGTCAAAGGGTTTAAAAGTATTCTTTCGCATGAGTTCTAAATTGGGTACTGCTGAAATATGGCTAAAATAAATGTACTGAATATTTAATTGAATAAATAAATTTAATACCAATTCAAGCAATACAACCATAATTTTTTTAAAGTGATAAAAATGAAAGATATTTATAAAAAAAAAGAATGATATTTACCTACTTATTTAGAACATGGAAAATTTCATGTGTCAAAAAGGCGTCCAGCTCAGCAAGTATTCTGGAGGACAGACCTAGAAGTTGCCTCCCATCGCTGATTATTTAGCTGCATTTCCTAAATAGACTACAAAAATAATGACCATTTTAGGTTACTTTTGAATAGTACTTCACATAAATCATGTTTGTTATTAAAACAGCTACAATAACGAGATGGAAAAGTTTCGTTTCTGTAAACATATATTTTATTATTTTGTTCGACTATCGAATATTCTGAACTGAACTAAGCTAAAGTAAATGAGTAAATTACATATGAAAACAAATAAATTACATAAAAGGAAATAAAATAATATTACATAAATTAATTGTGAAATTGAACAAATAAATTCATTTAAAGTTACTATTTTCATTGCCGCGTCCCTGGGGGTAAAACAGCAGAGGCTGGGCAGTGAATGGGTTAGTAAATATGTACCTAATAATCTACAATTGAAAGTTGAAAGTCGAGATCCGACCGATGTATAGATACTTACAGATATAAAACAGATGTATTTTAATACAATATATATTAAGTATAAAATGAGGGTGAGCATCAACAACAACCTTTATTATGGTTTAATGATGCACAATTCTATCTGAAAAAAGAGAAGCGACTGAGAAAGACACGGATCAGTGTCAAAAATGATCACTGGGAATGGCTAATAATTGTACCTAAATTATTTGCAACAGCACAAAATGTTAGGGACCATTAATGCTAACGTTTGCGTGGGATCCACATATTTTATTAGAGTATCATAAAAGTTTAAAATCAAAAGCTCGGCTGCGTGGAAACATACACAGCCGTGTTTACTGAAAATCGACAGTGATGCAGAACTCAGTATCATGAGATTTGTTAAGGTCGTAATCTGGTATTCACACCAAATCCAGTTCAGCTTTGAGCTAATGTACCCAGGCATTTAAAATTTGCTGGGTATGGAAGGTTGTTAAAACGCTACACAAAAAATTTTAAACTACTAAATGACCATACAAAATTCATATACAAAATTCATATATATATATATTCTACTTGCTATAAATTTGCTTAGAGAAATATTTTCTCGGTTAGGCACACCAGGTGGTAGCTATACCAGAGGGTAGCCAAACAGTTGAATTATCAGCTGATGTTGACCATTAGGTCAACAGTTCAAATACGCAGGTAGTTTGAACTAATTTGCAAAGAGTTCGGTATTTGACTATTTCTTGGTATGTTCCTTTAAATTATCAAATATACTTTTAAAAGTTCACCTACACAGATAGTTTTTACTATTTTACAAAGAGTTCGGAATTACACTGTTTCTTTGTATAGAACTACTACTTTTACTTTGTACCTAATAAAGAATAAAAGATTCATGATTTTTTCAAGTAAATATAAATATATAACTATACCTAAACATAGAATTTGCTGTTCTGGAAATTAAAGACAAAAATTAATATGCATCTAGAATCTAACAAGGTTCAAAAAGTCTACATAAAGAGGGCTTCTAAAGAAAACATACTGCCTACTCTATCAAACCTCTATCCATTTATGTACTTACTACACACAGTCGTCTACAAGATGGGATATGATATACCTAGATTGGAAACTGAAAAATAACTGGAAGATACATACACGAGAACAACTACGAAGAAACACTCATCATCATCATCAGCCTATATTAGACCACTATTGGACATAGGCCTCCCCTAATGAGCGCCATAGCGCCCTGTCTTCAACTTGCTGCATCCAGCATCTGCCAGCAGTCTTCCGCAGTTCGTCATTCCGCGTGGCCGGAGGGCGTCCTACAATACGTTTGCCAAGTCGCGGTCTCCACTCAAGAACACGTTTATCCCAACGATTGTCAGTATTTCGCGAGGTAAAGTCGAAGAAAACATATGGGAAGATTGCACAGATAAGGAGCGGTGATCAAAACGATGACAAATAAATGGTTCAAAACAGATTTATCCATTTCGGTTTGGATTAAGTAGTTAGGTAAAAGGTTGTAATAAAGTATCCCTTTAAATTATAAGTAATTCATTTCTTTTGTAAAGAAATAGGTGGAGATGTGATATAGGTTTCACTAAACAAAATACGGATCATATAGATTAATGAAGCACCTATCTTGTTAATTAAAATTGTACCTAACAGTAGGTATGGTAGGTGTGGTTGTAACCAACCTAAAACTTGTTAGAACTTATTATGTTAGTTACATGTACGTACAGGTTAGCATTTTCCAAATCATATTTAACTATCTGTCTGATCTTAGTTGTAATAATGATTGTAGAAAAATTACAAAAAACATTTTGTTTATTCATTGTAAAAGGTAGATGTAGTATTCTGAGTATTAAACGTCACGGGCGTGTCGGATGCACTGACCGGCTAGAGGTGGCGCAGCCATTCGCCTTGCGGCGGCGGTGCGGACGGCAGACTTGTGTCTATAATTAATATCTGTGTTTTATTGGCATTTGACCCTAACCTGGTACACGGGGTAAGAGAAACATATGTTTCTCTTACCCCATGTTAGGAATGGTAAACCTTTTTTTAGTGCTGCTGCTAGACTGCTACAATTCTTTTAATCACTCCCCCTTTCTTTGCTGAGATTTATTAGTCTTCTGTTTGACTATCATATTTAAACACAAGCTGCTGCTCGCGGCTTCGCACGCGTTGTTTAAGGTTATTTCTTTCCCATGGGAACTGATTTAATTGATTTATGGGATAAAAAGTACAGCCTATGTTACTCTCCATCCGTTCAACTAACTCTATGACAAAAATCAAGTCGATTGGTTGCTTAGTTAGGGCGTGAAGGAAGGACAAACAAATAAACAAACAAACACACTTTCGCATTTAGAATATTAGTTAGGATTACTGATATTTATAGGTGTTATATCTCTTACAGGGAAACCATGAAACATGGTGCGAATATATATAAGAAAAACGGATAGAGGGACTACTTACTCAAAAGAAAAATTGCTGGAGGCTGTTAAAAAAGTGAAAAATGGCACCATATCTGCATACGCCGCTTCAAAATTGTACAAAATACCTAGGGCGACGATAGTAAATCGTGTTTATGAACGAAGAGGTTTCAAATCCAACACTTTAGGAAGAGACACAATTTTATCTCGAGATGTTGAAGAAATGTTGGTGAGCAACCTACATGTGATGGAAAAATACGGATTCGGTTTAACTCGAAAGGAATTGTTAGAAACAGTGAGCCAATATGTGACACAAAACAATATCACAAATCCATTTAAGAATAGAGTACCTGGGGAGGACTGGTTTCTCTCCTTTAAAAAAAGACATGGCCTTTCCGTCAAAAAACCCCAACCAGTCGAATATGCACGTAAAAGAGCGTGCAGCCCTGCGATAATCTATCCCTACTTTGATCTGCTGGAAAAAACTATTGATGATTTGGGCTTACGTGATAAACCGGCACATATCTGGAATGTTGACGAAACCAGCTTCAGTAAAGATCCAAGCAAATCAAAAGTGGTGGGCCTTCGAGGCTACACGTCAACCAGAACCATCTCGTCTCCAGGTAAGGATAATACGACTGTGCTGCTAGGATGCAATGCTATTGGTGAAAAAGCTCCGCCACTATTAATATATAAAGGGAAAAACGTGTGGGATCAATGGACATCGGAAGACGATTACCCTGGAACTGTATATGCTGCTACCGCAAATGGCTGGATCGAAGCGCCAGTTTTTGAAAACTTTTTTGAAAAGGTTTTTTTGCCAACCGTCGGACTGAAACGGCCCATACTTTTAATTTATGATGGCCACTCCACGCACGTGGGAATAAAAATTATAGAAAAGACACGAGAACATAACATAACGATTCTCAAAATCCCACCACACACTAGTCACGTGCTACAGCCACTTGACTTGGCCGTAAACAAATCATTTAAAGATAAATGGGACATTACTTTGGTGAAATGGCAGAGATTGAATATTGGCAAGGTTTTGCCAAAAAAAGAATTTTCGTCCCTTATTGGTCAAGTGTGGAGTCAAGTGGATCCACAAGTATGTGCAGCTGGCTTCCGCAAAGCAGGAATATATCCCCTGAATAAAAATGTCATTCCTGAAGATAAGTTTGACCAAGTTCTGTTAAGCGACTGGAAACACCAACACCAAACAAATGTAAACCAGCTCCAACCTGATGAATTGGAAGTCAGCGAGGCTATTCCCGTTCAGTCTGTAGCTCACCAGCTAGAGCCTAATCGTTCTGATGCATGCAGTTCTACGCATGTTCAATCAGTTGTTATGACCGATGGACCCATTGCAGATCAACTTGAGATTATTCAGCCCAAAACTCTTCGCACCCTAGTACTGGATATCGTTAATAAAATATTGGACACTAACTATGTACAACAGAAATTTGAAGCTATACGACAAGGCAAGGTTGACTTTGGCATAGTCACCCATCACAGTCACACCAAGTTGAAACTATTATGTGATCAGAAACTAGTTCCACAAAAGATACATTCTATGGAATGCCAGGCCTTAGAAGGTAAATCAACTGGGAGGTGCTTTGATTTAACATCAACATGCAATGAGATCCATGTTTCTCTAAAAGAAGATGCATTAATTCCTGTGTCACGGTTCTCCAAGATATCGCTGAAACACCTACGAGTAGTGTAAGGCCCCTTTCTTGATTTATTTTATTTCTGTGTCCACGGAGCCATTCTGCGTCTTGGCGTCTGTCATTGTCAAATTGGAGTTGATAATGACAGCTCCAAGTTGACGTCTGTCTATTCTACTGTCTGCTCGCGTTGTCATTTACGTGGACTCGATTCACTTCCTTCTTTACGACGATCCTCGCTGGTCGAGATTCCTACATAATCCTTGAATCCTCGTGATACCTCTTCAGCTGGTACGTATTCTGGCCATCAGCCTGTGCGTGGTTTCGCCAGCGGTCTGCCTAACCGTCCGTTGTTTCTGTAAAACTCCAGGATCCTGCATTCAGAGCTCCAGTGTGACCTCGTGGCATCCAGGGTACCGTGGTTGAAGTTGCCTGCCCGCGTGATTACGCAAGAGGCCGTGTCGTCTTCCTCCTTCGGTTAGGAGTGTTCGATCTCGATCAGGTATATTTCTATATAACTTTCTCAGCGCCACGTGTCGCTAGAGATAGTACGCGTTCTGTCTATAATATATCTATTTTGTCCTACAGCTATCTGGCTGCAGGATCCAGCTGGAGGGAGTGAAATCTTTGTATGTGCTGTCCCTGAAGAGTGGTCGGAGAGAGACCGCTCGGAGGCTGTTCGGTGCGGTTCAGTGCAAGTCCCTTCCTTTGTGCCTGCCTGACCTTTGGACCGACAGCGCTAGCTTACTGGTAACACGGCTGGACCCTAGTCCCCGTGTCTCAATTATTACTTGTGCTGTGACCCAAAACTAACCTCACTCTGGAACCATCCGGAACCCTCTGTTACTTACTCCACTCGCTGAACATCATCCGTGCTATAAATTAAATAACTGTAGATTACTTCATTATCTGGTTGCTAAGAAGTTGAATGTAGGCTATCACACCCTGTTATTTTTACTCTAAGCTCTACCGCTGATACTAATTTTACTTTACCCTAAGGCGCCCAACATTACCATACTTTCCCCATGTAAAATTTAAATAAAACTATATGTTTATATTGTACTCTAAAACTTTTATTTGTATACCAACCTCTCCACAACTCTAGGTCCTTCCTCCCTCTTCCTCCTTCTTCCCTACCACCGCTCATTCTTAAAGCGTTACAGTGGCTGCCCAACTGGTAATCAACTCTTAGCAACCAATCTTCTTTTTATTTACCTAGGTCAAATCTTACTAACCAACAAATTACTTTGTAAAATATAATTGTTGTGTTTTATTTCCTCCTTTGATTGTTTTGAATTTGTATTTTATTGTGTGTAGTGTAATCTTTAAGATAAGTGCATATTATATGGTGTAAACTAGTAAACTTTACTAGTTAAACTTTAACTAAACAAACTAAACTTAAAAAACTTGTAAACATTACTTGTAAACTTTCCAGTTATTGTAATTCTTAGCAACCACATACTTTGAACCTTTTTTTTACTCAAATCAAAAAATGTTTTCACAGCGCAGATACGTGCATTTGACTCGCGCTCTACATTTTGTAAATAATTCTGATAGAGCTCCAATTCGTCAGTTCTTGCGTTAATTTTTAATTGAAATAGATTGCAACCTGGAACAATAATACATGCTGTCATGAGATATAAGTGAAAAACTGACTATAATTATCGTTCAAGGCTCATGCCTTATAGTCAGTTTTTCACTTCAAATTAACAGAAAAGTTACTTTAGTAAAATATTCATACTCGGATTACTGTAACATGTCAGCGGGTGTACCTCAAGGCGGTGTCCGTTCACCTCTCCTTTTCTCAATCTTTATTAACTTCATCACCAAAGTCATCTCTTCTAGCTATCACCTCTGCGCGGACGACCTGCAAATTTACCACCATTTTAAAGTGGGTGACATCTCGGATATGTCTATATTTAATGATACTAAAAACAAACAAAGCGCAGGACGATGTGTGGTGGAATTTAATGATGTTTCTGATCAGTACATAGTTTCGATAACGTTGATTGAAGTTATACCGAAGCAATTTGGAATGGTCAAATTACTTCAATCGGAAAATATACAAAATATTATGAAAATATCCTATAAAAGCCCATACAGAGTGTTTGTTGTATTTAAGAATCAAACAGAATATGAGAAACTGGTGAATTGCGAGAAGATGGAATCTCTAGGCTACAGATGCCAGATCTTTGTCGAGATTAGTTTATCCTACGGTTTGAAATTTTATCAATTAAAAGATTGAAACGATTAACAGAAGAAGGAAAATGGGTTGACAGTGGGAAAATGTGGTTGAGCATAAAGGGCTTCACTTTGCTTGCCCGCTGTACGTTTTCGAGGACGGGTGTTGATTTTAGGTGGAACCCTATAAATTTCCGGTAAGCCAATCATCAGGCTGCCAGAAGTTCGGGCATTTATCACGTGCGTGCCCTGCCAAAAAACGCGTGTTTCCAAAGTACTGTGAAAATTACAAAAATTGTGACACGCTGTTTATAACCGTCTGTAGGATCGAGGACTTTCTCGACCAAAAAGTCTGACTTCACTACATAGTATAAAACAAAGTCGCTTTCTCTGTTCTTATGTCCCTTTGAATACGCAACGGATTTTGATTCGGTTTTTTTTAATAGAGTGATTGAAGAGGAAGTTTTATACGTAAGTATAATAAAACCGTGCGAAGCCGGGGTGGGTCGCTAATATCCCTATGTCCCTTTGTATGTTTAAATCTTTAAAACTACGCAACGGATTTTGATGCGGTTTTTATTAATAGATAGAGTGATTCAAGAGGAAGGTTTACACATATAATAAAACCGTGCGAAGCCGGGGCGGGTCGCTAGTTACTGATAAAACTATAATAGAAATACGAAAAAATATCAAAAAAACGTATTCAAAAATATACTTAGTATATCTGAATCAGTTGAAGAGTCAAAAGAGCACACGTCGAGTTACTGTACAATGATATAACTAGCTTGCCCACTGTCATACGTTCGGAAAGCAAAGCCGATGCAAGGATTATTATTGCAACAAAGGCGGAGAGGAAAATAGAGCCGACGATGATTTGAAAACAAGCTGTTTATGGAGTAATATTTTTCCAATAATGTCAAACGTAGCGGTTCACGCGGCAAGCCAGATCCATAACGTAGAAAGCAATAAATCACAAAATTATAATAGGATTATAGCAAATTGGCGGCAAGCGCTTTAACGTAAGTCTGAAAGGCTCATATGAAAACAGATGCATAGGTGCAGTAATACTACTGCCCACTTCATCAAAAATATTCGAGAAAATAATGTGTTATCGTGTTTATTCTTATTGCAAAGAAGATCAAAAGAGAAAAATACACGAAAATTATAAAGAAAAAAAATCTGTTGGGTGAGGGGAAGATTTAAACTAAAGATGGAGAAAACTAAATAAGGCATTAATAAATCACATGTTAAATGAATGGATCGCACACCAACGTCCGCGTCACTCTATCTATTGTACTGGCAGACCGCGCATTCTATGTAAAAAAGTGCAAGTTTTTCCTTAGTCACTTATTACATTCACTTATCATTCACTTATTTTACGTCACTTATTTGGCTACTGGCTACGCGACTGAATAAAGAATGACGTTCAGTCTGTTGGGTTATAATCAGTGTTGGATTCGGACAGATTAAAAAATATAGTACGTTTCGTTCAAAAATATCGTATTTCTAAGAAAAAGATCGTACATCTTGAAAAAACATTTAAAACTTTATTTTCGTGAAATAAAAATATAACCTATAGTACCTTGTAGTATTAAAAGGAAAAAGGAAAACTTGGAATTCGTTAGAATCAAGGTATATATTTAATAAATAAATAGTTCCGGACAGTCCACACAGCATCATCTAGCCCCAAGCTAAGCAGAGCTTGTGTTATGGGTACTAGATGACTGATATAGGGTCATTCCAGCGAAGACGACACCCCAGATCAAAAAAATAAATTGCATAGTTGAGACTTGAATATATGACTATAGTAAAGCCATTGAACTAATTCAACAGTAACTGGCCATTTTTTAAATTTTTTTTACGATTTTCGTAGTTTTTAGTGTTCATGAAGTCAACCGTAGTGGAGTTGTCTATTGTACTGTAATTTTATCTTAAGTTAGCAGTACTTTTTTACGCCATTTATTTAGCAATTGTAAAAAGTGTTTATCCAGAAAGAAAATGCAATTTGTGGAGTTTTAAACAGCGTTAAGATATCACAAGAGTTTATTTTTGGTAAAAAGTTGTGGGGGTTCAACTAAATGCTTACCTCCTGTCCCACCCGTCACGGCAAAACATATATTTTTTTAGCCTGACTTGGGAATATCAAACCTATTGTTTTCCAGCTTTGCAAAAGTAACAATTATGCGATGGGCTAAAAAGAACAGTGATAAAGTAATAACGCATGGAAATATTAAGTATGGAAATGATGTCCCACCCGTCACGGAGATGAGGGACCTCATAAAAATTGGATGAATTTGTGTTACTTCTGTGTTATTTTTGTTTATTTATTTATTCATTTCGTTTATGATGGGCTTTGGTGACAAAAATCTTACTTTTTGTTCGTTATTTCTTGAATGTACGTATGTACCTGTAGTATGTAGATTGCCATAATGATTAAGATTTTGAAGCTCATTTTGGATTGGAATTAATTGTTTTTCAGACCATGAATCCCGCGAAAAGGCAGAGAAAGTATAGAAGTTATGAGTTAATAATTATAGAAAAAACCCGGTCAAATGTGAGTCGGGCTCGCGCGCGAAGGGTTTCCTACAAAAATCATGTCTGTACATGGGCGAAAAACAGAATTAAATTAATAATTACGTATTAAAATATTAATTTTATTCTGTTTTTTTAGTATTTGTTGTTATAGCGGCAACAGAAATACATAATCTGTGAAAATTCAACTTTCTTACTATCATGGTTCATGAGATACAAACCTGGTGACATTTTTAGCTTTTCTCTGCTCTAAAACAGTGTTAGCATTAAATTTATACCATCCCCAATTAGATTTATACATGTCCCCTAAATAAATTGCATTTTGAACAGTTTCTTATGTTTAATTCACGAACTTTTATGTTGTTCAATGTTACTCGTCCCACCCGTCACGAATTGATGTCCCACCCGTCACACACTATAAGACGCATTATTTCGAAAATTGATAGTTGAATGAATTTAATTTTATCAATAAATAGTACCTTATTCTTTAAGAAACAACATATGAGAAAACTGCTGAACAAAATATTAATGGTTTGTCTTGTTTTGGGATGTGAAGCCACCTACTGAGACAGGCGGGTGTCATGAGTGTCCCACCCGTCACGCTTACAAGAAGTTAATTTTCTACGCTAAATGAGATATTAGAGTCTGTCCCTTGATATTATCATTTGAAACAAATATCTGGCTTCAATTTGTTGTTATTTTTAAGCCGGTTGCAAAGGCAGTTTCTGAGAAATTACATGAAGTTTGAGCAAAAAGGAGTTAGAATGTCCCACCCGTCACAATGGAATGACCCTATACTTAATACAATACATTACATAGATAGATATTTTTTCTTATATATAGTAAACACCCAGACCAACGGAACAAATTTCTGCAGATCGTGCACAAATTTGTTCCGAGGCGGGAATCGACCCCGCAACCTCCTGCGTCGCAGGCGGACCTTCGCCCACTGCGCCACATCGGTCGTATTTAAAATAGTATTGTAGATCGAGATTTTTGTACTCGCCCTTAACGTTGTACTGTAAGGGCTGTCTCAGAAACTCAAGATAGTTTGTGTACAGAGACAAACACCGCGACGAACGCGAGTGAGCCTTTTAACAATCACATAGAGTACAAAGTTACTTCACTATCAACTAGCTAACAGTGAAATTATTTTAGACGTTGTCTGATTGTGTTAAGGTTCACTTTGTTTGTCTTTTGTATTATGTGAATTGTCTTACATTTTGAGATACTCTATTTATAGGATCTATGTGTATGGTACGAAGTCTAATGTTGCTGTAATATGTAAAAAAGGTGTTTATATGTAATTTTTGAAAATAACTTGTCAATGTGAAAATTATCGTATTTTTGCGTACGATCCATGAATAAGGATAGTATATCGTACTTAATGACTAATTATCGTATAAATACGATAATTATCGTACGAAATCCAACACTGGTTATAATGCAACCGGGCTACTTTTTACTTTACTTGGTTGGTGTGTAGCGTGGTCCGTCGACAAACTACATTATTATTGTGTTCAAGTTCATATTAATTATAATGTCCAAGAAAATCGCGGCCCGAATTTTTCTACTGATGAGAAGGAAATATTAATACGATTAATTTCAAAACATAAGGATGTCGTGGAAAATAAAAATAAAACTGATGCTGTTACGAATGATGGAGAAAGTTGACGGAAGATTTTTTCCATGAGTTCATTCTGTATTCGCCACACAGATCAGCTCAAAACATGCTGGGACAATATAAAAAGAACTACGAGAAAGGATAGAGCAGCGGCAAAGAAATAAATCTTCATAACTGGTAGCATTGAGTTAATTATTTTTCTATAGATACCTATAAATAGTACCTACGTAGTATAATAGTACTTGCAATGTAAGCTTACGTTGACCTCACAGAAATCTAAATAACATAAGGTATCTATATAGATTTCTGTGATCGACCCATTATTTAGGTACTTATACACGATGTGACACTATCTACTACACTGTTTTTTTATTAGAAGAAACTAGGGAGCACTTTGGTTTGCACATAGGGTTGGGAAATGGCGAGTCTCCCGAATTTTTGTATGTCCTCCCGACTCCCGACAAAGCAAATAATCTCCCGAAAAACAAGTTCGATAATTTTAAGTTCACATTTTCGTCAAACGAAACTTGCAAACCACTTAGGCGCTTGGCGCAGAGCAAAAAACATTGCAATGCACTCCGTCTGAGTCGAGTCGAGCCGGCCTTGGCCGCGCGCGCGAGCGACGTGAGGTGAGGTGAGGGAGGGGCGGGCGACGAAGGCGAACGACGACGCCCCCGCCACGCCGCCGCCGCACCACCGAGGAGCGAGTCATTCTGTCATTCGCTCAGAGCGCGCCAAATCTGTGACTGTCGCGTCGTGTCTGTGTAGCGTAAGAGCGTTTTCACATTATCCGATCCGATATCGGTGTCGGACGACGATAGCCGACATCCGATAGCCGACACCATGTGCTATTTTCACATATTTCCGACAAAATCGTTCCGATACGGCCATTTGCTCCATAGCTTAGTGCAGGCAGGTCATCATGGCAGACTATAATAGAAAACTTTATTTGCTGTATCTATTATATTTGAGACGCAAAAAAAGATCTGTGCACAGACAGTATTGGATACATCCCATTGTGGAAGCTAGATATTCAGAGGGAGCATTTTATACTCTTTTTAGCAAGCTACAAAACGCACCTAGTAAGTTTTTAACTACTTTCGTATGAGTGAATCCACATTCAATTATTTGTTAATTCATCTCACAAACAGTATCAAGAAACAAGACACACATTTTCGAATGGCTGTGGGGTCTAAAGAAATGCTGGCTGGCGCATCAGGCTCTACGCACACAGAGACAATTTAGATACACGTACAGCACACATACAAACATTATCGTCCGACGGCTCACGGGCGTCCGATGGTGCCGCCAGCGTATCGGTGTCAGCTCCGATATCCGATATCGGGCCGGACAATATGAAAGACAGGTACATATTTCATACATTTTGCTTGCCCCGATACGACGCTCTAAGAGCGTTTTCGCACTATCCGATCTGTTGATTTATATCAAAATAGATCTAGTAACGCCATCTCCTGATCTTGCTCTGTATTTAAGTTAAGAATGAATGTTAGAATGATGTAATAGGTTCTTTGGAAATAAATTTCGTTCGTTCGTCCATCTCCACAAAACTTGCGTTTCAATTTAGAGGTTATGGCCCAGCGCCCTTAGTTTTTTCCAAAAAGTAATAGTTTATCTCAGTAAAGGTCAGAAAATAAGAAGTGAAACATAATTAGCGACGTGCGTGTTAATCAGATATACAAAGATGGCATCGAACTATTTAGTAAATGTTCCAAAATTAAAAGGCCGGGAAAACTACCACGAGTGGATCTTCGCCGCGGAGAACTTTCTAATCCTGGAGGACATGCTGCACTGCATCAAGCCAGTAGCTGGGAAGAAATTAGAAGCCGCAGATGACGCGAGAACTAAGGCGAAATTAATTATGACTATAGATAGTGCGTTGTACGTGCACATCAAAGATGTAAAAACTACGTTGGATTTATGGACGAAGTTGAAGACATTATTCGACGATTCGGGATTTGCACGACGAATATCCCTTTTACGTAATTTGATTTCAATTCGTCTGGAAAATTGTACATCTATGCAGTCATACGTAACGCAAATAGTGGAAACGGGACAAAAGTTAAGTGGAACAGGATTTGGCATCAATGACGAATGGATCGGGTGTTTATTGCTAGCTGGATTGACAGAAAAGTTTATGCCCATGATAATGGCTATCGAGCATTCAGGCATCATAATCTCGACGGACGCCATTAGAACGAAACTCATGGACATGGAAACGGAAGTGAGTAGCAATAATCACTCAAATGAAATTAGCAGTGCATTCGCAAGCAGTACGCAGAAATGGCAACATAAGAAAAATAAAAAATTATCTATGGCCAGCGGGCAAGGAAGCCAGAAACAGAATGTCAATGTCAACGATAAAAGTCATGTTAAATGTTATCGATGTAAACAAACAGGACATTACAAGAATCAGTGTCCAAATAACGAAAACACCAATGCTAATACGAAAGAATCGCAACGTAAACAAACTAATGCATTCAGTGCGGTGTTTTTAAGCAGTCAATTTAACAAAAACGACTGGTACATTGACTCTGGCGCGAGTATGCACTTGACGGCTAATGAACAGTGGATCAAGAATGCAAAGTATGAAAACATGAAAGATATCTGTGTAGCGAATAGCGAGAGAATGCAGGTATTATGTTCCGGCGATGTGACCATTGTAACAGAAACTGATGAATGTGAATTTGAAGTTCCAGTCAAGGAAGTTTTATGTGCTCCAGGATTGACTACCAACTTGTTGTCAGTGAGCCAGATAATAAAATCCGGAAACAAAGTTCAGTTTACGGCAGGTGGCTGTGAAGTATTCAATAGAAAAAATGAATTGGTGGCTACAGCTGTGCTAAACAATGGAGTGTACAAGTTGAGAGTACCTGACAGTGCAGTGGCTAATATAGCTGTATCAGGCAATACTTGGCATCGCAGATTGGATCATGTGAATAGTAAATATCTTAATAAAATGACAAGTGCTGTTGAAGGAATGAATATGCAAGAAAAAGTTGATCTTGACAAGTCATCATGCACAGTTTGTTGTGAAGGTAAACAGTGTCGTCTACCATTAAAAAATGAGGGTTCCAGAAGCAAGGAATTACTTCATTTAATCCACACAGACGTTTGTGGACTTATGGAGCACGAATCGCTTGGAGGTTCCAGATGTTTTGCAGAATTTAAAGCAAAAGTAGAAAAACAAACAAGCAAGAAAATAATAATAATAAGAAGCGAAAATGGATGTGAATATTGTAACAAAGAATTCAACTCATATCTCAAGAAGGAAGAGATCACTATACCAATTAATGAAAAAGGAGAAAAGTCATGTTCAGTGGGAGACATAACTGACTGTGATACTTCAGGAGAAATAACCAATGATGATACACTGGTTGAAGAGACATCAGGTGACTTAGATGAATCCTATAATCCTAGTGAATATGAAGACGCTGAAGAGACACTCATACAGCGCTTTAGATCCAGCAGAATCAGAAAAAAGCCAGAACGGTTTGGGATATCGAACATGTGTATTTCAGAGGAAGCATTTGATGATGCTAGTGGATTATCTCTAGAAGAAGCGTTACAGGGACCGGAAAAATAACAGTGTTTATTGGCAGTGAATACAGAACTTCAATGTTTTGAGGACAATAATGCGTGGGAGCTAGTAGATGCTCCAAAAGACGGTAAAACTGTAGTAAAGTGTAAGTGGGTGCTACGTAAAAAACTTGACAATGACAATAGTGTTCGTTACCGTGCGCGTTTGGTGGCCAAGGGCTTTATGCAGAAGCAAAATGTGGACTATTCAGATACTTTCTCGCCTGTGGTTAGGCATTCGACTTTGAGATTGTTGTTCGCATTATCTGTTAAACTTGGATTAGATGTTACACATCTTGATGTGACCACAGCATTCTTGAACGGGGATCTTGAGGAGACAATTTATATGGAAGCACCAGAATGTTTATTAAATTCTAAAAATAATAATAAGGTTCTTAAATTGAACAGAGCAATTTATGGTCTCAAGCAGTCCTCAAGGGCCTGGTACAAGAAAGTGGATGATTGTCTTATTAGTATAGGTTATAAACGATCCAAATTAGAACCATGTTTGTATACTAAAAATAAGGATGATAAAAAGACAATAGTAACCCTGTATGTCGATGATTTTTTTGTGTTTACAAATGATAATATTGAAAGTAATAAATTAAAAAAGGTATTAGCTTCAAAATTTAAATTAAAAGATCTAGGACAGGTTAAAAATTGTTTAGGGATGAATGTTAATATTGATAAGGTTCAAGGCTCAGTTACATTAAGCCAGGAAAATTATGTTAATCAGTTGTTAAATAGGTTTAACATGGCAGATTGTAAAGTAGCAGATACACCTTTAGAGACAAAATTGAATATTAACTTAGAAAACAAAAATTGTGAAAGTCAAATACCTTATCAGCAGCTGATTGGTGGACTTATGTATTTAGCAGTGTTAACTAGACCTGATATAGCATTTTCAGTAAGTTATCTAAGTCAATTTAATAATTGCTATAACCATGAAACTTGGGCATATGCTAAACGAATTTTGAAATATCTCAAGAAAACTAGACATTTTGGATTAAAATATACTAGATGTGGTAATTCAAAATTAGAAGGGTTTGTTGATGCAGATTGGGGGAATAATGTTATAGACAGAAGGTCCTATACAGGTATATGTTTTATGTTAGCTGGAAGTGTTGTTTCATGGGAAGCAAAAAAGCAGAAAACAGTTGCCCTATCAAGCACCGAAGCTGAATACATGGGAATAGCGGAGGCTTGTAGAGAGGCTCTTTATTTGATTGGTTTGTCCAAGGAAATAGTTGATGAGCATTACACCATTACTATATTTAATGATAACCAGGGTGCACTAAAGTTGTCTTCAAATAATAGTTATAATAAAAGGACTAAACATATTGATGTACGCTATCATTTTTGTAAAGAATGTGTTAATGATAGAATTGTAGAACTGAAATATTTGGAAACAACTGAAATGCCAGCTGATCTGTTTACAAAAGGTTTGGGTAATGTTAAGCATTATTATTTTATGCATTTGTTAGGTATACAAGATGTACAAAGTTAGTGAAATTTGTATGTAACTTAGATTGTGTGTTAGTTTGTGTATACCTATATTATTTTGATAAGTGGGGGTGTTGATTTATATCAAAATAGATCTAGTAACGCCATCTCCTGATCTTGCTCTGTATTTAAGTTAAGAATGAATGTTAGAATGATGTAATAGGTTCTTTGGAAATAAATTTCGTTCGTTCGTCCATCTCCACAAAACTTGCGTTTCAATTTAGACGATCCGATATCGGTGTCGGAAGCCGACACGATATCGGGGCAAGCAAAATGTATGAAATATGTACCTGTCTTTCATATTGTCCGGCCCGATATCGGATATCGGAGCCGACACCGATACGCTGGCGGCACCATCGGACGCCCGTGAGCCGTCGGACGATAATGTTTGTATGTGTGCTGTACGTGTATCTAAATTGTCTCTGTGTGCGTAGAGCCTGATGCGCGGCGGCCATTTTGAGCTTCTTTACTAGTTTGGTTGTCATCATGGCGTCGTCATCATTTAAATACGATATAATTACATTAATTGAACTGGTAGAATCTAAACCATGCTTGTGGGATAAAACTCACGAGAAATATATAAATGAACTTGCTGTTTCTTTTATTCATTCATCTTTGACAATAGGAAGTATACTGCAAGTCATAGTTAGTTAGTGTGTATAAGTTTCTTATGAACTTAATAACGTCCAGAATAATGGACGTAGGTTTAAGTATTTTACGAAAATTGTTTAAAGAAGGATGTCCACGCTCCATACATTTGTTGACCTGTCATTCAGTTTTTTTTTTTGTGATGTATTTTCATGGTAAGTATGGGTGATTCTACGAAAACTCGTTTTTTGTCTGACTTCTGTGGCACATTTTTTTTTGTTGAAATTGTAGGGGAAGTACGTACAAAATGACATATACGGGTAAAACGGCATACCGGCTGTATTTCGAATTCGGCGGGTTTTCTCGTCATTGTGGCAATTACAGCGAGTGCCTTATTTGTCTATTAGTGAGCTGTCAAAATATTGTCATTGTCAGAGCAACCATTTTCAATCAGTCATCTTAGACAAGTTTTCGGTCGTTTTGAGTTTTTTTTCGCTGCGAAGAGTTTTTAAAGTTTTGGTAAGTTATTCGGTTTGAAACTTTATGGTAACGTATTTTTTGCATTCCTTGACATTTTGTCCAAGTTATTGTGTTTAATTTTAATGAATAACTTGAGTTTTGAATTTTTTTTTGGTCTTTAGATATTTAAAACCCTGTACGGGCAAAATGGCATACATTTACTATGGACAAAATGGCATAGGGTAATAAGGTATGCCATTTTGTCCATCGAGTAATAAAATTTGAATTCTTCTTTAACATTATTATAGGTAAGTACTGATTAATATTTTTTATACCTACAACTTGCGAACAAACCTTGAACCCATTCCAAATCCTGAAATCTTGCCACTTAAAGACCTGGACCATCAACAACCCAACTAACCGGATCAACCTGGTCCTTCTAGTTTGTTGGCTGTTCCAATAGGAGTCTTATCGCCGATGCTGACAGGACGATTTATCAGTGGTCAGGGTAAACGACAGCCAAAAACTCAAAAATCTTACACAATTTTGACATCGACTCCAAATATGCAAGCGATCAAGAATAAGGCTCTCACCAAAAATCACAATCTCTGTAACAAGAGAAAGAAACAGGTCACAAAGAACCTGTTTCAATCGGAAAGTGAAGAAGAACCTTTCGGGACCCAGCAAAACGAAAATGATAACTGCGCTTGCATTTACAGCAATGACTTGATTTCGCACTCAAGACCTGGAGTAGGTTGGCTACGGTGCATTAATTGTTATCTCAGGGCTCAAGCTGAATGTGCAGATTTGCCCAAAAGAACCAAAAAGTTTATTTGAGCAATATGTGGTCAATATATCACAAACAAATATTAGTAAAGGTGTATGTGCCATTTTACCCATTAACTCTATGCCATTTTGTCCATGCTATATGGACAAAATGGTTTTTCATTGATGTCTGTTCAAGGCTAATTATTTTCTTGTGTTATGTTTTTATTGTTGATTTTGCATGTATATTCTATAAATAAATAAGTAAAGTTTGTGATTACGAAATTGTACGGTTCTAGTTATAATAATGAAAAAGTTATTAGAGAAATACAAAACAGTATGTCATTTTGGACGTACTTCCCCTACATCATGATAGTATATTCTAAATAAAGATTTAATTTTGAATTTTTTGGTAGTGAAGGGAACTTTATTGGCTTTATGGTTACGGAGTTATTCAAATTTAAAAATATGGTGTCCACGGAAATCAGAATTTATATCACCAAAATCAAATATGGGTTGGTTTATCGATAAAAATATGTGTTTTCGGTAGTAAGTAGATTATTAAGCTAAATACCAATTATTTGACGTTTGTAGTTTTAATCAGTTTTTACAAAAACACCTTTAAATCATTACTGTAAATACAAGTAACTTTTTACAAAAATCACACTAACAATGTTGATCTTTGTATTAAAAATATTATAATTATTCATTTTGTATTTATTATAAACTTTTATCCTAAAAAACATCATAAAAACTGTAAAAAAATATTATTGAGATGTTAATTAACCCGCAAAATCCACGGAAATCACACCACGGAAATCAAAAAAAATAACAAAATCTTAGAAATTTTCTTAATTTGCTGGTTTATTTTACATTGAAATATGCAGTCGAAATTAGGAACACAAAAGGCATGAATTATCATCATTAATAAAACAATAGGATTAGCATAAACAAATTTATAGTCAACATGGTAATCAGAATTTCTAGATACCAAGCCACGGAAAGTGATTACGTACCGAAATAACAGAGTGACGTAAAGACATACACCTTTGTTGTACACACCACTGATGGGGCGTGACTGATAGTTTCTCTCAATCAAACAACTATTTACGCAGATATTAAAGTACAGTATTTATGAATAATTTAGTGCGCACCAGGGAAATCAGAGCTGAACGACGGACGCGAAGTTATCTCGTTGTAACTTGTCAACTAAAGCTTAGTTTTGCGTAGTAATAGCGTCAAATAAGCAAGTAACTATCTGGGTTATTGTGAACCTATGTAAATTAGTACCAGAGTTTTTAGGAAATGATATAAAAATTTATTAACACCGGAACATGAGGTCCGGACGCACCACGGAAGTCATAATTTCCAAGGATTTTATTTATTTTTACTTATTTAAAATAAGAATATTAAAAAACTAAAAAAGGCCTCCCCTATTATTTTTGTCTAATCTACTACCATAAAAAAAATCAAAGGGCTAGGGATACTTTTTGTATGATTTTTCGAGCCGGACATGTATTTTTGAAGCCCGGGAGAATTACCCGTATATCAAAATAAACATTAATAATTCCTATATAATGTACATAAATATTTTCGAAATCGCCAATCAGGAAAAAAAGTTACGATGTACCTAAACAAATTTTGAGGTTAAATTAACATCAGAGACGGACAATGACAATCTCGGAGCTCCTAATAAACGGACTCTATCCAGATCCATCCTTTTTATAAATGCGCCCATTGTGAAAGCCAAAGTTAAGACGAAAACAAAATCGCACAGTACACATCGAAACGTAAACGAAAGTATCCTGCCCAGATTAAAACTCTCCACACACTGAAGCCGGAGGCGGAGGAGCTGAGTCGAAGACGTGGCGGTTTTTCCTAGGGCACCGCGACGCCACCGCCTGCGGTGTGTGTAGGCTTTCATAGGATTCCACGGGATACAATTCGCACGCCTTCGCCTCCGCTCCGCCTCCGGCTTCAGTGTGTGGAGACTTTATTAGATATGTAGACTGCATGAAAGCAATCCAGTGACGCGCTGATGAAGTTTTTTGACAGGTAGAATAGAGTTGACATTAACTTGACAGCGCTAATTAGCTCTGACGTTTCGTTTTCCTACTCATCATGAATGAATTCTATTTTAGAAGTTTATGACACCGGCAGAGTCGTGGCGAAAAGAAAGCGGTGCCATACAAAAAGAAGTTGAAGATGAAGTTTTCTGGGTCCATCCTACTGAAATTAAAAATCATTATCTTTTTTTCCTGATTATTGATTTCAGTAAAAGTTTGTGATATGTAAATAAAAACAAATTACTATTTTTTTTCAATGAATATCAATAATATACACTACATCTTCTGTCAAAATGTATGACAGGTCAATTCTGGACATTCTTCTTTTAAGACCTTTTAGAATAGCGATAAACATCAAAGTTGTTAAACGCGGTAAAAAATTACAAATACTTATGGCAACAAGAACAAAACCAATGAACATGCTCATTCGGTTCTTATCTTATGTGTAACAAAAACCTACTATGTTTTTTTTCTTATATCTACAGTGCAATGCAAAGATATGTTTGTTTACTTAATATATTATGTATAATGAATATTATTAACTTATTTTATTTTCTAAAGGTTTTTTTCTATTGAATAAGTATTTTTCACACGCGCATTATGCTGGCGTTTATCACTAAGTTAAAAGTAAGTAAGTAAACAAACTGTGATTTTGTGCCAATTAGACTTACAAATTGTGATAATAGGTAGGTATTAAGATGTTTCCACTTTTAATCTTAAGCAAGAGTAGCTAGTGAACATAGAACATACCTACATGGTTGTTTTCTTAGGTTAATTTGACTAAACATTCATAAATAAATGTGATTAATTAAATTATTGTTTTTTTTTGTCACAAGTGCAAAATTTCATAGTGAACGCATTATTTTTTTACATTAAGTTCTGAAGTTACAGTGACGTATTTACAGGTACCTTTTTTATTTAACTTTTAAAATCTAGTTTATGTACAATATACCGTGTAGATAGGAACTCTTATAAAATCTACACAAATTGATCTTAAATTTAAAATCACGATGATTGTAATAAGTCCCTACAAAATGCCATACTTTTAATAGCAAACTTTGATTGGCTCTCCTGTAAAATTTCGAAAAGTGTAATTACGTCAATGTCGCACCAAATGAGCGACAATACAATGAATCTGAAAAGACGTTGAGAAAAATACTTCATGAGATGGGATTTCGGTTCACTAAAATGGAAGATAATCGAAAAATTCTAATGGAAAAGCACGATGTAAGTCTCAAACGAATGGAATACCTCGATAAAATACGCAAATTTCGCGAATCAGGAAAAAATATCGTCTACATGGATGAGTCCTACATACATACATCCCACACTAAAGAGAAATCTTGGAGTGATGATAAGAAAAAAGGAGTAAAAAAGCCAATTTCAAAAGGTCAACGCTTGATAATAGTTCATGCGGGAAATGAAAAAGGCTTTGTACCCGGTGCCTTTTTAACGTATAAATCCACGAACACTACAGGTGACTATCACAATTAAATGAATAACGATAACTACGAAAAATGGTTGGTTTATCAATTAATCCCAAATACATATACCCAGTGATTCTGTTCTAGTTATGGACAACGCACCCTATCACAACAAATATGTTGAAAGACCCCCCAACTCAAACACCATTAAACAGGAAATGATCAACTGGTTAAACAGACACGAAATTCCAGTTGATCCAAAATTAATAAAAACCCAGATTTACGATATTATATGTCAGCACAAGGAGAGGTATACAGAGTTTTCCGTGGACAAAGTACTTGGCGAACATGGGCACACTGTGTTGCGATTGCCACCATATCATCCGGATTTTAATCCAATTGAAAATATATCGCACCTCCGGTGCAACAGAGGCACAATTGCAAAAATGACCAAAATGACTTAAGTATGCAGAAAGTTGCGTTTTGTATACATCTTTCTGGTGCGAAAACGTCATTTGTTTATTTCCCATATTTTTTTAATGAGGGGACTAGTGTCGTTGTCGATATGGTGGATTTCGATGTACTTCTGGAGAAACATTGTACCATTGGTCAGTGTGCCCCCTGCACGAGCATGAGCAGTCTGGAGCTTCAACGTCATTAAGGTAATTGTGACATTTTTTCCGTTCAAGTTTTGGAGCATCAATGGCTTTTATGGCCCATATTTTTAAGTTCCATGTGATTTTTACGTGTGGAACTGCGCGCATCCCCACCACGCTCAACGGACCGGTCGCCTCGCCCCGCTCGTAATAAAAGACGCCCGCGCATCGCTGCAAGCATCAGCCTGCGCTGGCTGCTCGCTCCATCCGTACATCGGAAGAGCCGCACTGGCCTGGCTGGACGTTCCCCCCTCCCTCACTCCATTCCAGGTTAGAGAGTAGTGGAGTGAGAGGTAATTTGTTACATTGGTGTAAAGATTATTTGGTTAACCGTAGCTATCAAGTAAGAGTCGGAGATGAGTACAGTGATATTGTTAAAATTACGGAAGGCACAGCCCAGGGGTTCGTTCTCGGTCCTTTGCATTATCTTACCTATGTTAATGATTTAAATAACGTTATAAAAAATTGTACTGTCTACCAATTTGCTGACGATACTTGCTTGATGGCAGCGGATAAAGACGCACTGGTCGCTCAATCTCGTATACAAGAGGATTTTACCGCCATTTGCAAATGGTCTCATGACTCTGGACTAGTGTTGAATGCAGATAAAACTAAACTTATTCATGTCCACTCCAGTCACAATATTAGCTCACTAATAGAAGATATAAAAGTAGTTGCTCATACACATACATGTCTGCATAATAACTTACGTTGCAACAACACCTGTCCCATTATTGAGCAAGTAAATTACCATACATATCTTGGTTTGGTGATTGATCATAGATTTAACTGGCTTAAACACATTGATAAAGTTTGTAATAAATTAAGAGCAATTTTGTCAAAATTCTATATAATTAAATGTAAAGTTCCTTTTACCATATTACTCATGATGTATAAAGCTCTTGTTGAAAGCATTATATCGTACGGTCTCACCAGCTATGGACGTACCTACAAAACTTGCTTAGATCAAGTTTATGATTTACAATATAGAACCTTAAAACTGATAGTCCCTACTAAAATTAAAAATAAGTATAAAGAAAACCCCGAAAAACTCTTTGACCATTGTGGTATTATACCTATCCATAAAAAGGTCAAACTTAGTCTACTTATCGAACAATACTTCCGCTCAGACATTCAAACTCCAATTAATCACTCGATCATCACTAGGAACATCACATATAAAATGTTAACAAAACCTAGATTTAATAATACTTACGGCCAAAGAACTACCCAATATTTAATTCCGCATCTGATCAACGAACTACCTATAGAAGTTAAAGATAAGATTAACAAGAAAAATATTAAAACTATTTTAATGAAATATTTTTTAGCAAAACTATAAGTTATACTGGAGCACCTTGTAGATAGATCGTATTTGTAAGCGGCGATAAGCGGCTAGCTTCACGGCGGTGTGCGAATTGTTATTCCGGTCGTAGATAATTACCTACCAAATGCGAAGCTTTGTGTACACACTAATGCGCAAAGTTTCGCATTTAGGTAGGTACTACTTACTTACCTAGATAGTTATCTACTTTTAGGCTAATTATTATAATTTATTAGATAAGCTAAATCAAAGAAGAGAACCTAGTGCTAAGTCAAACCTAACATAGGATTTAAGGCACTATACTAACAAAATATGTAACTTAATTGTTTTTGAATAAAAATATTATTATTATTATTATTATTATTATTATTCGGTGACACTCACCTCACCTCACTTGTTGCGTCGCGTACTCTGTTGCGGACGCACTTGCCGGGAGTGTATCGAATACCTATTTCCCGGGTTGAACCATATTGTACTGTCAAGGCTCAGTATTGTGAACCGGAAATAAATAATTCTTTGTACGTGACGGTGTTTGCAATTTCACCCGCTACAAACTGGCGCCCAACGTGGGGCCCGGAAGAAAAACTGCCGCTCAACGTTAAGGCCCGGAAGACCGCTACAAACTGGCGCTCAACGTTAAGGCCCGGAAGATAGCTAGCCCAATTTTGAAGAAGGTTAAGAAAGATCCTGATATCGCCATGAGCTTGTCACCAGAACAATTTGAAAGACTTCTGTCCGTGGTAAACCATCAAAGACGTGGTTCCTTCGCCACATGCAATAAAAGCTTCACTGGTACCAGAGATACAGAGATAGTGGAGACTTTTCTCGCAGCAGTCACAGTCTTTAAGGACGTAGAGGATATCTCTGATGAAGATGCACTCAAGTGTGTTCCACTGATCTTGAAGGAGGAGGCAGCAACCTGGTGGTACGGAATACAGGATCAGGTACTTACGAGGTCAGACTTTCAATCCAGAGTTCGCCATGCCTTTGCACCCAAGCGACCAGCATACCAATTGTACCAAAACATCGTTTGTGTAAAACAGGCCGAGGACGAGTTAACCGAAGTGTATATCGCGAAGAAAAGAGCACTTTTTAGAAGAGCCCGCGTACGCTTTGACCAATTTACCTTTATTAAAAGGGATCGTAAATAAGATTACAGGCCCAGCAGCTCGTCTTATAAATTCAAATCCTGAGAACTGGGCTGGAATTCGAAGTGCATTAATTAATAATTTCGCTGATCAGCGCGATGAAACATCACTCAGAATTTATTGAGCAGATTTGAATGTATGCAATTCTGATAATCCACTTCTGCAAGAAATAATTTGTGAACATGATGAGCAACCATTAGACAACTTACAAGTACATCCTGTTGGTGAAGTGAAGAAGACTATCAAACGACACAGAATTCAGTCAAGCAAACCACAGTCGCCATCTTGGGTAGTTAATAAACGTCCCGTTCCACACTAGCGCTTAGATACGCCTCGCCAACGTTTAGTGAATCATAACAAAAAATACTTTTCTTCAGTCGTTGACGTTTCGCGAAAATATTGTTTTTGACACTTTTTTATGATATACTTTTTGTTATGTGTTTTTTCTTTAAACCTAAGATTGGTCGATTACGATAAAAACCATAGAAAGAAGAATACTAACCATAACCTTAAAGTCGAAGTTTTAGTTCAAATGTCATTTAGTTGTTCAAATGTCATTGTCATTTACTTTGTTTGGATTACACACATCATGCAGAAAATCGTAAGTATTTCATAAAATGTTTCGTTGGTCGTGTCTCTGTCTTCGTTTAGTCTTTTGTTTGATGATACCTATATCATTTTGTTAACAGCCGAATCTCCGTGCATTTGGTAAACATTGTCACAATTGTGGAAAATGGATGGAGCGAAGGGCTCTTCGTAAAGATGGTGAGTAGTATTTTAGTAGGTATGTAGGCAGGTTGTGTTTTTAAGTGAATTTTGTTTTATTTTCTTCTTAAAGTGTGGATTGTAAGCCTTCTGCATTTAAAAATAAAATAAGTACTTATTTACTTCCAGTGACATGCAATTTTTGTAATGGCAAAATATTTGCAAGAGATGGCAAACAAAAGCAAATGTGCAGTCGATGTGTGGAATGCGACAACATTATACTCGGTAAGCGGCTCAATATTTTTTCTCTATAATTCGACAAATAATAATAAATGACCACATGCATAGCCTGTGTTGAGGTGTCATGAACACATACAGAAACAGACACGATTTTTTCACCGTTTTTCTCGATAATGAAATGAAATGAACCCCTTCATGCGCAAGTTCTACTTGAACTTGGCTGGCTCTTATTATACAATAGACATTATTAATTGTATAATATATTTTTGCAGATAATTTCAATTATTGCGAGTGCTGTGGCCTAGAAACAATTAGGCAGTTAAGAATAACCAAAGCTCGGACACTTTCAAACCTTTTTCCAAAAAATCAAACTGCTCCTGTTGCATCTGTTAAATCCCTAGCTGCCTCTACAATACAACCTGACAATTCCCAAGATTTATTTGATGATGACTTTTGGGTAAGTTAATGGTGTAGGTCACTGAGTACAGTAAAATGAAAAATAATACTTATTACCAGATAGAGATGTGAGGATATACCTACATACATTCACAATAGTTATTATTATTTGAATATTTATCTAATATATTTTATCCTTTAAGGTCGATAACAAAGAGTTGACGATAGTCGAAAAGTCGCTGGTGACTGATGATGTTTCTTCGGACAACGAGAAAAAACAAAAATCAATGCTGTCAGTCTGCAGTGATTTTATTTCTTTAGAAGAAGAGGAGAAAGAAAATATATCAAATGGCGGGCAGACCCCCGAAGAAGCGTAAATATTCAAGCAGGTGTACAGAACATCAGCCCCCCAGGACTAACTATGTATATTTAGCACTTTCAAATAACACCATTCAAGTATCAGTACATTCAGTTGGTTCTATGATTTATGAATGTGTTCAATGTCAAGCACTTCATTTTTTAGGTGAAAAAATTTAAAATCATTTTAAAAATTGTTGTCATATAGACCCAGATAGAACATTAAAGCCAATTCCAGATATATTATTAGATTTATACGAAGGCAATACGTCTGATGCTAATCATTTTAAAGCTAATATACGACAATATAATTCAGTATTTGCAATGTCATCCATAAATTCAAACTTGAACACACTCCCTCCAGGATTTTTCACTTATAGGGTACAAGGGCAAGTTTATATAAAAACTGGATCTATGTTTCCGTTGCAAGGTCATAAACCACAATACAACCAATTGTACATAATTGAAGATAAAGCAGCATTAAATGATCGATTATCTGATTCTAGAAATAACATATGTAGAAGCAATATAATGAGGTCTTTACAAACAATGCTCAATGAATCCAATCCTTTTGTCAAAATATACAAAAGAGTGGCTGCAATTTTAGCTGAAGAGGAGTTAAAAGCAGCCTCAGAAAATCGACCCAAATATTCGGTATCAATGCATTTTTGTAAACATAAATCTCTTGATTTGTGTCGGTATAGCACACCATCAAATAATGAGGTAGCGGTCATCTTTGTACGAGAAAACGGTGAACCTCCATTAAATATAGACTTCTCTGTACAAGAATATTCTCAACATTTAACTACACTCAAATCAACCAGTCCCAATATTCACATTATTCACATTCAATAGCAATGAGTTATATTATTTATTTCAGGAATAAAGGAAAACCGAAATCCAGACAGAGAGAACGAAAAACACGACGGCGTATTGGGGCCCGTGAATATAAAAACTATAGCCAAGAAATGCTTGAACTTGCAGTTGAGTATGTGGGAAAAATAAGTTATCGGCAAGAGCAGCTGCAAAACAGTTTTCCATACCTAAACAGACCATATTGAACAAAGTCCACAAAAAACATAACAAGTCTGTTGGATGTCCAACGCGTCTATCAGCGGAAGAAGAAGCCAAAATAGTTAAAAGTCCTGATTGCCGCTGCTAATTTTGGATGCCCGCTTACTAAATTAGACCTACGTCTCGTGGTTTATGAATATTTAAAAAAAAATGATCGGCAGGACTTGTTTGAAGGTCAACCTCCCGGAAAAGCTTGGGTTGATAATTTTCTGTTGCGAAACGCTTGTGACTTGACCGTACGCAATACGCAAAATATCAAAAAAGCCCGAGCTGAAAAAAGTGTCGATGAGTTTATGACATATTTTGAAAATTTACACGAGACTGTGAAAGATGTTCCTGCGTCAAACATATTGAATTTTGACGAGACAAACCTAAGTGACAACCCGGGAAATTCAAAATGCATATTCAAGAGAGGGGTGAAATATCCCGAAAGGAACCTCAACTCTTCAAAGGCGGCCACTTCAGTAATGTTCTCTGCTACAGCGGCTGGTGACATTTTACCGGTCTATGTTGTTTACAAAGCTGACAATGTATACTCGGAGTGGGTTCAGGGTGGGCCTCGTGATGCTAGATACAATCACACCAAGTCAGGATTGTTTGACTCTCAAACTTTTGAGGACTACTTCAGACGAATTGTCCTGGATTGGGCGAGTAGTTTATCTGGAAAAAAAGTCGTTATTTGCGACAATTTATCACAATTTATGACAAAAAAAAGTACTTAACATTTTGTGGGAAAGGTTACAAAAGCCAATGGGATCTTTGTGTCGATAAATTTTTTGAGAAAAAAGAAAAATAATACATTTTCATGGCCCTTAGTCAAGGATGAGTCTGAAATGTATTTATTTGATATAGACAAAGTATTACCAAAACCAACTGATGGCCGCCGGGGTTCATTAAAATTTTACGTAGATTTCAGTGGATATGATGTGCTTTAAGGAACCTAATCATAAGCTTCTCCAAAAACATTTCAATGATCTAGTAGATTAAAACCTAAACCTTAAGATTAACCAAATATTTCCTTTAAAATATAAGTAGATTTCTTAGACAGCCCTTGTGGGTTTTTTAATTTTAGTTTTATTTTAACTTTAAATTTAATTTGCTGTACTGTATTGAAACGCTAAAGTGCCATTTAAATATAGATTAAGTCGAAAAAAAGTCATATATTTTGATTGTGTCATTGTTTTATAGGACTGATAAAAATACTGTAGGTACCTAAGCTTTGTAAACTCACATGACTGAGGCCCAGCTCCGGGTCGTTTTGATTTTATTTAAGTAGGTACATACATACGTTTTCTATAGTCGCTATGAGCGCGCATTTAGTTGATTCCTAATTTATAAATAAAAAAATTATAGAGTTAAAACATTGTTTTAATTTATTTACCTTTCCTTGTGACAACCCTAATAACTAAAATCATTTGTATGGATATGAGCAAAAATTACCAGTTAACATTGGCCACTGTGATAAATAGCGAAAATGGCCACTTTTGATATTTGAGTTTATTTTGTTGCCTTCTTTGGCCATATTTTTACCATGGTTTTTAAGGCGCTACCCAAACAGCGACACCCGTAAAATGTACAATTTTTCGTCGCACTGTTAGCCGTACTGCGACATATTACAAGCCCAAAAAAAATTCAGTGTATAGTCAAAAGTATAGAAAAGAGACTTATACAAAAAAAAATCAAGAAAACGATCTAGGATCGTGAAAAAAAAAATCACAAAAAAGAACAAGAAAAAACTTTTTCGTCTCGAATTGCTCAATATTTTGAGTGACAACCACTAATAAATTTAATACCACATAAAAGGAAATTTTATCAACTAAAGAATTATGTAAAAAAGTATTAACAAACTGGTGTATTTATTTTTAAATTAAATTAAAACTGCAAAATAATTTTCATATTGCCGAGCAAGAGATTCAACTAAAATCAAACGCATCGCGATTTTCAACCTTATTTGTCTAATGCGACGAACTACTGTCGCGAACTTGGCAGCAGTGATGCCAGATCTACCGATTTAGCAGTAGATCTACCTGCTTTTTCAGGCGTCTACCGATCTACTGATTTATTTCAAAAATTTAGTGAAATCTACCTGATTTTCCCGAGCGCCTTCAAAAATTTCGTGAAATCTACCTGATTTTCACGAGCGCCTATAGCTCCGTGAGTAAATAGTAATTTTAGGAGGCGCCAACGTACGATATTAGACCACTCTCGCATGTTGACGACATGACGATGAATAAGAAACGAAAACGGGTTCGTATAAAAGCGATCCCGCAATCAGAAACGCCCTATCTCTATGGCATGTACCTAGTAGCACCCTCAATAGGGGCAGTCTTATGGGGGCAGGGGGTATTTAGCAGTTTCGACTCAATCTACGGCGTTGGCAAAATCTCGAAAAACATTTGTTGGGTCGCGATTAAATACTATTTTCATATTAGCTATTATTCACTATGGAAATGTTGTATTCATAAAGCAGGCAACCCAGTTAACATGGCGTCAAATGGCATCGTATTTAAGGACAACATTAAAACTTTATTATTAAATTGTTTCGTTAACTTACAGTGATTCAAAGTGTACTTACCGATGATAAGTAATTTCTTTAGTTGTTTTCAATCGTCCTTTGTAATTCCTGCACACTTTTATAGCGCAAATCGTCATCTTTATTTGTCACGAAACGCGTGTGCGCCGCACAAAGTCAGAGTCGCCACTGACGAGGCGGGATCAGCTTATGAGCCAACAGTTGGCTGATATATTTTTTGGCGTTTTGACGCTCGAACTATCTATCTAGACAAGTATATAATCAAAGCCCAGTAAATGTTTCGCTACTACTTTTACTCGTAAGCCTCGGGCTATTCCGACGTGCTATGCACTGGCAGGACAGCTTCTTACAAAAGCTACTGGTATGCGTGATCTTGGAGTTTACCACGACTCAAAACTACTCTTTGACGTCCACATTGACAACATAATTAGTAAAGCTTCGAGATCACTGGGATTTGTTATGCGAATTTCTAAGAGCTTTACCAACGTCAGAACATTTAAAATTCTATATTGCACGTTTGTAAGGAGTCATCTTGAATACGCATCTCAAATATGGCACCCGCGTTATCAGAAGTACATCGATCGTATTGAAAGTATTCAGAGGCGGTTCTTAAGATACCTGTGCTTTAGAGTAAAGATTCCTTACAAATCATTTACCTATGATGAACTCTGCAAGAGGTTCCATTTCTTGCCACTAAAAAATAGACGGGACATAGCTGATTATCTTTACATTCTTAAGATTATCAACAACGATGTGGACTGTCCTGAACTTCTTGGCAAATTAGACTTCAATGTACCGCGTAAGCAGCTTAGACATAATCCCCTACTGCATGTCCAACATGTTGGAACTAATTATAGACAAAATTCATTTATAGTGCGAGCAAGTAGAACTGTCAATGATTTCAGCAGGATGTTGGACATTGACCCTTTCAATACTAGCATTCACAAGGCAAGGCGAAGCATGACTCTCAGCTTCTTTTGCACATGATTAGGTTTACTTTTACTTATTACTTTAAGTTTTTTTTTAGTTTAATTTTATTGCTTTATTAAGTACGCAATTGTCGACGAAAAAAAAAAAAAGTTGTGTTCACACTTATATAGTATAATATGATTTTATGAGTGAATGCCTATTATTAGCTTTCTGTATCTATTTTAAATTCTATTGTAATTAGTTAAGCTGATGGCAATCCGAATTAAATAAATAAATAAATTATATTATGTCGTCGTGTGTAGGTAGGTATTATCATCGCGGAGAGCCAAAGCTAACCACCGCACCGGTAGGGACTATTCATGCTTGCTTGCAGCGCTCGGCCGCGCGGCCGCTATAGAACCGGGGCGGTGGTAGGTACGGTACCTAACAAACGTGATAATTAGAAATTACATATCACCACAGTGTTATGTAGTCATATGTTCTCAATATCTGAAATTATTTTATCTCTGAATTGACCGGAATTACATACGTACCTACACAAATAAATTATCACTACTTATCACAATGTTTACCCCCGACATGGCTACTGCCGCGGCGGCGGCCGCTATGATGCGCCGGCGGCGGCGGGGCGGTCGCTATGATGCGCCGGCGGCGGCGGCGGCCGCTAAGATGCGCCGGCGGCGGCGGCGGCGGCCGCTATGATGCGCCGGCGGCGGCGGCGGCCGCTAAGATGCGCCGGCGGCGGCGGCGGCCGCTAAGATGCGCCGGCGGCGGCGGTGGCGGCCGCTATGATGCGCCGGCGGCGGTGGCGGCCGCTATGATGCGCCGGCGGCGGCGGCGGCCGCTAAGATGCGCCGGCGGCGGCGGCGGCCGCTAAGATGCGCCGGCGGCGGCGGCGGCCGCTAAGATGCGCCGGCGGCGGCGGCGGCCGCTAAGATGCGCCGGCGGCGGCGGCGGCCGCTAAGATGCGCCGGCGGCGGCGGCGGCCGCTAAGATGCGCCGGCGGCGGCGGCGGCCGCTAAGATGCGCCGGCGGCGGCCGCTATGATGCGCCGGCGGCGGCGGCGGCCGCTAAGATGCGCCGTCGGCGGCGGCGGCGGCCGCCGACGCATCATAGCGGCCGCCGCCGCTGGCACATCATGGCCGCCGCCGCCGCCGCCGGCGCATCATAGGGGCCGCCACCCCCGGCGCATCATAGCGGCCGCCGGCGCATCATAGGGGCCGCCACCGCCGGCGCATCATAGCGGCCGCCGGCGCATCATAGGGGCCGCCACCGCCGGCGCATCATAGCGGCCGCCGCCGCCGGCGCATCATAGCGGCCGCCGGCGCATCATAGGGGCCGCCACCGCCGGCGCATCATAGCGGCCGCCGCCGCCGGCGCATCATAGCGGCCGCCGGCGCATCATAGGGGCCGCCACCGCCGGCGCATCATAGCGGCCGCCGCCGCCGCCGCCGTTGATTAGAATCACGGGATTACTTCTCTAGATACGTACGTACCTACGTATCTAGAAAAGTGATTAGGTACGTATTCGATTATTTATGCAATCCCGTGATCTCGGGTTTTTTTTAATAAATTATGTTCAGGAATCGCTTCCATACTTTAGTAGCTACGCATTCGATTAGTTATTCAATCCCGTAATCCCGGGATTTTATTTTCAAATAAAATATTTTCAGCAATCGCTTCCATAACCTACTCTCGTCGTTGTTTTGTCGTGTACCTAACATCGTGTAATCACACGATACGAGTCACACACATTCTAATTATGTCAAATTCAATATTGGTCTAGGATAACTTTATCGGATATATTATAGAATTATATACATACTTACATACAGATAATTATAGGTATTATACTATGTATAGTCAATAAATATTTACTAAATGGAAATTCATACAAAGTTTTATGTGTTACAATGGAATAATTTTTTTTTTAATTCATTTACAGAGAACCCAGGGAGTCTCAGAGTAATAGCTCCGCAGCATTACTTACACCTCTAACTGCAGTTATTCCAACCTCGACAGATACAGGAACTACGCCAGAACTAAATTATGGGTATGTTTCACACGGTTTATCTGCGTACTATAAGTTCAGTCGTTTCAGCGTGATTGAAGTACAAACGAACAAACATTTACTTTTTCATATTACTAAGATAACCCATTCATCTGTTTTTTTATTTTCAAATAAAATATTTTCAGCAATCGCTTCCATACCTACTCTCGTCGTCGTTTTGTCGTGTTAGGTATCACACGACACGATACCTATAACGGATATAATATTATAGAATTATACAATGTGTCTGGTCACCGGTGTCGGAGACTTTGGGGGGGTAAAATACGGTCAATTTTATCGACAAATCACTATTCCTATTTTTTTTTTCTCTCTCCATGATAAAATGGCAGCCATTTTGTTTTTTTTGCCTCAAAGCACGGGTGCTTGTACTGATTAAGCTATAGCTACCCATGTAGAGGTCCTAGGAAGACGATAGAGGACTCATTTGATAGCCAATAAAGTAGACAATAAAGCAATGATAACAATGTTGCAATTTCTATTTTATAATACAGGAAAAGAGAATGTATAAACAAAAAAAAAATATTTTTTTTACATTTTTTTTTTAATTATTAGCTTTTTCGTAAAATCGAAACTGTCAAGCTACATGTTTTTTGGTTCTGAACGATAGTACGGAATGTGCACTTCAAAATAAGTCTTGCATCTTAGCGCTAAGTAAGATAGTTTAGAAGTTATGACGGTTTGAATATGACCCTTGAATATCCCGTTACCATACAACTAGACTCACGGTTTCGTGGAATTCCAAGGGCGTGTCTTTAGACAATGCTGTGCTTTGTTGTAGAGTAGGGCGCGCTGGCAGGTAGTCGTCCGTCGCCCCGCGTTGTGATTACACTCTCTTGTGCCGACAAACTGTGCGTTGTTATTATTGAACATTTTTGTGAAGTTTTGTTTCGTTATTGGACTTTTTGTTCTGTTGTGGACTCAGTTATCGTTTTTAAGTTGACGAAATTTAACGAAAATGGAAGACGTCCATTATTCCAGCCAGGACGTGGCCAACATCCATTTCGTCTATGGATTTTGCAACGGGAACGCTAATGCTGCTGTAAGAGAGTATGCGAGAAGATTTCCTAATAAACCAACGCCGAACGCTCGCACATTCATACGATTACACCTCAACCTCGCTGAAAATGGTATTAGAAGACCCGCTAACGAACGTTCTCGTTTAGTGTCACCGCAAGAGGAAGAACGAGTGTGGAAGATTTTGAAACGGGAAGGATTGCATCCATATCATTTTAGAAGAGTGCAAGAAATAATTGAACCAGATGTTGCACGAAGGTCAGTTTTTTGTTCGTGGATATTAAGAAATGTGCGATCTAACACAAATTTTTTGAAAAAAATTATGTGGACCGACGAAGCCACTTTCACACGATCAGGATACACAAACCACCGCAACGAACATCAATGGCTCCACGATAATCCACATGCAGTGAGACAAAGTACATTTCAGCACCAATTCTCAGTGAATGTTTGGGCTGGAATGATCGACGACATACTGATTGGGCCTCTAATTTTGCCAGCCACGATGAATGGCCCAAGATTTTTGGAGTTCCTGGAAACGGATTACCATGACGCACTCATGGAAATACCATTGACCTATAGGTTAGGAATGATATTACAACTGGACGGAGCTCCGGCACATTTTGCAGTAAATGTAAGAAACTATTTAAATGAACGATATTCGACGTGGATTGGACGAGGTGGTACAATCGCTTGGCCACCGCGTTCTCCGGACTTGACACCCCTTGATTTTTTCTTGTGGGGCACAATGAAACAGAAAGTATACGTCGACGTGGCAAATACACGCGAGGAACTTATTGAAAAAATTATACAAGTTGGGAATGATTTGAAGAGAGACAAAGACATGATCCGACGCGCTACACAACATGTGTCAATTAGAGCAACAGCTTGTTTGCAATACCACGGAGGACATTTTGAATCGTGGCTGTAACTTTTGTATGGATTTCGATAGAATAAACCATTAAAGTACCTAATCGATTTATTTTGTTTTCTTTTTGTACTCCAGGGTTTGGAAACACTTACCATTTTGAAATCGTCATAACTTCTAAACTATCTTACTTAGCGCTAAGATGCAAGACTTATTTTGAAGTGCACATTCCGTACTATCGTTCAGAACCAAAAAACATGTAGCTTGACAGTTTCGATTTTATGAAAAAGCTAATAATTAAAAAAAAAATGTAAAAAAAAAATTTTTTTTTGTTTATACATTCTCTTTTCCTGTATTATAAAATAGAAATTGCAACATTGTTATCATTGCTTTATTGTCTACTTTATTGGCTATCAAATGAGTCCTCTATCGTCTTCCTAGGACCTCTACATGGGTAGCTATAGCTTAATCAGTACAAGCACCCGTGCTTTGAGGCAAAAAAAACAAAATGGCTGCCATTTTATCATGGAGAGAGAAAAAAAAAATAGGGATAGTGATTTGTCGATAAAATTGACCGTATTTTACCCCCCCAAAGTCTCCGACACCGGTGACCAGACACATTGTATACAGGGTTACTTGTAAGTAGACCCGATCCTTTCAGGACGTGATAGCAGGGTTCAGTAGAAACCAATTTGACTCTGAGGTACCCTGGTCTAAAGTTAAGCCCCTTCGAGATATTTGAATTTTTAATATTTTTAGTGAAAGTGTCACCTTGAAGTCGAAGATTTATGATATTTTTTAAAAAACGTCTTTTTTTGTAGGTTTTTCGGTGTTTTTTTTGTAAAAAATAACTCACTAAATAAGAATAACCTTTGAAAGTCTAAGAAATATGGTAAACGCTAGAGCGGTAGGCCCTTTAAATCTGAATTTAATGTAAAAATTTGGCAAAGTATTTTTTTAATCGACGTTTTCTCAAAAACATGTACCTACATTATTTGCATTTTGTGCAGATTATTTAAAAAACATCTACATGTTTTTAGCTATCCAAAAAGGTGCAATAGTTGGGGCACCAGTGTACGATCTTTTTAAAAATTCGATAACAAAGGACTCAGGTAGTCAAATCCCAAGTAACGCTATTTCAAGGTTAAGCTTGCCTTCCTAGTACAAGGGCGGGTTTTGTGATTGAAAGCACTGTGATTGGTTCTCCTTAACAATGTTATGCTGTTACTGTTAGTGATCCTCTCGCTCCGCATGTTATGTTAGTGTGCTTTCGTCATTCGTACGCGATACATACTCTCTCTCAGAAATTAAGTTGGCTTTGGATATCGAACTCTTTGACACGGCGGCTGTGAATCTTGGACTTTGATTTTCTCTTGTGATTTTGATTGTGCTCTTCATAATGGCAATGTATTCTAATGAAGAATATGCTGATATTGTCATGTGCTACGGATTTTGCCAGGGTGTGTGTACTGCAGCCCAAGCTGAATACGCGTCGCGGTACCCGGGGCGTCGGTTACCGGATTTAAGCGTGTTTGATGCAACTTATCGCCGCTTGAGAGAAACGGGCACTGTCTGTAGACGCACGTCAGACCTGGGTAGACCCCGAGTCTACAACGTGGACGACGAAGATGAAATAAGACGACATTTCATAGAAGACCCTCCCTACCACGTCAACAAATGTTGTTGCAAATCGTCTAGGCATATCGCAGTGGAAAGTGTGGTTCACAATGCACACTGCAGGGCAATACCTATATCACTACACTCCAGTACAAGCAGTAGAAGAAGGAGACCCTTTAAGAAGATTGGATTTTTGCCGATTCATGTTGAACGCCGACTCCGAAGACTCGCGATTCCTGAAAATGATTTTGTGGACCGATGAATCGAAGTTTGACAAGGATGGCATAACAAATTATCACAACGCTCACTTCTGGGCACAGAAGCAAGATGGTAATCCAAAAAAGAAAAGGGTCAAAGGCTCGCAACGCAGATTCAACCTAAACGTGTGGATGGGCATCATCGACAATTATCTGATAGGACCGTATTTCTTGCCTGAACACTTGAATGGCGAATTTTATGAAGATTTCCTGAGAAATGAATTGCCACTTCTTCTCGACGACTTGCCGCTTGCCCTAAGAAGAGACATGAGGTACCAACACGACGGTTGCCCTGCACACTACCACAGAAGTGTACGCGACTGGCTCGACGAAAATTACCCAAACAAATGGATTGGGAGAGGCGGTCCCATACCATGGCCCGCACGAAGCCCGGATTTGACTCCGATGGATTTTTATGTTTGGGGTCACATGAAAACCATCGTGTACCAAGACGGCCACCCTGTATCTACTGTGGAAATTCTCCGACAAAGAATTATTGATGCGGCGAACGTGATAAGGGGTCAGTTGACGAGCAAAGTCGTGAAAACCGGTTTACGCAACAGAATGCGGGCCTGAGTTAGGAACAGAGGTGGCCACGTAGAGCATGAGTTAAAAAATTAAAGATTACATGATTTGAACCTAATATGTGTATTTTTTACTCTGTCCTCAAAATATTGTAACTTTGAATTTTACTACCTGAGTCCTTTGTTATCGATCGAATTTTTAAAAAGATCGTACACTGGTGCCCCAACTATTGCACCTTTTTGAATAGCTAAAAACATGTAGATGTTTTTTAAATAATCTGCACAAAATAATGTAGGTACATGTTTTTGAGAAAACGTCGATTAAAAAAATACTTTGCCAAATTTTTACATTAAATTCAGATTTAAAGGGCCTACCGCTCTAGCGTTTACCATATTTCTTAGACTTTCAAAGGTTATTCTTATTTAGTGAGTTATTTTTTACAAAAAAACACCGAAAAACCTACAAAAAAAGACGTTTTTTAAAAAATATCATAAATCTTCGACTTCAAGGTGACACTTTCACTAAATATATTAAAAATTCAAATATCTCGAAGGGGCTTAACTTAACTTTAGACCAGGGTACCTCAGAGTCAAATTGGTTTCTACTGAATCCTGCTATCACGTCCTGAAAGGATCGGGTCTACTTACAAGTAACCCTGTATACATACATATATGGGCATATTTAATAAATATCTATGAAATGGAAATTGATTTCATATAAAGTTTTATCTGTTACAATAGAGTAATTTCTTTTTTTTTATTTATTTACAGAGAACCCAGGGACTCTCAGAGTAATAGTTCCGCAGCATTACTTACACCTCTAACTGCAGTTATTCCAACCTCGACAGATACAGGAACTACGCCAGAACTAAATTATGGGTATGTTTCACACGGTTTATCTGCGTACTATAAGTTCAGTCGTTTCAGCGTGATTGAAGTACAAACGAACAAACATTTACTTTGCATATTACTAGGATAACCCAATCATCTGTTTTAATTTTTTAGAGAAACCACCGAAGACGAGCCATTCGTTGTTGAAACGGATTCTCAAGAAGATTCATACACACCAATACAGGGTCGAAGACTTGTAAATATGATGTACTTCATTCAGCAACTTCAAAAAATTTCCAGTCATAGTTCTTTGTTTGATTGCAATTTAAAAGATATGTCTCTGATAGGATAGAGCAGAAATGGTTTGATTTCTAAATATAAATTTAGATGTACTATGTGTAGTAAAAATTTCATAATTACAAATGAAGATCAAGCGAGCAAAGATAATATCAACGCTAATTTGGCTGCGGTTACAGGAATCACTTCTGCAGGTATCGGCTATTCGCAGTTTCAAGAAATCACAGCGTGCATGGATTTACCAATTTTTTCTGAAATAACTTATTTGAAAATTCAAGATGTCATTTATGATAAATGGGAAGAAACAGCAGTTGAGTCCATGGAAAAAGCTGCCATGCGTGAGCGTGATGCAGCTATAGCTGAAGGAAAATTAAGCAAGGATGGTATTCCTATAATAGACGTGTATGCCGATGGAGTTTGGTCGTCGCCTTCCTACGGCAATAACTATAAAGCGCTGTCCGGTGCCGCAGCAATTTTGGGTCGCAGGTTTGGTGAAGTCTTATTTATAGGCATTAAAAACAAATACTGTCTGGTGTGTGCTCGAGCAAATAAAAAACAAGTTTCGATTACAGAACACAATTGTTTCAAAAATTATACAGGGTCTTCCAGCGCTATGGAGGCTGAAATAATTTGCCAATGATGTGACAAATCTATAGCGATGTATAATATTATTTATGGCAGGTTAATTGCAGATGGAGACTCAGCTACATACGCGAAAATCCTAGCCCGTAATCCATACCCAAACCATACCGTACTTAAGATAGAGTGCAGAAACCACTTGCTACGCAACATGTGCAACAAATTGAGAGCAATCACCAAAGAAACAAAATATCCATTAGAGTATAGAAAAACATTATCAGAAGTAAAGATTATGACTATTCGGAAAGTTGTGATTGCCTCAATATTAAAATATAAATCGGAGAAAGACAAAACAGAAACAATGACAAGTTTTAGAAACGAAGTTCAAAACTCCATTTACCATGCTTTCGGTAACCACGAAAAATGTAAAGACTATTACTGTTTGAAAGACAAAATTGCACACAGCAACATAGAAATAGAGAACACTACGTTCTGGTTTAGAATAAAGATGATTATACAATCTGTTCTATCAAAATCAAGAAGTCTGCTTGAAGATGTAGATACCAATTTAGTAGAATGTTTCAATAGTGTAGTGGCGAAGATTGTGGGGGGCAAAAGAATTAATTTCTCACTCCGACGGGGTTATCGTGCAAGATGTTCTGCTGCAGTTTTGTCTTTCAATAACCCTCATCCAAGATATACACTTCACAAGAAAATTTTAGGATAAAGCCCCAAAAGCATCTTGAAAAAATTTGAAGAACGACGACTGAAGAAAAGGAGAACAAACCAAGCAAAACCTCATAAAAAGAACAGAACACTAAATAAAGACAACACAGTAGTTCAACATGATTATGGTACTGAAAGTACTACTCCTGATATGGCACCACATGAATTAGTTAGAGCCAAAGAACTATTTCTTGAAAATTTAAAAGAATTAACTTCCGACAAGGATAAAATACAACAATCTTTGAATCAGAGGGATAGCAGTGACTGGATAGATCTAAGAAAGAATATGATAACTGCGTCTAATTTTGGAGTGGTTGTGAAAAGAAGAGAAAATAGCAGCAAAGCCAAATTAGTGCAAAACATTTTATATAAATCCAACCTCAGCAATGTAACGGCAATTGCACATGGTGTGGAAAATGAACAACTCGCTTTGCAGCAACTCGCAATTCAAGAAAATGTTACAATTGATCCCTGTGGGTTGTTCGTAGACCACGAGTACCCGTTTATTGGCGCCACACCAGATGGTTTGATAGGACAAGATATAATAGTGGAAGTCAAATGTCCTATAGTGGCTTTCAAAAACGGTCTGGAAAGTGCCATAAGGGAAAACAAGATACAGATATGGAAATATGACAAAAAAAGTGATATGATCACACTGAACAAAAACAGTAATTGGTATTATCAAATTCAGGGACAACTCCATGTGACACGTAAAAAAAAGTGCTTGTTTGCTGTGTGGAGTGGTGAGAACAATAAGCTCAAAACCGAAATGTTAGATAAAGATGATGTGTTCTGGGAGACGAAAATGAAGTTAAAACTACTGACATTTTATATGGACTGGCTATTGCCTGAAATTGTAGATTCTCGGCAAGCTCGAGGAATGCCACTGAGAGAAAAAGAACCACCAAACCTCGATCATCAAGAAAATGAACCGTGTCGTAAGAGAAGACTGACTTTTGAGGTTTCACCAACAGTCCTTTCTTCTTCAAGTGACGATAATAAAGAAAATTATCCGAGTCGCAAGAGAAGCCTTACTTTAGAAGGATTTTCAACATTATTTGAAGAAAGAACTTCTTCAAATAATGCTAACGAAAACATGCCCTGTTCTAGCAGACAGCTAACTTTTGATGATATGTAAATAAATAAATATTTCCGGACAGTCCACACAGCATCATCTAGCCCCAAGCTAAGCAGAGCTTGTGTTATGGGTACTAGATGACTGATATACATAATACAATATATTACATAGATAGATATTTTTTTATTATACATAGAAAACACCCAGAACAACGGCACAAATTTCTGCAGATCGTACACAAATTTGTTCCGATGTACACTGTAACAGAGTTATTATTACTACTTACTTACTTTAATTGCGAAATACTCACAATCCGAGAGTTTACCTCTAGAAGGATATGTATAATCCATTGCTTCATAATGTCATTTTATGAGTGTTACGCAATTATCTCGCTTATATCCTATATTAAAACGTTTACCTAAGTGAATTAGAGTGAAACTATTATTTAGAGTTCATGTAGGTAAGCTATCTTTATTATGAGTATGGACGGACTATTATAACGTGCTCTCAATTATCAGAGTACAGATATACCTATACATACACCATGTACGTAATTTTATAAATTAAATAAGTTATTTCTGTTTACGTTTTTTTTTATTTCGTTTTATGTTCGACTACATTGATTGCCGTATTAGTTAAATTGGATCATACCTTACATACAAAACACCGTCAACAATAAATACCGAAAACTAGCAGCGCCTCGCGGTTTCACCCACGTAATACCAGTTCCCGTGGGAATTCCGGGATAAAACATAGCCTATGTGTTATTCCAGACTATAATCTCTAACCAGCCGAATTTCACCCAGATCCGTTCTGTAATTTTTGCGTGAAAGAGTAACAAACATCCATACTTATAAACTTTCGCGTTTATAATTTTGTTAAGATTAATAATTTTCTATATCAGTACATTTACAAAAAGTAATAAAAAAGTGCCATGTAGGTATTGGTTATTCTTGCTAGAAGATTCTCAGTAACAGCAGTAGCAGGTAGCAGCTAACCCATTTTCTAACAGGAGGTCTAAAATCAGCTTTCATGATACCATCTGTATGTCTTTGCTTTTATTTAGTTTAATGGCTAATATAAATTTGTAATAATATAGGTAAGTAAATATATAATTCAAATCAAAAGCCTACATTATGAGAATAATGTTTTACTTACGGTAAGTCACATCATACAATATTATTCAAAACCAAAACTTAATTTTGAGGTCCCGGGATTACCCGTTCTTAGCGGTAAACAGAATACGGACGCCACGCCAGAATAAGGACGCGCTGCCGCGAACGCAGGCGGGGGATAGTGGGCGGAGCTACGTGTGCACCACTTCCCCTGCTTCACCCCCTGAAATATCTAAATATTGTCTTCATACCGCGCCTTAATAGTATGCAAATAAGGTTGATAGTTTAGAAGATATCAGCTGTGGACCATGTTGACAGAAAGTCGAGCTAACTTTTGCCAGTCTCTCAAATTAATTGTATGATATGAAAGTAGTTATTTTTATAGATTTATTTATGCTTGACTGATAGTAATTCGTGTTTACTTTACGTTCACGTCATAAAATTAATACTTTTTCCTATATTTTTTTGGTGTAACAACAAATTTTCTTAAAAATGTGGCCAAAGTTGGAGGATTTCACGGTATTATAAAAGCTTCAATAAAGGAATTTTCAATGTGGCCAAACTTAACTCAACTCCAATTGGCTCATAATATGAGATCGCACGATGATTTAGAGTTTGCTCAATGGGTATTAAAGGTAGGCGATGGATCAGCTAATGAAGATGATGACGACCACATTGAACTGCCTCAACGATGCATTGTGGATAATTCAATTGTAGACCATATTTTTGGTGTTTCCCTGAACACAAATGATTATAAAAGTTATTCAATGAAAGCTATCCTTACTCCCAAAAACGATGATTATTTTCAATTGAACGACCAAGTTGTCGAAAAAATCCCCGGCCTGCTTAAAATTTATGAAAGTTCTGACGCTGTGGTTGAGGACGACCATAATGATGTTTTAAACCATCCCGTAGAATTTCTAAATACTATAACGCCTGCAGGACTACTACTACTAGTAATTAAATTAGTTTTCCACTAGTTTTATCGTAATTTTTGAATGCTGGCCTGTTTAGCAGTTTCTGCAACATGTAATTTACCTACACTTTTTCTGAAAAACCAGTTCCAAAGAACAAAATTTCTGCGTCCATATTGAGTTTGATTAATGATTGCGGTATCGATTTAAATCTACACAAGATGGTAACATGTTTTATCTGCAAACCTTTATTGACTGACTAAGAGCACTTCCAACAAATTCCAATTTCTTTCATTCACACATTGAAAATAGTTGTTCCCTGTCTTACCTTTGTGTTTGGGATATAACCTCTGCATCTATTTTAGAATTAGAGTTTATATAAGACTAATGCAGGGCTAAAAGTACACCTAAATAGTAACACTCCACATATAAATGTTCTTGATCACCTATTTACTACTGAATTGGTTGGTATTATTGTCACTTGCAAATGCATGTGCAGAAAATTTATATTCCTCCAACAGACCACATACACATACAATAGGCTCCTGAATGCAGGCATTAAAACCTGTAGACAGACAGGAAGTTTATAAATTCTAGGACCTATGTATGCCTATGTAAAGGGGACCATGAAAACCCAAGTATAAGAAAATGATTTATCACAACCGATCCACTGTACTATCACCCCATTTACTCATACACCATGTCAGGCAGGCGGTTTGAACAAATTAAGCAATGCTTATTCTATATATATCTATCAGAACCAAACTCCAAAGGAAGAATTCAAACATTCTGCGAATAAAGTAATCTACAATTTTCAGTGCATATGGCACCCTGAGAAAGAATTTTATTGTCACTGGATGAATCTTTGTTGCTGTTTCGGTGTTGTTTATCTTTATGGAATCAAGTTTAGTATTAACCACTCATGATGGCTATGTGCTGAATTTCATTGTACCTATAAGAAGGTATAAATAAGTTGGAAGAATACCGAGATTGCTCTAATGTATGGAGCGTTTAAAATCCATGGCACCAGTGAGTGAGAACAAACTAAAAGAATTCAGTCAAGTGTTGAAAAAATTTCACACCGAATTTTAAACTAGGTTTCAAGATTTAAGGAGATTCAGTCATCGCTGATGTTTTCTTGATGCCGTTTATTGTAGATCCGGAAAATGTTTCTGCAGAATTGCAGTTGAAAATTATTGAAATGCAGTGCGGCACTCACTGAAAACAACTGTTCTTAAATTCGACAAAACTGTAGTTAGGTATAGTGAACACTGCCGAAAGCTGAACTCCCAAAGATCACGCCAGCTCGCTGCTTTTTAGTTTGAAATGACCAACCAAAAAGAAAAATGTTCTGTTCGTTTCATTTATTACCTACATTGGCTACATTACACGTTCCGTAGGTTTCGTATCGTATAACTTTCGACTTCGACTTCTTATTTATGGCTCTGCGTCTGGTTTGACGCAATTTTGCCCATGGCTATTTTTAAGTGCTCGGCGGCGGATCGGATAGGTTGTTTGGGAATGTTCAGCAAAACACTCGATAAACACACAAACATATAATTTGCAGAATGAGTAGGAGACAGAGAGAGAGTGAAGCACAGATTTATTACAGCAGAGAAAACGGAATGAAGAAACAGTTATTAAATCAATAGATCGCGAAGGCGAGAACAATGGGAGAAGGCCGCGCGGCCGGTAACGCGCGTACGCTTCGCCTCATAGTTATGTGAGCGACTGGTGAGTGAGCGCGGACGCAGGTAGCCGATGCGACCGCGCCCCAGCTCGACCCGAGCCTTGCCGAATGCCGAGCGAAAACAAAAGAACCCTAGGATCAGCACATTTCTGTTACTCCTAATATCGTGCGGCTTGGCTTGTGGTGTAATATTTAATTGTATAGTGTAATGTATGAATGAAAATGTGTATGAATGTGTGAATGCGTGAATGTGAGTAATGAACGTTTTAGCGTTTTATATACCTACGTAAATAAATATCTATGATGTGCAGATGTAGTGTGGAGTGATTTTATAGACGTAAATATATAAATATAAAATGGTAGGGTCACCTACACAGTTTTCGGAAAGCATCACAAAATCTCATTGGTGTCACTATTTTATAACCGCTCATACTATTACCCACGCCTCCATTCCACAACTAGGAAATTTCCATGACCCGGACACTGGCAGAAAACTGTATAACCAGACAAAAGTTGCCATCAACTAAGAACTCTGTCTCTCTCTCAACCTCTGAGTACAGAAACCAAAGGACATGGCCTTCATGAAGTCATAGCAATGCATGCGTTTGAGGCTAGTTCGCCATTTTAGCTTCTTATTTATTTATTCTTTAGCTTAGTCCACACATTGCCTTTTTTGTTCATTTTAGGGCATACGTCATACATAGCGCAGTCAACAGCGCAAGTGAGGAACGCCCTTAGCTAATGCACGATGGGAGCGGAGGCGAAGGCGTGCGAGTTGTGTTCTATTGAATCATAGGAAAGCCTACACACACCGCAGGTGATGGCGGCGCGGCGGCGGCGGCGCGGTTCCATAAAAAAACCGGAACGCCTTCGCCTCCGCTCCAGCGCTGCGCCTCCGGCTTCGGTGTGTGGAGACTTTTAAAGCGTGTTCAACAACATGATGGAGGAAAGAAGAGACGATTAAACTTCATGTGTCAGTGTCATTATTTAGCACTATGGTTTACCACCTCGTTGGTTTACCCTTAGACGAAACAGCAGCACCATAGGCAAGAAGTTGAACTTGATGAACAAAACCTACGGAACGTATTCTACAAAGATTATAATATAGTAACTAGATGTAACATTATAAAAACGAACATTTGACACTGTTTTGACTTCTTGCTCTTTGGGAGTATGCCATATGAAAAAAAAAGATAGATATAATTTTTCAGTTCAGTTTCAGTTACATTCAAATACGTATGTGGTCAATCTGATTCTTGTCTGACATTCTACTGAAATGTGAGAATAGTGATGTGAAATTCTGTACTTATCGATTAAATTATGATTTCAGTAAGCAGGTTTGTTGTAACCGCTGCATTGTATGTTGATCATGACGACCGATGTAGCGCGGTGGGCAAAGGTGCGCCTGCAACGCAGGAGGTTACGGGTTCGGGAATCAAACCCCTCAGAACAAATTTGTGAACGATCTGCAGATATACCTATGTTCCGTTGGTCTGGGTATAAATGTACTATAAAAAATGTATATCTATGCATAATAATGTATTTAATAAATCAGTTATCTAGTACCCATACCACGAGCTTTGAGTAGCTTACTTTGGGGCTAGATGGTGCTTTGTGGATTGTCCAGCATTATTATATATTATTATAAAAGAGTATAATAAATTCAGTTATGTTTAAAATCCGCAAGCTGTAATTTTACTTGAAAAGATATACCAATATTCATTAATGACCTATATTTTTTTGGGTGTTTGTGGGGTTTTATATTAAGTTTGGAGTATGTGAGTCAATAATGATTAAATCAATCAGCTGGTAATGATTGAAACTACAACCCCCTCAAGGATCTAGATCGACTTAACCGGTACCTGACCCTGTAGGTATATGAATAAAGACCTACTAAGGTTATTTTGTAAAAACTTACATATACTTGATAAATCTTCTTGATAATAATTATGTTTTTATTTAAAATGGGGTTAAGCGGTGATGGTTGTTTACCGTCGTTATTTAGGATATGAGCAGTGAGAAAACTTAGGTAGGTACTTAGTTACATTAACATAAACGAAATTATTTTTAAAGTATTTTCACGTCGTATACTACTATACTTAACTGAAATATTTTGTGCTTAGATACCACTTGGATGCTATCATTTAATCTTTATTTTCAAAGTTTTTTTGTAAGTCCTTTGATATCCAATTCTGTGGCACGAAACATGGAAATGTAAAAAACACCAACGAGAATTCTATGATGGCTCCCAGACATGTTTTCTCAAGTTTTGTTTCCATTTTTCTTTTGTTATTGGATATTTTGTATATCTAGAAGTGAAGGATAAGAATAAGTTGTGAACTTCTAGCTACATTGCAATCTTTAGTCTCCTAGATCTTACTAGCGACACCATAATCAAGTTTTGATTTCTAACTCCAACTTTATTCATTTTATTCATTTATTCATTTATTAACTTAGTCGGTTCATGTAGGTACCGTAGCACTATCTCGGTAGGTAGGTATAATTATCAAATACGACAATTTACTTTTGAATCATCATTTTGTCAACCAGTATTAGACATTCATCGACAATAAATTATCGACAACTACCAGTACTTCACTAGGTGGCATCAAAATGGTACATCAGGTGTCAGTTTTTCGTATTGTACTTTAATATTAGTGAATTATAGAATTATACTGCTAATGAGCTGTAAATAACGTAGTAAAACAGTTATTAAATTCTATGTACAAAAAACTATTCAACATATTGCAAAGAAAATACATGTAATATCCGCGTAATATCCGCGTCTATCACGATTATAGACTTACCGATGAAAAGATATCTTATCTTTCAATGGCCGTTCTAATTAATTAATAATAAATAAATAAATAATAAATAAATAAATCTTGCGTTTATCTTCACATAAAGATCCCAAACGGCTTTTACAACCCACAGCTACACAAGTCATTATATACTAAGTTCTCGATTAAATATTATATATAAAACACAAAATTACAAATAAAACATAAACACAAATTTTCATTTTCTCAATCTGACATTCACGTGTCACCGTACGGTATCAAACAAAACCAAAACAATATCAAATCGGCTACATCGCCTTATAGGATGACAGTGACCATATGCTCCGTCTACCTTACGGAACGTAAGGTACCTACTTGGTCTTAGGTATTCTAGTAATGCTTATAATTCTAGTAATGCTAGATCTTAGGACGGAACGTAGAATCCTTGAACAAAACCAACAACAGAATTTTACCTGTGTGAAGTTGGCCCCCCGACTTTATTATTTTAATGATTTGATAATGCTAATCGTTTGAGAATCGTTTGAGAGGATTATAATCGTGAGGATCACTTGATAGTCTTTGAGTTTTGGTTTCCGTTTGCATCCGGGAGATGGCGGTTATTCGATATAATTTTATTAACAACGAAAATTACAAGCAAAGGAATAGAAAAATTACAACTAGTATTTACAATTGAAACCATTGAGCTAACTGCAGACGGTTGCAAACAGTCTAAAGGTAGCTCAATTGATCCATGTCAATACCAGTCGGAAGCGTCCCCAAGACACTGGCTGCATTAACACGCTGTATGGCAATGCTGATGCGCTGAGCCAGATATTCACCAGCTCTCGGGTCACGCGTCGCATCGACCAGACGCTCAGATAATTTTTTAAAAACCCGGAGAGCCTCGGTACCCCACGGACCTAGGGTCTCGAATCCAAGGGGAGCAAATGCGTAGGTTCTGTCGAGACCTGCATATTTGCGCCTCTTGAGATCCTCGGCCAGATCTGCCACCGCACCAGCCCTAGTGGATGTCCTTGAAAGATGGGAAGGTGCAAGTGTGTCGACGCATGTAGCGTCCCACACAATGGGCCTCCCCAACTCCCATGGGACTAGTGTCATACCGTCGGGCCTCTTGCCATCGTCACGGAACAGACCTTTCGGTTCGAGAATAGCTGGTACGTTAGCGCTGACAAAGGCCCGCCGGATGATGTCATTATGGCTGGCGTGACGAGATATCCGACCAGCGGCCCTAGTACACGACATAATATAATACATAATATAATAATAATACATTTTTCGATGTATTGTTTTTTATCTCTTTGTAGTCGTTTTTACGTAATGAAACGGACCCAAATGACATCTTATGTCTTTTCACTCCGCAAAATTCGCATTATAGAGAAAAGGACTCTAGGTACATAGTGGGTAGGTACTATTTATAAATCTGTCTGTGGATCGCATTCGAACTTGCGAACTTTGAATGAAGCTTTCCAGAAGCTAGAGCTTGCTAGCTTCTGGAAAGCTCTCTTGGAGACGAAGCTTTGTCTCCAATGGCTTGTAAAATTAAAACATCAATCCTGTCTAAAGCAAAAATTGCCTTCAGAATTCACGATTGGCAAATAAATAATGCGTCGTATCGTTTACTACGCTGGAGATAAGTTCTGACGTTCTTTATTTCATCGACCTGCTAGGTAAATGGTTCGGATTCGCGTCTCATAGGAGATAATTTACCATTTTTTTGTTTTATAATAAGTACCTACCTAGTGATTATTCACTAGGTAGGTAGGTACAGACAGCCATGGTGGGAAGCGACTTTGTTTTACATTAAGTACCTACCTAGTGAATAATCACTAGGTAGGTACTTAATGTAAAACAAAGTCGAACAAAGTACCTACCTAGTGAATAATCACTAGGTAGGTACTTAATGTAAAACAAAGTCGCTTCCCGCCGTGGCTGTCTGTCTGTCCCTATGTATGATTAGATCTTTTTTTAGATGGCGCAAACAGGAGCTAAAGTGGCGCCATCTCTTATTTTATCTTAGTATAAACAATTAGGTACGTTAAACAAAAGCATTTCCAAAATTCAAAAAAAAAACGTTCACACGGAAAAAACGTAACGGTTACAATTAAGGTTGGTGTATACGCCAACGGCCTTGAAGATTCGGGCGGAGTCAAAATTTTTCCCCGCGCCAACCGCTAACCCCCGCTACATTTTTCCGCACGCAGACCGCAGCCTCCGCTCATGGGAAGCGGTCGCGCTTCGCGATTATTCGCAATGTTGAAATAAGAAGGACTTGCCTAGTTTTACATCATAAATGCTAAAACTATTCTACCTAATAGTAGATCTTACTTCTTACTATCTTACTATTATAATAAATGGGAAAGTCTGTGTGAATGTTTGTTATAGGTAATCTCCGTAACTACTTAAGTTATTTAAATGAAATTTGGTACGTAGATAGTTTAGGACCTAGAATAGGACATAGGCTATTAAAATTTGGAAATTTTAACCTCTGAAGGGGTTAAATAGGGTGATAAAGTTTGTATGGAAAATTATTTTTCCTTAGTTCAATTTTCTCAAAACTCGGTATAAATAAACTAAAAAGTAAATAATTAAACACGTATTTTTTATTTTTACGAAACAACCTCTAGGAGGCGTGCAATAAATTTCTGAAATTTGACAAAATAACTTTCTATAGGCGAGGCCGCGGGGCGCAACTAGTATTATAATAAATGGGAAAGTCTATGTGAATGTTTGTTATAAGTAATCTTTAACTACCTACTTAAGTTATTTAAATGAAATTTGGTATGTAGATAGTTTAGGACCTAGAATAGGACATAGGCTATTAAAATTTGGAAATTTTAACCTCTGAGGGGCTGAAATAGGGTGGTAAAGCTTGCATGGAAAATATTTTTTCCTTGGTTTGATTCGCTCAAAACTCGGTATAAATAAACTATGGAGTGAATAATTAAACTCGTATTTTTATTTTTACACAATAACCCCTAGGGAGAAAGCAATAAATTTCTGAAATTTGTATGAAAAAAACTCTGGTTCGCGGGCGAAGCCGCGGGGCGCATCTAGTATTCAAAAAATCCAATATTATATGTATACTTATTACATGTTTTCTCTTTCATTTTGACATTCCTGGAATTTCATTGGCTGAAATTTTTGTAATGTTTTTTGTTGCACTGAACAAATGGGACCACCTTTGTATCAGTCGCAGTGTGCACAGAACAACTGGGAATAAGCGTGTGCGGGTCTAAGAATCAAAATAATAATATTTTTTATTTGGTCATCTCACACCATTTGGGACAAGATTTATGGTTCGAGTTGACGAACGACTAACAAAAGTGTGAGTGTATGTTTAATACCGCGTGGTTCTAGAACGTCATAAATGAGTTCAGGGACAGTAGACATTATTCATTTTTTTCGCTTTCATAGTTACAAAGTTTTACCTATTTTTTGTTATCGATTTATTTACTTTTACAGATTCAAAGCTATTTATTGCGTCAAACATGTTATAAAGGTGGTATAACTGAATAACTAATTAGAATTTAGCATTTAATACAACTAATTAGGATTAAGCATTTAAAAAAATATTGATAAGTGGTATTATCAAATATCATGTCATTAAGTCACCCAACCAATTTTACTTTAAATAATTTAGATAATTTTAATTTCACTTGTTATCATTATTATAAATATGTTTACACATAGACAGTAGTAAAACAGCTATTCATGATTTTCGCTGAATTCGGAGTATCCTTCAATATGAGTCTATTTGGGGTCTCTACATTGTCTAGGGTGTTTGTCACAAACTTTTTAAATAGGTTTATACTAGTTGCGCCCCGCGGCTTCGCCTGCATGGAAATTTCACATTGCACGCTTCCTAGGGGTAGTTTCGTTAAAATAAAAAATACGTGTATAATTATTTACTTTGTAGTTTGTTTATACCGAGTTTTGAGTAAATTGAACCAAGGAGAAATAATTTTCCATACAAACTTTACTTTATTTACTTCCTTATAATTTTTGTTTGTCGCAATAATTTATCAGCCTGAAATATATAAATTTTTCACATATTTTTGAGAAGATAAGTATTAGCGTTATTGCTCGATAGTTATCTATCTCTGTCCGTTCGCCCTTTTTAAATAATGATTTGACCATCGACAGTTTTAAGGCATCAGGGAAAGTAGCTGTTGAAAAGGATAGGTTAATTAGAAATGTCAATACAGCTACTATTTCAGGAATGCTTTTTTATTATTATCACTGTGTTTATTCCACCATAGCCTTCAGACTTTCTGTTTTTTAAAGCCAAATCTTCCTTTTTACAGAAACATGCAACTTGAATTAGACTATGAAAATACAAGTAAGACGATTACAAATTGTGTTAGTTACTCAATTTTCCAACTACAGCGACGATATCACAAGTGTTTGATGAACAATTAAACTATTTAATTAATAAACAATCTTTAACTTTCACGCGGAAACCCATATTTCTAAACTAATTAAAATTTAATTTACTTTCGCAAGCAATTTTTTTCTTTTTGTTGTGGTACTTCTTCACCATCACTTATTTCACCATAAATATACAATATTTGGAAAGTTAGGTGTTCCATTATCATTATCTTTCAGGATATGATTTTTACACCGAAGTTTGTATTTTCTATGATTTATCTCTCTGATTTATCGTTCTGTTCCTGACCTGACTCTTTCTCAATATTATCTTTATTTAATTTTTTTTATTTATCGTAATAATTTATTTTTACGGTATTACTTCAAAGCTTCTGAAGACAGAAGGAGCCTCCATTATGCAGGAGCTACAGAACCTCATTAATACCGTCCTCCACAGCGGGAGAACTCCTAAAGTGTGGAGCCGTAGTTTGGTGGTGCTCTTTTTTTAAGAAGGGTGATAAAACTCTCCTTAAAAATTACAAAGTCATCACACTCCTGTGCCACATCTATAAGCTGTTCTCACGAGTGGACACAAGATTTGACGAGTTCCAGCCACCGGAATAGGCCGAGTTCCGCGGAGGATATGGCACCATAGACTATATTCGCACATTGAGGCAGTATACAGAAGTCCGAAGAGTATAATCAGCCCCTCAGCCCTTTTATGGACTATGAGAAAACGTTTGACTCTATCAAAATTTCGTCTGTTCTGGAATCCTTATAGCGATACCAAGTAGACTATCGTTATATCGAGGTGCTAAGGTGTCTCTCCGAAGTAAGTCCAAACGTAGAGCAGGACGCCATCCGGTCAGGTGGCAGTCAAAAAATTGTTAGATCAAATTCTTAATAGTGGGCCGCGACGGTCGATTACGCACGCCGAAACTTGCGAAGGTTCACAGTAAAAATTACCGTTTTTCATAAACGTTCTTCCAAGCTGTCACGTATCATTTTCGTAAATGTCTATGTTTTAATTAAACAAACTCAAAATATGGCTGACTCAACAATTGACAGTAGAAAATGACGCCCAATTCAAAATTCAAGTTCTTGCTGAGATACTCTTTAGGTTGATGATAATGATGATGATAATAATGATAACCACTTATGAAAATAAGTGTGTGAGACAGACGGATAGCCAAATAAATATTTTTTTCCGCCTTTCGCCAAAATACTTACAACAATAATTATTAGTAGGTACTGTTTCACGGGTATATATTGCATTTATTTTCCTATTTCTTTCCTATTCCCTTCTATTCAACAGGTGTACAGTGTACACTCTGTCGTGGTCAAGTGATGACTAAAATATCTGCTAAATAATTGTTAATAGTCATGTGTTCAAATCGCATTGTTATAATATTTAATATCAACATACTTCTTCGGTATTTTTAGCAACTGCAAAGTTTATATAATTTTCAGTAGTAATTGTAGTTTGAATTTGAGGAGTTTATGTTGGTTGGTATGGCTATAACTCTGGCAGTCTAAAATATTAAATATTCAAAAGTAAAACAATCTAAATATTTTCTACGAAAATATAATAAGTTAACGAAACATTTCGTACTTTAGCACCGTTAGCTCCACCTACAGGGGAAACATTGAAGTTTATCTAAACCTTTTCAAAGGCTACTATTAGAGTAGTAGAATATACTATTCCTAGTAAAAATCGAAAAAATAATATTCATGAATTCGTCAACTCACACCAGTTGGGACAAGATTTATGGTACGAGTTGACGAAAGCCAAGCGAGTTGAAGAAGGTCTGAGCGCACACACTGTACTTACTGTCTGTAGATACTGCCCACTTGTAGGTACCCAGACTCCCTATATACTATACAAAATTGATGAAGTATTTTTTCGTAGGTGTTTACCTAATACAAACCGCCCCTAAAATTAATTTGATTGCCGCGTCTTTTCAATTGAAATTTACAATAGGTACCTTCCTAGGTACCTACTTGTCAAGTATGCGACTTTTCCTATTTATATACCTACTATCTTACTTCTTACTATCGTACTATTATAATCTTACTATCTTACTTCTTACTATTATAATAAATGGGAAAGCCTGTGTGAATGTTTGTTATAGGTAATCTCCGTAACTACTAAAGTTATTTAGATGAAATTTAGTACGTAGATAGTTTAGGACCTAGAATAGGACGCTATTAAAATTTGGAAATTTTAACCTCTGAAGAAGTTAAATACCCCTGAAAACCTCTGTAAACCTCTGAAGAGGTGAAATAGGGTGATAAAGTTTGTATGAAAAATTATTTTTCCTTGGTTCAATTGACTCAAAACTCGGTATAAATAAACTACAAAGTAAATAATTAAAATATTTAATTAAATTATTTATTTTTACGAAACTACCCCTAGGAGGCGTGCTATAAATTTCTGAAATTTTATAAAATAATTTCCATGCGGGCGAAGCCGCGGGGCGCAACTAGTTCATTCTAATAGTGAGATGTACTTAGTGGTCTATTTCCAAACGTTCTACATTGAGATTGGCAAGTGGTATCTCCATAAGTTTTGCTATTTCTACTGATATGCTACTTGATTAGGTAGGTAGGTACCTACCTACTTCATCCTTGAACATTTGACTTTCTAAAATTTACTAGTAAGTAGGAAGATAGGTAGGTAGGATATTTACTTATTCGATTAATTTTTTATTCATATACATAGGTAGGTAGGTAGGTACTTATATGAACGAACGGTGACACTTACGGCGATAAAAACTCCTAAAATACGACTAATAAGTATATTATTAATAAGTATATATATAAGTAATAAATTGGGACAAGAAACATAAGTAGGTAGGTATGACAATAATTTAGAATTTGATGTAAGTGTAAATAAAAATCTATTATAAGTACTTGTATTTACTAGTTGTAATTGTTTTACGTCATAAATAATACACAAATTATCTTTTCTTCTCTCTCATTTTGGCGACAAGCTCACGTAAATATTGTCCTATTTTCGTGGCATGGTAATCATTTTTCAATTCTATAATCGCTATTATTTTATGTCACGTTACTAGAAAATAATTAATGATAGTTTGGTAGGGTCACGGAGTCACGAGCAGCATAGGTCCGTCGTCCAGGAAAGCATGAGCGGCACTGACGGCTCGTACCGCGCACCGCGCAAGGGCCCCGCAGATACTCGGAAGTAAAAGTCGTAAGCGCCAAATAGATTTCTTCTAATTAAAAGAATACTGTTCAAGTAATCAAAAAAATATTTTGGCGAATCTGTAACTCTTCTTTTACTTTATTTTTCAGTATATAAACCAAGTCAATAAGTCATATCGTTTCGGAGAAGAAGGCAAATATGTATCAAAATTGAGATATTTTAAATGATTTTTTTTATCAAACACATGGAACTGATCAAAAAACTATCTTGGCGCTTCTGTACAGAATGAAATAGAATCTTAGGTGTAGGAGTCTCAGAATCCTAGGTTTCATATTTGAAGAGCAGTAGGATCTCAAAGATCGTGAAAATGTTGATTTTTGGGAAAAGCAGCCTTAAATAACTTATTGCTATTTACAACAAAGTCGCCGGGCTCGGAGGGAGCCTGCAAAGTTCATTGCTAATGCTACACAAGCCATCTTTGCTAATATAAATTGGTAAAATTAATCCATAAAGATGGTTAAAATTTTATAACTTGGGCTGGGTAGCTTCCAACCTTTAAAATTGTCGATTTTAACAAATCAACTTTGTAAAAGCAGCTATTGAACGTTTGTATGTTTAACAAAGACTTTGTCAATCTAGTTAGGCTACAGGTATACTTAGCAAAGTTACTCGGTGTTTTTTAACCGTGTTCCGTGGGTTAGCTACAACCAATCTACATTTTAACTTCTAGTCCATTTAAATTAGTACATTTAGCAATGTTCTTTGTTGTACCTAAGCGGGTTTACTGGGTTATCTATAACCAAGTTGCATTTTTACTTCTAGCCCACTTGAATTGGTTATTAGTTGTTGCGTAGCGGGTTTATTGGGTTAATACTGCTAAATACTTATGTGCGGGTACCTTCTATTTCCAATTGACCACAATACAGATTTGAAGTTCGAACTTGCGTTGTACTAAAAGCAGCTTTCAGTAGATACAACACAAGTTCAAACTTACAATATCTGTAGTAGCTTATTAATATTGCTGTCACTTTGAAAAAGTAGGTACCTTGTCATTGTCACACACATACCAATATGCAGACTATAGGTATAGGGTTATAATAATATATTTTTAATTTTTTTATCCTATTATGTAGGTGGGTATTTAGCAGTATTAACCCAGTAACCCGCTTTGGAACTACTAATAACATTGCTAAATATACCAATTCAAGTGCGCTAGAAGTAAAAGTGACACATCATTCTGAAGCTCTGCCTAACTAGAAACATTAAGAAACTATTTAAAAAAAGACCATGTTTTATTTGTACATGTTTATAATCCAACGTTCACAGAATATTTCATATTGTATAAAATAATAACGTTTTATCAGCATTTAAACGCTCTTCAACCAAACAACTACATATTTAATAATAACTTTCGTCATAATCTATTGTCTCCAACAAATTTCCAGAAAAACATAATCACTTCACTTTAAACACCAACACATAAATACACTGGCTTGCAAAGCTACCATAGCCAGGAATAGCGAGCGAGGCGGCTGGGAGCTGGGGCCCTTTTTTGGCTTTACTGGTCATTGGGCATAGCCCATATTCCCCACGCTGCTGGGCATGCGAGTTGGGGATCGCTGTTTGGTGGTGGGTTTGTATTGCAAAGTCGCTGCTGCATTCCTCCGCACATGAAGAGTTAGGGTAGTGTAATTCTAAGCCGTCACCACACAGCTCCAACAAATATCCAGAAAAACATAATGGATCACTTTTAAACACATAAAAACACTGGTATGCAAAACTAAGTAGGTATCTACGACACTTTTCAAATTAAATTTTTGGTTCAGATGCATGAAAATTTAGTTAATTAATCTCCACTACACCAAAACTTTCACACTTTTTTTATTTTCGTTGCGCTTCCGCACCCAAGAACGTGTCGAAAAGAAATGGCCGAAATCCTTGTATTCAATCACGAAGTTTAAATACTTAATGTATACATGACAACACTTTACCTTTTTCTTGATTATTCTGAATATGTTAGTTGATTGCGATATTTATTGCTAATTTACTTGATTATTTGAAACCCGCAGAATCGGTTGTGTCTAAAATTAGCTAAGTCGTCTCGTCAGTTAATAAATTGCAAACTTATCTATTTTCAAACAGAAAGAGAATGGGTTACTTTTACTGAGGAACTCACTTGAAATTAACCAAGTACTCAGTTAGTACAACCTAGACTAAACAGCAAAACTCGCTTGTTTACTATTAACCGTGCTTGAATGTACGTTTTAAATGAGTCGTATTTATAAGTAGCCGAAAAAAAATTAACCAAGCCAAAATGGTACTTTGCTAGTGCGTGCTCCGTTTTTTCCGTGCAGTTTGTTAAACCTTTCATATCAAGCTTTTATTTAATGCATCTGTCTGTAGTAGGATACCATAACAGAGTTTGGTGGCCACCAAAGGCAACTTCGTATCTCTTCCTATACTTACTAGACAAAATAAAACTACCTACATACTACAGATGCATTAAAAAAAGTTTATGATAGGTTTAACAAACTGAACGTGTGAATGTTGAGGATTTCTTTAATGATAAAAAAGTGTTGGCGCCACTCTAACTCCTGTTTGCGCTTTAAACTACGCTACTGATTTTGATGCGATTTTTTTATAGATAGAATAGTGCGAAGCTGGTGCGGGTCGCTTGTCACTATCACGACATACATAGTAAAAAACAAAGTCGCTTTCTCTGTCCCTAATCCCTATATCCCTTTGTATGCTTAAATCTTTTAAAACTACGCACATAAGAATAAATAATAACTACGCTACGCAACAGATTTTGATGCGGTTATTTTTAATAGATAGAGTGATTCAAGAGGAAGGTTTATTTTATACTTATAATAAACAGTGCAAAACTGGGGCGGTCGCTAGTAATTTATAAACTTGAGTAATTAGTTTTAACAGATACTAAGTTGTCATTGTCACACACATACCAATATGCAGACTATATAGGTATAGGGTTATAATAATTTATTTTTAATTTTTTTATCCTATTATGTAGGTGGGTACCTATTATATTATATTCCTAAAGGATCTTGCAACAAAACTAGGTTAGGTAGGTACATTGAGATCAGTAACCTTTTTTTAGTAGCTACTTAAGAGGCGATTTACATTGCGAAGTTCTGCTGATTTAGGTACATTCGGCACCGAGTGGGCGGGGCATCGTGCTATACAAGCGAGTATTGCTATAAAATCTTGATCCACCAGTAATTTTTACAAAGTTTTCTTAGGATTGATTTCGGTAGATGATTTTTTTATGTGAATCAAATATTGCTTCCATAGATTTATAAATAATTTAATAGTATCTGTTTGTCTTATCGTTTTTATGTAGGTAATTTAATTTATACTTACTATGTTACTATTACATTAAAAGTGAAAGTCTGTGTGAATGTTTGTTATAATTATTGCAGTAACTACTAATTTATTTTACCTAGAATAACACATATGAAGTATTATTTTGAAAATTAACCTTTGAAGGGTGTATGCAACGCATAGTTAAAAACTCCTTTCTTGTTACTGATATTTTGTCTATGTATTTTGAATTTGAAAATATTAAAACAATTGCGAGCGTCGCGTGTTCGAGGGGGGTGCGCGCAAAGGTGCGGGACGCGGGGTTGGATGCCGCGGTCGCCCGTTCAGAGATCTTCAGTAGCTTTTTCAGACCCATCGCGCGCACGCTCACTGATCCGCTTCACTCGTCGTTTCTCACAGCAAAGGTCTTTGTTTTCCCTTCCCTATCGCCTGCAAAGGGGTTAAATAGGGTGGTAAATTTTGTATGGGAAATTATTATTCCTTGGTTCGAAACAATCAAAACTCAGTTCAAATAAATTTTGAAGTGAATAATTAAATACGTGTTTTTATGTTTTACAATACTTATAACCCCTAAGGCTTTTGCAATAAATTTTTAGGAAAAGAAAAATAACTTTTCCTTTTTCTCTCATTCACTCAAAACATGATACCATTACCTGAAAACCATTACGTATGTAAATAATAGATAAGCGCATCCGCTCTCCGCGTCGGCTCTAAATTCCAAAACGTGGCCTACCCACCAAAGAATCAAACGTAGTGATTATTCTCAGCCTTGGACATCGATATAGTTCTCAATTTGACAAATAAATTTACAAGCGGGCGAAGCTGTGGGGCGCAACTAGTAATATTATAATGTGAAAGATTTGTATGTATGTAACGAATAAACTCACAAAGTGACCAATTTTGAAGACTCTTTCACCATTTGAATGCTACTTATCCTTCAGCAACCAACATAGACTATATTTATTAGTAAAAAAAAGGATCCCTACTAAAACTTAAATTATCTAAAACAAGGTGTAAAAAAGTTAGTCACAAAATGTCTTTCGGCGCGTGCGCTACGAAAACTATTGATGATAGAACAAAACAATTTACTACGACTTTGCAGAACACATTATTATCTACAAAAAACATCGCTACAATATGTATATGTCTAACTATTACAGTGACGTCATAATAAATATTCATTTAAAAAACGCCGTCATTAATGCGGTCGTCGCAAGAAGAGGCTCTTTATTTGTACCCTGGTGTGGGTAACGCTGATTGACATAATTGTTCTCCTTGTTAACCCACCCCCCTACACGGCCGAAGTACCCCAGGGTGGGGTCGAGGGGGGAACGTAGCACGGCGAGCGAAGCGAGCCGTACTCGTCCCGGTGTCGCATCTCGGCTCGCTTCGCTCGCTTCGATGCTCCACCTTAAAAAAACCTCAAAAATGGGGCAAAAAATAGTTTTTTTTAAAAAAAGGGGGTCTGGGAGTGCAAATGGGTCAATTTTTTTTTGGTTTCCGCAACTATTCGTCCTCCTCTACGTGACTGCGAAAAGATTTTTTTTTCATCGCGAGCCGTTCGGGAGATATGAAAGGGGGTTCTAAAAAGGGGTCATGGGGGGGGGTCGATTTTTTTTCTTCCTATTAAAGATTATACCCTCTATACGATCTCGCCATCCGAAATTATCTATCGGTACGCTAACCGGTAGCAATTCAAAAGTGAGGGTCTTGGGGGGTCTTTGGGGTAAAAAAAATGTAACCCCCCAAAACGATTTTGAACCCTCCACACGACCCCACAAAAAAATCTGACCCACCCCCCCACACGGCCGAAGAACCCCCGGGGGGTCCTAGAGGGTGTTGTCCTGGGGGTCGTGGGGGGAATGCAGCACGGCTCGCTTCGCTCGCCGTGCTGGTTCCCAGTGTCGCATCTCGGCTCGCTTCGCTCGCCTCGATGCTCCACCCTAAAAAAAACCCTTAAAATTGGCCAAAAAACGGTTTTTTTTAAAAAAAAGAGGGTCTGGGGGTGCAAATGGGTCAAACTTTTTTTGGCTTCCGCAACTATTCGACCTCCTCTACGCGACTGCGAAAAGACTTTTTCCATCGCGAGCCGTTCGGGAGATACGAAGGGGGGTTCTTAAAAAGGGTCATGAGAGGGGGTCGATTTTTTTTTCCTTCCTATTAAGGACTTAACCCTCTATACGATCCCGCCAACCAAAATCCTCTATCGGTACGCTATCCGGTAGCAAGTCAAAAGCGGGGGGTGTTGGGGGGTCTTGGGGGTCAAAAAAATTTCACCCCCCAAAACGAATTCTAACCCTCCATACGACCCCACAAAAAAATCTGACCCACCCCCCCACACGGCCGAAGAACCCCCGGGGGGTACTAGAGGGGGTTGTCCTGGGGGTCGTGGGGGGAATGCAGCACGGCTCGCTTCGCTCGCCGTGCTGGTTCCCAGTGTCGCATCTCGGCTCGCTTCGCTCGCCTCGATGCTCCACCCTAAAAAAAACCCTTAAAATTGGCCAAAACACGGTTTTTTTTAAAAAAAGAGGGTCTGGGGGTGCAAAGGGGTCAAACTTTTTTTGGCTTCCGCAAATATTCGACCTCCTCTACGCGACTGCGAAAAGACTTTTTTTCCATCGCGAGCCGTTCGGGAGATACGAAGGGGGGTTCTAAAAAGGGGTCATGAGAGGGGGTCGATTTTTTTTTCCTTCCTATTAAGGACTTAACCCTCTATACGATCCCGCCATCCAAAATCCTCTATCGGTACGCTATCCGGTAGCAAGTCAAAAGCGGGGGGTGTTGGGGGGTCTTGGGGGTCAAAAAAATTTCACCCCCCAAAACGAATTCTAACCCTCCAGACGACCCCACAAAAAAATCTGACCCACCCCCCCACACGGCCGAAGAACCCCCGGGGGGTCCTAGAGGGGGTTCGAAATTTAAAAAAGTCGAAATTTTCCCAAACTCCCCCCCACCCCCCCTACACATTTACGAAAAAAAAACATACCTCCCCCTCCACCAACAGGGAGAACAATCATGACATGATTGTTCTCCCTGTTGTGACATTGTCAGTCAGTGAGTGGTAAACCAATTTTATATAAAGGGTAAAATAAAATAATACCGTACCTTGCTTCCTTCAACGATAGAATATTTAGTTTTTTTTTTGTTTAGTAACGCATTTCTATTTATTTTTCCCCATTTCGGCTTGTGATAAACCTCAGTTATAATAAAAATAACTATCTGGTATAATATGTAATAATAATGTACGAATTTAAAAATTATTGAAATATACTATGCGAATGTAAATATTTACAACGATCAAAACGTTCTAACTCGCTCATAAACGCAGCATTTTTTGGGCGTTTCGTCCGACGGAGAGTGCGAGCAAAAGTGACATAGGTCCACCTTCGACAAGCGCTCGCGCGGTACTGAGGGCAGATTGCCGGCACAATGAAATATATATCTTTTTTAATAAATTCATTAAAAAAAATTAGTTGGGATTTAAAACGTAAAATTAATATTGTAGTTTAAGAAAACAATGAAGATTATTTTGGTATAATTTTTATGTCAAAATGATGTAAAACTTTGGAGATATTAGGGTTTGTTTCGAAGCCTTTTCGATCGAAAGTTAACCTCGGTTCAGATTTTTTTCCCTTCATATAAAGGCATATAACGAAAATGTATTTAATTATTATCGAAGAATGGGATATTTGTTACCTTAAAAAAAATAGTTTTATGGTCTATATTCAATGGAATCTTCAAATTAGAGCTCCTAAAACAGGTCTCCGAGCGTTTTTGCCTAAACTTGCATCGGGAGAATGATTATAACTAAATAAAAAAATAAGTTATCAAAAATCTGTTTAATTATTATTGAAGTTAAGGAAACAATCTACTATTAACAAGAAACTGTTATTTCAAGCAACGAACGAAAGTCATAGAATTTGGACGATGAAAAAGTGAATTTCCGCGTTTTTACGTAATAGGGGCCTTAAATGAAAATAAGTTAAGTTTTCTAGTAAATATCTAATATAATATACCTACTTCATCTTACTAGGTATAGGATAGGCCTACATTTACATTTACACAATAAAAAGAAATATACATATTTATTAAAGTACAACATTATCTTATTGTAATTATTAGTTATTATAACAGCTATCATCTCTGTACTTAGGTACCTACTCAAGATCAATAAACAGCAATGCTGATCAAATGTACCTATTGTCTGTTTCTAAAACAAATGATGATGACTCGCCTCTGACCGAGGACATCGCTCATCCTTTTATAAACAACTACCTGCGCCCCGCAGCGTCGTCGCCCGCGGGGCGATTTATTTATTTATTTTTTCGAATTTATTTATTTGTCAAATATCATATTTTTATACATAATATGCTATTCCCGACGAAGACAAATCCAAAAACACAAAAATCATAAAAATCGGTTCAGCCGTTCTCGAGTTATAAGTGTTGTAACAAACACGACTTTCTTTTATATATATAGATATGCTATTCCCGACGAAGACAAATCCAAAAACACAAAAATCATAAAAATCGGTCCAGCCGTTCTCGAGTTATAAGTGTTGTAACAAATACGACTTTCTTTTATATATTTAGAAAATAATTTATATAAACAGCCTCAGAGGTTAAGCAGGAAAAACTTTAACTTAAAAGGTAATGTATTTCCTATGTGGTGCCTCCTATTGTTCTCAGACATATAGAAATAAAGTTATTGATTTGTTATTTTTATAAATTACTTTCTAAATGGGCATTTTCGTAGAAATTTGTCCCGGTTACAAAATGGAGTGAAAAAAATAAAGATCATTTTAGGAATATCTTACTTATTTAAAATGATTCGCCTTTCCTTAGAGATTTATGTGATAGCAGCAAAATAATAAACAAATAGCATTTTCAAAGGATATTTAACTTTTAAGAGATCAGGAGGTACACCAGGTTTCCATTTGGTTACTTTTTTTAAAATCAAATAAAATAATACCACAATAATCCTCAATGAATTTAATATGTTTAATTGCTTTAAAAACATGATATTGAATAGAAAATAAAACCTAACGATGAAGAAAAGCATTAGTTATTTTTATTTAAGCCAGAACATATCCACTTTGTTACTTTTGGGAAACTTTGCAATGAAAACATTGTGTTTTAAGCATGGTAAAGCAGTCTCAGGGACCGCATTTTTTTTCATCGAATAGCTCTTGTAATACTACAACAAAAATAAAAAAAATATCAGAGAGTGCCCTTTAAAAAAATTGAGAAAAAAATTATTTTCCCAATTAAAAATATGAGACAGTTACAAAATGTAAAGGAGCAGTTACGTAATGGAAAACGTAAAGCTGGCTTTACAATGTTCGAAATTTTTCTCCTGAAAATCTATTATTCTTGTAGTTTTACTTTTTTCGGTATTTATTATTCCTAACACATTAATCAGAGAAATGTTGTGTCGTGGTTTATTTGTCGTGGGTTCTTCATCTTTATCAAGTGCTTCATCACCACAAAATCGTAATTTAAACATCAATAAAACTTCTAGATTTAAATTTAAATTAATTATTTTTCATTTTTTTTAGCATATAAACGATTTCATTTTTGAAACCAAGATTTAATCAAAAATTTTATATATAATATCTTTGGATTTAATACGCTAGAACTCTTTGATGCTTTGTCAACAATTACTGGGTGAACTTGCCTTTATATTTCCATTTCGTAACTTTATCATTCCACATATACGTAACCAAACAAAATGGAAGTAACGTTCCCACGTCACCCGATCTAAAATTGCGTCTATTTTTATTTTCAAACAGTTGAGACCTTTGGAAACTCAATAATTCATTTAATACATTATACAGTAATCATTTCGTTACTTTTATTTTACAAAAACTCAAGCCTTATCAGTCTAAATCGCAGTTACAAACCGGAAGAAAAAAACGCCACGGTAACGCTCTGCAAGTTCAGACACGAATAATGACAGAACGCTCTTTGACAACCAATTTTAAACTGGTGGTATCGATGACTCATGTTACCAGGAATAATAAATTCTGTGATTACAGTAGTTTTTTCAAAATAATACGGAGATATTGCAGTTACAAAATGGAATTCCACTTATGTCCAAAATCATGGGACACAATTTAATTGATAAAAAGTTATTATTTTTGTATGAAAAGTCCTGCATTTTACGTTTAAATATGATGGCCTTCATATATTTAAACATAAATAATCCAGTTTTAGCCTTCATCCAAACCGAGTTAAAAAATAATCTAGAGTCAAAAGTCGGTCCACCGCTGTAGGACAACCATTTTTAAGGGGTCTCGGAAGCTATTTTACTCTTATTTTACAATTTTTTGTATTAAAAAAGTTCTAATAATATGTTTTTTTATCGCAAATATAACTATAAAACATAAAATAAGTATTTTAATATCTAGCAATGGACTAGTTTTTATGAAAAGTACTAATGAACTTGTAGGACACCTAAAAAAACGCAGGGACGTTTTTTAAAAAAAATGCCCAAATGGGTTCTTACCTACATAATATGTATGTTGTATGTTGTTCTCAGACATATAGAAATAAAGTTATTGATTTGTTATTTTTATAAATTACTTTCTAAATGGGTTCTTACCTACATAATATGTAGGTAAGAACGGTAGGTAACAATAGGAGGCACCACATAGGAAATACCACTAGAAATAATGCTACGTAGGTACATCTGTTAGGTATTTTTTCTTTTGTCATTTTTCAATGCACTTCGGATTGGTACTACCTATACTCTGATTTAGAATCATAGATATTTTTTGTAAACATTAGATAACACTTATGAATGAAAACTTAGCAAAAACTGATAACAATAACAGACAATAGCAGGGTAACATCAAGCTAACAACCAAAAACCAAAACAAAATATATACTTACAACGCATAATTACTCAAGACCAGCTAAAAAGATGCAAGTTCGGGTGCGAAAACAACTAAAAGACCAATGGAATGATGAATGAAAACTATCAAAACCACGAATTGTTTGGAGCTCCTGCAGCTAGCTCTGATGATACCAGTGTCGTAAAATATGTTCCACCAATATTCCATTGGTTTTGTACCTCATTTGTTTACAAAAAATATCTATGTTTTTGAATCGCGGCATAATGTAGAATTTAAAGAAATCAATAAATTTATTTATGTGGGCTTACAAAATGGTCAACAAGTCAAATATTAATATATTATTTTGACAATAATTTAAACTTATTGATTTACTGGTACTTGGTACTTACATATTCTTAACTGATAAACCTTATATTTAAAGATGAAACATTAAAAAAATCAGATCTCACGAGTTTCTTTGTACTTAGGTAGGTACACATTTATCAAACATAAAAAAATATAAAATCAGATCTCACGAGTTTCTTTGTACTTAGGTAGTAGGTAGGTACACATTTATCAAACATAAAAAAATATAAAATCAGATCTCACGAGTTTCTTTGTACTTAGGTAGGTACACATTTATCAAACATAAAAAAATATAAAATCAGATCTCACGAGTTTCTTTGTACTTAGGTAGGTACACATTTATCAAACATAAAAAATATAAAATCAGATCTCACGCACGAGTTTCTTTGTACTTAGGTTGGTACACATTTATCAAACATAAAAAAATATAAAATCAGATCTCACGAGTTTCTTTGTACTTAGGTAGGTACACATTTAACAAACATAAAAAAATAAAAAATCAGATCTCACGAGTTTCTTTGTACTTAGGTAGGTACACATTAATCAAACATAAAAAAATATAAAATCAGATCTCACGAGTTTCTTTGTACTTAGGTAGGTACACATTTATCAAATATAAAAAAATATAAAATCAGATCTCACGAGTTTCTTTGTACTTAGGTAGGTACACATTTATCAAATATAAAAAAATATAAAATCAGATCTCACGAGTTTCTTTGTACTTAGGTAGGTACACATTTATCAAATATAAAAAAATATAAAATCAGATCTCACGAGTTTCTTTGTACTTAGTTAGGTACACATTTATCAAATGTAAAAAAATATAAAATCAGATCTCACGAGTTTCTTTGTAGGTACTTAGGTAGGTACACATTTATCAAATATAAAAAAATATAAAATCAGATCTCACGAGTTTCTTTGTACTTAGGTAGGTACACATTTATCAAACATAAAAAAATATAAAATCAGATCTCGCGCACGAGTTTCTTTGTACTTAGGTTGGTACACACACATTTATCAAACATAAAAAAATATAAAATCAGATCTCACGAGTTTCTTTGTACTTAGGTAGGTACACATTTATCAAACATAAAAAAATAAAAAAATCAGATCTCACGTGTTTCTATTTACTTAGGTAGGTGCACATTTATCAAACATAAAAAAAATTAGATCTCATGTGTTTCTTTGTAAGTACACTTTTATAGAACACTAGCGACCCGCCCCAGCTTCGCACGGTTTTAGAATCACTCTATCTATTAGATTCAAGAGAAAGGTTTATACGTATAAAAAATGTGCTAAGCCGGGGCGGGTCGCTAGTATATAATAATCTCATCTTATGAGTTTGTAATAGATAGCTATGTATCATCATGATGAATGATTGACTATTATCGACTAGGTATAAACGTTGATAAATATATTTTTTATCAACGAATTGTTTTAAACTAAGTAGGATCTATTTTGCAAAATCACCTCCGAATCCTTCGTTGTTTGAGGTCAAAAATTGCAATAATTGCATACGTCTTCATCGTTAGTTCTGTCATTCCATGTATTTGCCTATCTTTAGACAGCCCATTAGATTTCGAGAACAGCTGCGGGATCAAGTCTGTAAATGGAAAAAATAAGAAACATAAAGAAGTTTAAACAAAAAGAGGGAAGACTTCTTTCTTTTAACCGTTGCAGTTGTCTCAACGAGGCAATAAGTGGGTTGGATTGGATAAACTTGGATAGGATTACCTACGGATTTAGGTATGATTATTATACCGGATACGGATATGAAATTATTTCAGATTATCCGTTAGTTTAGGATAAGTTCGGTTATGTTATGACGACAACAGAAGAAAACAACCAATGCGCGCGGCTTTTGTGTCAGCAGCAGCCGGCCAATCAAAACAACTTGTCGTAACCTCAGGTCGTAACGTGTCTCAGTTAGCACTGGTCGATATTATCCGAAACTTTTATTTTATTTATTTTTTATTAAAAAGGATAGTTAAATAAAATAAAAGAAACGGTAAAATTAATAATTTTCAAACCTAGATAACTATGAAGGTACCTACCTTGCAAAAAGTCACGTTTCTGTTGTCCGAACGTACACGATGAGATGTGGAACGATTTCCGTTGTACCTGATACATTTATCGTGTTTTGTTCCATATCATCCGAACGCTCCCATTTGATCATATTCCGGAAAGAATATCCTCTGAAGTGGTTCGGAGAGTATGCGACTGTACCAATCAATCTGTAATAAATAAATAAATTATGTAAAGATTACAAGTTATTCTTGGTCTTTTCCGTGACGAAGCGATTGGTAAGAGGCCCGATGGTATGACACTAGTACCATGGGAGTTGGGTTGTGGTTGGATGAGCAGGCCCGTTTTGAGGGATGTGACGCTACATGCGTCGACACACTTGCGCATTCCCATCCCACCGACTGTAGTCCGAATCAATAAGTAGGTACCTACCGATAATTGACAACAATGGTACATAAACAAAATTACAGACAAACAACAAACAAACAAGTAATTAGAACAAAAATTATGTTAGGTAGGTACAAACTGAACTCCGTCCCATTTTTAACAAAAATTTTGTTGTCGATAAAGGTACGTAGATAGGTAGGTACTTATATTATTATTATATTATAGATCGATATCTAGAATAACTACTAGGTATTTAAAAAACTTTGGTAGGTAACAAAGAAAATTTGTCAATAGTCTTCCAAGTACTACACTGATTGTATCTAGTTATTTATATTTTTTTTTTGATAGGTGCTTAGGTACCTAGTGAAAGCCTTTGTTCCAACTTTGAAAAATAGTTTTTTGAAAGAACAAACATGACATTTGCAATGATGCCCCACACATGAGCATATTTATTTCTCAGACTATCTTCTATAGTCTGAGATTTATTTATTAAATATTAAAATTTTAGACCCTTAGACCCCACTATCTCGTTAAAACCCCGATTATGTACGTCTGACTTCACACAGCCTATAACCACCAGACGAATCAATCGATAGGTAGGTAGGTCATTTGTTGAAATCGGACATCGGAATCGAGTTTCAGGCTTTCAGCGCTTCGTGGGAAATTAAAATCGGCTACATACAAATATAGGTAATATTCACACATAAGGTACCAAACGTACCAAAATCATAATTTATAGTCGCTAGTCGGGTAAAAATAAGAGTAAGTACTTATCTAAATCTAAATTACAGGTAGGTAAACTAGTTTTACCCAGTGTTGAATTTTATCATACCTAGGCTCGTTTTATGTTGAGTATCTACTGTGAAAATCTCTTACCGGTATTAGACATATCTTTCTTGATCATCTTGAAGTTTCAATGATGTTGGCAAATTCGCCAATTGACACCGTATACTTGTGTTACAGACACGAATGTCTGCATCAATAAATAAATGAATTCCCAGCTGATTAATACGGGTTATTCTCCCAGAACAATTCTCATTGAAGCAATGCAGGTCGGTGAGACGTGACCTGAACTCAATAGCCATTTCTAAGACGCCATATCCGAATTTTTGTATTATCCCGTGATTCGGTGAAATCAGGACCAAGGAGTATTCTCGTTTGCACAAATGACTGCACTCCTCAATGATGTGCAAACTAGGTTCCTCTTTCATTGCACTTTTGACAAAATTGTAAATACTGTCATATGCGCTCAAAGTGTACGAAATCGTACTGCGTGCTGTCTGGAGTTTTGGTGTTGGACGGTACTTGCTGAAATATAATATACTTATACAATACAATATTATGATTAACATATACATTTTGTATGAATGTATGATAATAATAATAAAATCGGTCAAGTGCGAGTAACCGCATACACGGAGGGGGATACATTCATTACACACATAAATTTATTGTACTAAAGAAAAAATACATAGGTACCTACCATTTCAAAAGAAGTCTTGCTCGATCCGTGTAAGTTTTTTGTGTAACCCCAGTAGTCAGTGTTCGGGAAACAAATTGGAGTAGCGCATTCGAAGACGTTTTCATCGCTGCATCGTAATTCGGATGGTCGACGGCTCCAGATAATAATACTTGTACCACAGAATCGAAAGTGCAAGTGGATTCGACGAAATAAACTTCACCATTTATTTTAGCAGGTTTCTGCAATTTTTTGCCATTTATTAGGAAGCATGTTTTATTTTTCCTCCTAGTCAGAGCTGGTTTTTCGTCAATCCTGTTATTGACATATCTTATTTCCGGGAACGGTCTCAAATAAACTCCTTTCGGTTGTTTATTTTCGACACCATCATTGGCATTTGTGCGTTCTTTACTATTTGATGCGTTCTCGATTATGCCATCCTGTATATAACCTTCTCGCTCAGGCTCTTTCGATTTTTTGCAGTACGAATGATCCCAACTGCATTCTACAGTTCCGTATTTCTCGTCTTCGAAATCTTCCGTATCAGGATTGATGTATTCTGATGGTGGCACTAGGTTTTTCTAGTTCTCTATTGACCATGCATCATGGTCTATCTGCGGAGTGGCTGGATCGTCGATGACGCAAGAACTAGAGACATTGTTGATATCACGTTCTTCGGCGAGTTGTTCTGTATTTTCATGCCTTGCAGTATTCGCTACGAACAGCATACATCCACCTTCTATGTCTCTTAGGTGCGTTATTAAAAAATTATCCGCACGTCGTAATCCTTTTCCGAGGACATTTGTTTTTAGATCGTTAAAATAACTTTCGATCACTGCTGATGATGCTGGTTCGTTACATTCCGGTGTAGTGCAGTTTGACCATATAGGAAATTCTACCGCGAGATTCCTCAACAAAGGAATGAACGATGGGACAAAGAAGGCGTTCATTTCATGGCCTTGAAATTTGGTTGCAGTTGCTGTTGCCACTATGTCATCTACCCATCTGACGATACTTTTAATTTTGTCAGCATCACAGTCATTTTTGACGTAATCGCATAAGTCGTCAACTGGCCGGAGATGTTCCCTGTCTGCAGTGGTATGAGGCTCTATTTTTCTTGTGATGGCGCTATTTTTTGCAATTAACTTTTCCAGATTATTCCGGATTTGAATTACAGTCGCGGATGGGCATTCACTATCAGACATGACGTTTTCAACCACCGTGTCCAAATATTTTTGGCCTGCTACTGTCATCGTGTATGTTATGACTGCTTTGAAGTGATCTATATTGGATGATTTAATCATCAAACCAATACATCTTAGGAAGAATTGTTTCACTTCCACATGCGCGACAGCTGTCCAGCACTTCCATCTAGATATAAAATGCATTATGTGTGCGACATCAACACGGATGTGGGTTAGTGCATCTATTGATTTTTTTTCCAGTAACTTTTCGAAGCAACTTTGAATGTATTTTTTTAAAGTTTTTTCGTTGAATTCTCTGCATACTGCGTAAAGGAGAGCTTTCGAATAATCACATATCACTCTTTTAGGTTTTGGGGCACCTGCTCGCATGAAGAGATGGACCATTATCATGATAGTGTGCGCATCATGTTTGGCTGAAAGCATCTGCTGTACTGGTATTGTTGTTTTGTCAAAATTAATTACCATGCTGTAAAGAAAAATAGGGCTACTTTGAGTTTTATCGCCGCTGACCATTTTTTTTACTAAACTGCCTGTCGCATCAATGATGAGTGTGCTGTTTATAGTTTTTTTGCAATATTCTTTATATGCATGTAGTTGAGATGGAGTACGGTAAACAACCCTAAAAGGGGAAGTTGCAATAAACTCAATTTTTCCGCAAAACTCTGGACGCTGCGATATTTCTGTAATCGAGGTATTCAGATTACTCATGCTAACAGAATTTAGTCCCAAATTTTCGTCGATTCGCTGTTTCTTCGCCTGCCGGAGCACTGCAGCATTCGGAAGGTACGGTGGCTCTATATCGCCAAGAACCATATTCTCTCGCGCCTTCCGCTTTCGTAAATTTGAAGCTCCTTCATGCACCAAATCTTTTTGCAATTCCTTTCTGTAGGCTCCATTCAATGGGCGTTTGACGACATCGTGCTTAACACTATTGCGAGTATCATTTGTCCACGCGTGTAATATTACGTTTTCATCATCGGCTGGCTCCTCCTCTATACATATAAGCTGTGCTGTGAGTTTGTTTCCACATGATTTAGCCTTACATTGGCCATACAGGGTAAGAAACTTACTGGTTTTAGCTGATGTAAGCTTGGCACGCTTGAAAACGTAGGCGCACGGGAGTTTTGTCTGGCGTGTAATGGCTATCGCTATAACATTGGTCCAGACTCCTTTACGCAGTGTGGGTTCATGGCCATCGGAAGATGAAACTGAAATGAATAAGTAAATGTAGTGAATTAAATAAATGTAGAGTGAAGCACAAAAATTTACAACAACAAAAGATACACAAAATATTATTTATATTACCTAGTTATCAGATATTATTTACTCTTATGCCGCGACATCGTTTGTTTGCATATGATAACTGATAAACATCAGTGATCCTTGGAAATACAGCCTTAGCAAAAGTAGGTACCTACTTACCTACCTATCAGATTTTTTTATCATCATCAGCCAATATTAGTCCATAAATAATGAGAGGACATTTTCTCTTCGTAAAAATGTTTTTATTACGATTGATGAGTAGAAAGAAATGTGCCTCAGAATCTTTAAAAAATATGTAATTTATCTCGGAAGTATTAATTTCAGTGAGATTATGCTTATATGTAAGTAGGTACTTAATTCAAATTAGCGACCTGCCCCGGCTTCGTACGGTACGGGTGCAATGCTGATAGGTAAATAAATAACTAATTCCGGATAGTCCACACAGCATCATCTAGCCAAAGCAGAGCTTGTGTTATGGGTACTAGATGACTGATATACTTAATACAATTATATTACATAGATAGATATTTTTTATTATACATAGAAAACACCCAGAGCAACGGAAAAAGTTTCTGCAGATCGTACACAAATTTGTTCCGAGGCGGGAATCGAACCAGCAGCCTGCTAAATCGCAGTCGGAGCTTCACCCACCGTCACATCATCGGTCGTCAGGTAGGTAGGTACTTACCTACTAAATATGTTACAGAATTTCTATATTCAACGAACACAGCTTTTTTGACAATAAGTACATAACCTTATTATTATTGTTCCCTAAATATAGGAGATGTGACTAATGTATTCGTAATAGCTACAGGGAACCTAATAATATAACCTAATATAAGGCGTGGCCGGAGGCAAAGGCGTGCGTGTTGTATTGTGCCTACGTCGGCCTACGTATATGAAAGTCTATACATATGTACCTACCTCCATAGCCAATATAGCCATGTAGGTACACCAAGCGCACCCCGCCCCGCCCGCCACCACAAATACCACAATACATAGTCTCTGTATAAATAATAAAGTCTTCTTAGTCCTAGATGAGATGCGCCCCGCGGCTTCGCCCGCGAACCAGTATTTTTTCGTACAAATTTCAGAAAAAGCACACCCCTAGGCGTTGTTGTGTAAAAATAAAAAATACTTACGTGTTTGATTATTCACTCTATGGAGTTTATTTTTAAGTACCGATTTTCGAGTGAATCGAACCAAGGAAATATTATTTTCTATACAAACTTGACCACCCCGTCTTAATTTAGGTCCTTAAATATCTAAATACCAAATTTCATTTAAATAACATAAGAAGGCTAAGAACCTCTCCCAAATCTCTGCGGCCGGCCGATGTGTTTTAGTTCGCTCGTTTGGTGGAACAATGACGTAATTGTCATTTTTGGCAATATTGAGTTAAGTATGCCAGAACACCTGTAAGTACTTGTATTATTTGGAAAAAAAATCGACAAAATTGTATCTCTAATAGTTTCCGCTAGATGGCACAAACGTCGTTGTAGCATTTAGGCTAAATAGTGAAACTTTTGAACGATACAACGACGAATTGGTCCGTTGCGCGGGGGGTCTCGTGAAGTGCCATCGAGTTGAAGGCTACATCGACGTAAAGGTTCTAATCATTGGGGGTATGCCCATAATCCCCATGCTGGGCATGCGGGTTGGGGATCGCAGTTTGGTGAAGGGGTTGTTATGCAGGGGTGCTGCTGCCCACCCCCGGTGTGTCCCTTAGTCGCCTCTTACGACACCCATGGGAAGAGTTGGGGTGGTGCTATACTAAGCCGGCACCACATGGCCTACAGTTTAGTTTTCTGACCATTGTAGTGGTTTTAAGTGAGATTCAATAAGTAACGAAGACTATTAAGACTGATTTAGTTTTGTTGAAGAGTTTGTTGTTTTAAAACTGTTTTGTGCCTTTTAAGAAGTAATATTGAATTGTGATATTATTCTATGCCTGCTCTTCTAAAATTTTTAAAGGTTTAATAAGTAAATAAATGATTAGGTAGTAACAAATAATTTTTTTTTGTCACAAAATCACGCATTTTGTATGAATATTTTTATTATCCATGACTTTATTCTGGTGGAACAATGACTTAACTACAGGTACCTCAGTAGTTATTTTTATATTACGGAAATTCTATACATCGTTTTCGTTTCAGCGCCTTCTGCAGAACAACTACACCGAACTGCGATCCCCAACCCGCATGCCCAGCGTGGGGATTATGGGCAATAACCCCCACATAATGATGCCATATATGGCGCTCATTAGGAGAGGCCTATGTCCAGCAGTGGACTATTATAGGCTGGTGATGATGATGATGATACATCGTTTTAATATTTTATAATGAAATTAGGAAATCCTTGAATATAGCTCTAATATCCATCTATTATAATCATAATCCTACCACCAGTTGCTTACAAATTCATTAGAGAAATCCAAAAAAACCAATCGCTCTCCTGTAAAATTTGAATATTGTAAATATAATTACCGTAAAGTCCCAAAACTTCGCCTAAGAAACCTATCTTCGCCTAATTTATTTTTTTTCCCATAAACTAAGAATTTCATTAGAAACCCCTTTATGAAAGTACCAAATACGAAGCATTTTTTCAACATGGTAACAATTTGCACACCATTTGTAGCCAAGTTCACGTCATTGACGAGGGATTATCAATTTTCCCGCACAAACTAGGGCCAATTTTTTTTTTGATCCGAATAACTTTGGTTCCCTACGAGAAACCACCGCAGGTAAGTCAAAATGAGTTCGTAAAATAAAATCACATACTATTATTCTTTAATCAAAACGAATTGTCTTGTAAATTAACAACTTACTTAAAGAGAAAATTCAATTTGTATCGATGAATGGTCAATGCTGGTCAGGCTGTTGCCAAACTTCACCTGCCAATAGGGCTGCCACTAAATAATTTTGCCCGACTTACAAAAAGGAGTTTAATGTTTTTCTCGTTTTGTAATAAGTAAGGTCAGATATTTAAGCATAATTTTTTTATATTTATCGATATGTTTGGTCTTATCAAATATTCTTTAATTATATTAGAATTAACTTTCCTATAGGTACCATGGAAAATAGGTCCCTATACTGATTAGCCTATTTTTAATCATTATTGTCGATTTTGGTGTTTTTAGTAAGTATGTTTAACATTTGTTAATTCCTTTAATAAAATTTTATTTGCTACTACATTGGTACACACTTATCTTTCTAATCATAAAATTCAACACACCCATTCATTGCATTTTTGACAACCCTAGCTGTTCCGTAAGCAATGTATGGAAACAGGTGGATATCGGTGCCTAACTTCGCCTACTATAGATATTAACATAAAAATGGACCTTATGTCTTATAAGATTATAGCATTTTTTTCCAAAGGAGTTCGACATTAATTTTGCCGAACAAAGTGTATACCTACCTATCTTGTATACGTACTTTGTGCTGGTAGGCGAAGTTACGGAACAACACCAGAACTTCGCCTACTAGCTTTGGGATTATTTTATGTAGTTTAAATGCTTCCTAATCTATATGTCTATGGTCTTAATCGAACGGCAACAATTAAATGTGCGATTTTCTTTTTTTAAATCCATAAATAGATGTTTAAATAAAGCACAAGAACGCAAATTTTGTCAAAAACTAGGCGAAGTAAGGGGACTTTACGGTACGTCGTACACCTTTAGATCCCTGCTATCTGTGCTTGACTCTCTCTTCTGTATGAACTGCTCTGTGCAAAGTTATTGTGGAGTTATCAGTGTTTCTCTCACTCAGCATCACCAACCAACCTACTTTAGAAAAACATACCTACCTACATCCGTCCATTCATCCACCCATACCATAGGTAGGTGGTACCTGTCATGCAGTGGCTTAGCTATCATAGGGCAAGGCGCTGCAGTGCACCAGGGCCCCGAAGCTCAGAGGGGCCCCTAAGCTATGAAAAGAAAGGAGCACCAAACATTTTTGATGCAAGATGTCTCTGACTGTCGTTGTTATCTACCAACTATTACATACACTTTCAAAACAAATGATTTCCTAATTCTGGAATTTTTTTTTCTCGTCTATAGATCTGTATATTTTTATAGGTAGGTACTAGCTAGATTTATCCTACTAGGAATAAGTTCAAGTCACTGTCGTATTGCTTTCTTATCTCTATCTGCTGGCAGATGCTGGATGCGGCAAGCCGAAGACAGGGCGCTATGGCGCTCATTAGGGGAGGCCTATGTCCAGCAGTGGACTAATATAGGCTGATGATGATGATCTCTATCTATAAGTTTGAGGGTTAGTACGTGGAATGGGCCCGATTTTTTTTATGTACCGGGGCCTTTGTCCACCTTGCTACGCCACTGCTGCTGTCATGTCGTGTACATATGTATTAGGGATGTAACGAATATTCGCATTCGCGGGGCGCATCAAGTCAACCATAAAGGAATGGGCATCAAACTTAAAACCAATCAGAATAGGTATATTTAAACAAAAACAGATAAGAATAAATACTAGCAGATCAGCAGTAGCAATTTTTACTGATATAATTTCAGCAGCCTATCTGCCTGTCATTCTCGCTTGAATTTTCAATCAGACTTTGATTGACTGGAGGTCGAGAAGCCCTGATGAAGCAGCATATGGGATGTGGTGGATTTCTTGTAGCCCTCTGGCTAGGTGGTCTTCATGGGGAGGCGCTACGGCTTGGCACATTTGGTAGATTGTTTATAATCACTACATAGTATAAAATAAAGTCGCTTTCTCTGTCCCTATATCCCTGTCCTTTTGAATGCTTTAATCTTTAAAACTACGCAACGGATTTTGATGCGGTTTTTTTTAATAGAGTGATTCAAGAGGAAGGTTTTTACGTATAATGATTAACCGTGCGAAGCCGGGGCGGGACGCTAGTAATAAATACAATTAAAATACAAATGCTTTATTTCAGACAATGGGTCAATTTTAGAGTTACAACAATAAAAGAAGTTAAAATAATAACACTTATAAAACAACAAATACTAGGCACAGAGTTGAATAGAAGAACAAAAATGCCGAAGATAATCAATCAAGGAAATAGGTTTCTTCATTCATCCTCCATACAAAACACTTCCACAGAGAGGCACTCTGCCACAGTATTGTAGGATGGTTTATAGTTGAAGTATTCTTATATCCACATTTTGCTAGCATAGCCAGCCTTATTCCATCCAGAAGCGCAAAATCTATCAGGGATCTTAGCAGGCTCTGCAGAGTGATCTTGGGATTTCTGTTCATTGTACTGCTACTCCTCGCATTCCAGGACTATGTGAGCAGTTGTTTCATTGTTGCTGAGACATCCTCTGCAGATGAGCCTGTCCATCGTTTTGATGGTGTATAGATGTTTATTTTGTGGGCAGTGTCCTGTTAGTGTTCCCACCAGGATATGCATGTCCTTTCTATTATGATTTAGTAAGCATTTTGTTAGCTTCGATGATGTTGATGGAATCGCCGCTCTGGCTTGTCTGCAATCAAGCAGGTGTGTCCATCATTTGTTATGCTTCTCTATTTCTGAGGTTGCATCATCATTTGGTAGAGGCAGCATATAGGGTGGTGATGAAGGCACCGATGGTGGCAAAGGAACCAGACCCTGTAAAATGCAGGAGTGTAAGAACAAGAAAAGGTAATTATCATAAGATCATGTTCACAATTCTTGAGTTATGCATACAGGATGATTTTACCCTAAATTTATCAAAATAGATTTGATAAATTTAGGGTAAAATCATCCTGTCGTTTATGAATGTCCTTGTGTTGTATTTGTCATGGTATTAGTTAAACAAAATGTATTTCAAATAAATTGACTTTACTTTTAATTACAAGTGTTCATCTACTATACTATGTGTATAAGAAATACTTCCTAGATAATTTGTAATAATTTAAATATATTTATATAAGTAAAAAGTAACTTTTAAAATGTAAATGTAATGTAACTTTTAATGTGTGATATATTACAGATAGTGACTGCTATTCACCTTGTACTGATAAAAAATGTGGTTAGTAGGTATTGGATTTTATAGTGATAACTATATTATCCTAGACATAAGTTTGACTGAACTATATGGTAGACATATTGGTTAGGAACACACATACAGTTATTTATGTATATATTTGTTAATTTCTCTATAAAGTAAAATGTAACTGTAAATCTTATATATTACAGATAGTGATCACTAGTCACCCTGTACTGACTACTAATTTAGGTACATCAATATCTTTATTTCTTTAGGCTTAAGCTATCTTAGATGTTAGATTACCTGAATGATACTATATTGTTAAGACAAGTATAAACTAACATTGGTTAGCAAAGCAACACACATACACCACATACAGTTGTTTATATATAGTTCTTATTTATGTATTAAGTTTACCAAATGTGTGACACCGCGCTGAGACTGTGGACACTGGACAAACCTTCTCTGGTTTAAAGTGTTTTATTTTTAAGAATATTTTTCAGATTTTTTGCTAAATAAATAACTACAAATGTAAGTTACTAATGCAACTTACCAACTCTCAGTTGCAAAAACCAAATACAGAGGCCAACAATGATCTCGAGGACTTAATTGGAGTGGTTTTATTCATTTTGGAGTTTGTTGTCCTCGTGACTAAGGTCTGGCCCTGCAGGTCCATCTCGCCCTCGCTTCGCGGACCTGGCTCTCGCTCGGTTTTTTCATTTCATTTCCTTGTTTGCATGTAATCTTGCGAAAAGGCGGTCCTTTAGGCGAAGTTTACTGAGATTTTGTGCGGAGGGCCGTTGCATGACGGCATACAAAGACTTTTTGAACTCTTTGATTATATACTTGTCTAGATAGATAGTTCGAGCGTCAAAACGCCTAAAAAAATATCAGCCAACTGTTGGCTCATAAGCTGATCCCGCCTCGTCAGTGGCGACTCTGACTTTGTGCGGCGCACACGCGTTTCGTGACAAATAAAGATGACGATTTGCGTTATAAAAGTGTGCAGGAATTACAAAGGACGATTGAAAACAACTAAAGAAATTACTTATCATCGGTAAGTACACTTTGAATCACTGTAAGTTAACGAAACAATTTAATAATAAAGTTTTAATGTTGTCCTTAAATACGATGCCATTTGACGCCATGTTAACTGGGTTGCCTGCTCTATGAATACAACATTTCCATAGTGAATAATAGCTAATATGAAAAAAGTATTTAATCACGACCCAACAAATGTTTTTCGAGATTTTGCCAGCGCCGTAGATTGAGTCGAAACTGCTAAATACCCCCTGCCCCTATTGAGGTTGCTACTAGGTACATACCATAGAGATAGGGCGTTTCTGATTGCGGGATCGCTTTTATACGAACCCGTTTTCGTTTCTTATTCATCGTCATCATAATCATGATCAGCCTATATTAGTCCACTGCTGGACATAGGCCTCCCCTAATGAGCGCCATAGCGCCCTGTCTTCAGCTTGCCGCATCCAGCATCTGCCAGCAGTCCTTCGCAGATCGCCACCTGGCCGGAGGGCGTCCTACTACACTACGTTTGCCGAGTGGCGGTCTCCACTCAAGAACATGTTTACCCCAACGCCCTGCGCCACAACGGTCGTCAAATGTATCTATATGTTAATAATCCAATTGTAAGCATGATTTTATAACTTGTATAAATATAATTAAGAACTACAATATTATAAATAAACTTTAATTTTCAGTAATATTTTTACTTTTCCTTACACATATATTTTACTTAGTAATCCATATGTACAACATTCTAAAAAGTAAATTAAAATTTAAAATCAAATAATTATAGATGATTCAAAATCTAAACATTTTTTCCCTATTATTATGGGAAATATTCAAGAGCTGGTATCACTCAGTACAGCCACATGTGACGTAGCACGCTTGTAGTTACACATACTTGTGTGCGTAATTCGCACACAAGCGCTTCAAGTCTGGCCTATTGTTTTTGTTGCGATTGCAGCGCAACACTCCATCTAGACAAGTATATAATCAAAGTTTGAACTTTAAAACAGAGCAAATCAAATAAAATAAATAATTTTCTAAAGCAAGAGAACTATCAAAACAAACAAACATCTTGGAAAAACAGAAAGATTGTTTTTTTTTTTTTAAATTGCACTGATTTCTGGCCATGATAGACCTGTTGAGTACATAAGTCAATGTCAAATCGTCAAATCATTCATTCTTTTCACAAATATTGTAATAACTAGCAACATTAAGGAAAACATATTTATTTTGCTTACAGCAACACCAACTACCAAAACTCAAAGACTATCAAGTGCTCTTCATCTATCCTAGATGGCGCTACATCACGAAAACCGCTTCTTGCACCTACAAATCTAAAACTTTAAATATTTTTTATTTAAAAACTAATTACTCTAAATAAAACTTTCTTTTCTCTAAAATCCTCTCAAACGATTCTCAAACGATTCAAAAATAAATCAAACGTCTTAGTCCATTTTTGCGAAAGTTGGAGGCTAACTTCACACTAAATTTGTAAAACTTAAAATATTTATTACAAAAAAACTAATTACTCTAAATCAATTTTTCTTTTCTCTATAATTCTCTCTAACGATTCTCAAACGATTAGTAAAAAAATCAAACGTCTTAGTCCATTTTTGAGGAAATTGGAGGCTAACTTCACATTAAAGAGGAAAAACTTAAAATATTTTTTACAAGAAAACTAATTACCTACTCTAAATTAATTTTTCTTTACTCTAAAATCCTCTCAAACGATTCTCAAACGATTAAAAAATAAATCAAACGTCGAAGTCTCTTTTTGAGGAAAAAGGGGCCAACTTCACACTAAAAAATGAAATCGTTTTTACACAAAAACCAATTACTCTAAAACAATTTTTCTTTTCTCTAAAATCCTCTCAAACGATTCTCAAACGATTAGCATTATCAAATCATTAAAATAATAAAGTCGGGGGGCCAACTTCACACAGGTCAGAATTTTCTATCCCTTTAATGCGTTTCATCATAATATAGTTCTTATGCCGTCATGTTGGCAGTAGTGAACATAAGTTGTCATAATAACATAGGTTCGAAACACACAGAAGCCGGAGGCGGAGCGCAGGAGCAGGTGTGCGTGCCGGTTTTTACTACGGCACCGCGACGTCACCGCCTGCGATATGTGTGTAGACTTTCATATGATTCAATAGAATATAACTCGCACGCCTTCGCCTCCGCTCCGCCTCCGGCTTCTGTGTGTTTCGTACTTAAAGCGGTATTGCACTACACGATATCCAGGGCCCGGTAGTTAGCTATGTGATGAAACGCATTTTATAATTCAAATCCATTCCTCTTCCATAAGATTATATAATAACTGGAAGAACTCTTCTTTGATCGAGTCCCAAACTCCGCCATTTATATACCTACTTCCCCCTTCACCTTGTTACGCCCCTCTGTCGTCCAAGTGTGTTGTCAGGGTTGCTACTGCACTCCGATGCACAAGGGTAAACCCTCTGAGGGTAAACCATCATCATCATCATCATTATCTTCAACCAATATTAGTCCTCTGCTAGACATAAGCCTCCCCTAACTAAATTTTTCAGTGCAGTCAACGAACGACTTTTGTCTTCTCGTTTTTATTTATTTGTTTTATGACGACGATGTTCAATCTTTAAGTTACGAATCTTAAACTTAGTTCGTTATGTATGTAGGTAGGTACTCATAATGATAATGATAAGTAGATACCTACATACACATACAATACATTTCTTTACAGATTTAATTATCTAAAAACTTATTATCTTGCAAACAGTCTAAAGGTAGCTCAATAATTGATCCATGTCAATACCAGTCGGACGCGTCCCCTAAACACTGGCTGCATTTTATCAGTTAGTCCTTTACCTTCCAACATATAAGGATAATTGAAACTGTGATCATTGAATGATGTGATTATGTGATTGTGTGTAATCATGGAAGTATTAATACTAAAGTAGTACTTACTTATTATTACTTCCATGGTGGTAGTAAATTATCCAGTAGTTTTGAGGTAAATACCTATAACAAAACTAGGTAAGTATTTTGTTTTCTAGATTTTAAATAGCTCTATTATAATAATGTTTTTTTTAGTTTATATTTATTTATTTGTTATAAATAATTACATTGTTAAACATGCTGGCTGATTGAAACTAATTTTTTGGTTTTATTATATTTTGATTAAGATCTATATATATATATATATATATATATATATATATATACAGTGGACCCCCGGTAATCCGACAAACGTTTTGCAGGGCAGTGTCGAACTATCGAATTTGACGGATTATAGAGTACTGCCTAAGACTAGAGCCCGGAATTTTTGAAAAGAAGCGCGTAATCCGACAATTTCCAAATCAAAATGTTAAAATTCTAGGTATCTGAACTACAATCATACAGCAATGTTTAGAGAACTGTCGAATTTAGTAAATTAAACAACACACTTCTCATTCGTTTGTTTGCCAAAATAATGTTTCTGTACAGACAGAATCACTAATTGGTAACCCCTCAAATAGCTAAAGTTTACATTTAGCATTAAGAAACATATGTGAGAAAAGAAGAACTGAACGAAATGCAGAATAGTTTATTGGCGCGAAAACCAGCAGCATCTTCTTTCGGTGTAAATGTGAACACAAAACGGGGAGGCTGTCGATTGGAAAGCTACCACTATGACAGTGGGCCCATGGGCCTAACTCTGCAGCATTGTCCTGAAGAATCCTCTTGTAAGCATAACCTGCAAAAATCATGTGAAAATGACGCTAACATTTCAGTTGTTGATGATGAGTCACCCCAACAACGGCAACAACTTGAAAATCTAAGTCAACAACGGTCACCGGTATGTCAAAAATCCTTGTCAATGTCACACACCAATCCTACTGTCACTGGTGCACAAATGCGTGACAATGACAGAACACACCAATTGTCTGAAACTGTCAAAAATAATACACCTACAAAACTGACAAGCCAAAGGTCAAGCCGGACGCATATCCACAGTCCTAGAGGGGGTGATTTCCTCCGTCCACGCCATAATCAAGCCAAGAAGTCAAATCAAGAAGTTGATGTTGAAAATAGCTGTTACACAAAAACAAATGACCCAAGCGATGTGCAGATTTCTGTAAAAACACCAGTTAAATCTCAGCAGACGACAACTATGTCACCAAATCGGAATTTCGCAGAAATTGTGAGAAAGGAAGGCGATTGGAAATATAATGAACCAAGTGAAGAATGGAAAATTGTTCAGAGGAGAAGGCTACGAAACAGACTCACGGGGTTCAAAGGAGATGCGAAACCGGACCATGAATGTAATTTTAGGGCCGCGGAAACCAAAATCCCAATGTTTATCTACAACGTAAACAAAGAAACAACTACCTGTGATATAGTTTCCTACATCAAAAAGAAAACGGGAATAGAAGTAAAACTAGAAACGATGGCTATGAAACGAGATAAAGGTTATAACTCATTCAAGTTTGACATACCCAAACACAAAATGGAGGTGTTTATGGAAACAAAATTCTGGCCCGACGGCGTATCCTTTCGGCGTTTCATAGACTTTACCCACAGAAAGACTGCCCACAGAGTGGGCATGCAAAATGAACTGCCTATGCCATAATATGGATTACAGATGCAAATTTATTAGTTTCAATTGTAAGTCAGTGAAACGCTCAGTTGAGAGCATCAGATTGCTGTGTCAACAAGCTGACATTATAACCCTCCAAGAAACTTGGTTACTGCCTCATGACATAACCTTCCTGGGCACCATAGACAACTGCTTCAGCTACACGGGTATCTCTGCCGTTGATACTTCTGCTGGTATGCTGCGGGGAAGGAGCTATGGCGGTGTGGCCATCCTTTGGAGGAAGAGCTTGTTCCAACAAGTAACAGTGATTGAATGTAAGAGTGTGCGGTTAGCAGCTATCAGTGTGTCGTGCCCCAACGGGGGGTCTTTCTTGGTTATAACAGCATATATGCCTACTGATTGTGTAGATAATTTAAGTGAATACACAGAATGTCTTGGTGAGATCATAGCTATTATTGAGAACAGTGGTATAGAAACTGTGTATATACTGGGTGATTTCAATGCCCATCCAGGGACATTATTTGGTAAAGAACTATTGAACTTTTGCTATGATGAACGTTGGACTTGTGCAGACTTTGAGACTTTTGGGTTACACTCGGACACCTACAGTTTTATGTGTGAGGCTACAGGTAGCCGCCGTTGGCTAGACCACTGTGTAGTAACAGACATAGCATGGAAAACTATCTCTAAAGTTGAAATTATGAATGATGTGTTTTGGTCTGACCATTTTCCATTAATTATTACCTGTGACTTATATTTAATAATACCAAAGATAACTAAAGATAATAAATTTTGTAACAATGTAATATGGGGTGAGCGGGATGAATGCCAAATAGAAAATTATCAAAGGATTTGTAATGAACAATTAAAAAATGTTGATCTACCCTCTGAACTCTGTCAGTGCTGTAATAAGATGTGCAACAATCCTGAACATTTAGCTATTATCAATAATATGTATCAAACTATTGTAAGTATAATGAGTAAGGCAGCTATTGCAAGTTGTGCTGAGAGCAAACCAAGAAAGCGAGCCCGCATAGTGGGCTGGAATATGCATGTTCAAAAAGCACATGGAGTTGCTCGCTTAGCTTTTCAGGAGTGGAAGTTTTATGGAAAGCCCACATGTGGGCCGTATTATATTAATATGTGTGCTTCTAGAAAATTCTTTAAGTCCAAGCTGAAGTGGTGTCAAAACAATCAGCAACAAATACAATTGGACATTTTAGCAGCACACCACTTGAGTAAGGACTTTGGAGGTTTCTGGAAGCACACAAATAAATTAAACCCGCAAGCGAGTATACCCGTGAGCATTAATGGTGTTTGTGATCCTGTAGGCATAGCCAATGTTTTCAAGGAACACTTTCAAGTCAGTCCATTAATAGACAGTCCACCCCCGCAGGTGCCCGCTACTGGGAACTGTTTGAATACACATGTACATGTTACCGATAAAGATGTTGAAATTGTAATTAAGAGCATGAAGCGTGGGAAATCACCTGGGCACGATGGTCTCAGTAGAGAGCACCTTCAGTATGCGGGTCCTAACTTACCTAGGGTACTTGCATTACTCTTTAATGTGAGCTTTGCACATGCATATCTGCCTTTGGATCTGATGAAGACTGTTGTTATACCTGTTATTAAAAACAGGACGGGGGACGCCTCTGACAAGTCCAATTATAGACCAATTTCTCTAGCCACTATTATTGCTAAGGTGTTGGATGGTTTGCTTGATAAACACCTTCGGACACATTTGCACTTGAATGACGCGCAGTTCGGTTTCCAACCCGGGCTGTCGACGGAGTCTGCCATACTGTGTCTCAAGCACACCGTCCAATACTACACTAGTAAAAAAACGCCTATTTACGCATGTTTCTTGGACTTGTCAAAGGCGTTTGACCTAGTCTCATACAACACCCTGTGGGAAAAGTTATTTCGTGAAACTACCCTCCCAAATGAGGTTATACTTCTCTTTAGATATTGGTATGAGAACCAAAGAAATATGGTACGCTGGGCGGGCTCGTTTTCTGAGGAATATATACTAAGATGTGGTGTGAGGCAGGGGGGGATAACCTCCCCAAAGCTGTTTAACCTGTATATAAATGGTCTAATTGGGGAGCTCAGCAGAACTAAAGTCGGATGCTCAATTAACGGTACTATAGTTAACAACATAAGTTATGCAGATGACATGGTTCTGCTGAGCCCGTCAATAAGTGCTCTCAGACAACTTGTTAATATCTGTGAAAAATATGCAGAGGCTCATGGGCTCAAGTACAACAGCAAAAAGAGTGAGGTTATGCAGTTTAAAGCCGGGACTAAAACCTATACTGTTACTCCGGTCTTGCTTGCTGGAACTCCCCTAGTATGGGTAAAAAAGTTTAAGTACTTGGGCCACTGGGTCACTGATGACCTGAATGATGGTCCTGACATTGAGAGGGAACGTAGGGCACTGTCGGTCAGATGCAATATGCTGGCCCGTAGGTTTGCACGTTGCTCTGCCTCAGTTAAGTTGACTTTGTTTAAGGCATTTTGTCAAAACTTCTACACGTGCAGCCTATGGGTAAGATATACGCAGAAGAGCTATAGTGCCCTACGGGTCCAATATAATAATGGGTTCAGGATGCTGATGGGTTTGCCGAGGTTCTGTAGCGCATCAGGAATGTTTGCGGATGCACATGTTGATGACATGCAGTCCATTGTCCGCAAAAGGATCGCGTCCCTGATGCGCCGCACGTGCACCAGCACCCACAGCTTACTTGCAATTGTGACTGATAGTTTTAATTTCAATTCTGGCATCATGAGTCACTGGGTTGTAAATCAACATCGGCCGCTCGCCTCACTTGTGACAAAATAAATTGACATTTAAAATTAAAATCACTATCATGACATCACAATTGAAATTATTATTAATTAATTTGATTGATTTATTATTATTTGTAATTTTGTGTGCCTACTAACCATTTTCAAATTTATACTGTGTTACTAACAAAATGGATGTATATCTGAATAAATAAATTTTCAATTTCAATTTCAATTTATTGTCGTCGTCCGACCTATTTGCTAATCTTTTACTCAAATTCTAAGAAACAAAAATTGTATCATCAAGTGGGGTTCGAACCAGGCATCCAATCGCTCGCATGACATTTAACTACTTCACTAAACAACTAAGCTAATGAACTAGTTATCGAAAGCTCGAAATTTTGTGTTATTTATGTTCGGCAGCGGATTTTATTTACGATATCTGGATAAGAAAAAAAGATGAGGGTAGATCTGAATACAATCTTGGTGAACGAAGAAAAGGTTACTGCCATTCTCAATTCGAGTGTTTACTTGGTTGATTTTTATTTATGTTTTTGGTGGAATTGAAGAAATTGAAGGAAATGTTGCATATCAGTAATTTTGTGAGAACTAAGATCCCGGTTATTATCGAACAGCAAATAAGTAATAAGAAGATTGCTCGTCAGCTTGGAATAACGGTAAATTCCCTACTTATATCTTTTTAGTAAAAACTTGTTATCTTTAACTGCATAATATATTGTTGATTTGTTATCTTACAGATTCAAACCCTGCGCTTATGAGGTCGTAAATTTAAATCCGAGGGGGATGTGAATGTAAGAAGAATTGGCAGAAACAACAACAGGAGTGTAACAACAGAATAAATTTAAAAAGTAAGTGATAATTCTCAACGAATCCAATTTCATTTATCAAAGATTATTTCATCTTATTCTTATCTTTTTAAAACAAAACAAACAAACAACATACTTACCTAGTATTTGACCAATGCAAATAAATTATTTGTGTTTTATCCCACACACCTAAAAACAAACACCAATTGATTAAATTATTATTTTTAGGTTTTTGGGGTCTTCTATGGTTCCCGGAAAATAGAAGAAATGACTGGGAGTATGAATGGCGAACAATATTTGACAGTGTTGAAGGAAGTCATGTTACTTTCTGTGCGGATCGTGTATCCAGAGGGACTTTATTTTGTCCATCATAATTGTGCAGTGCATCGTACGCGAATGGTTTCTGAATGATTATATTTTTAAGAAGACATTAGCTAAAAGTCCGGACCTAAGTCTGAGAAAATATGTGGGGTCAAATGGTTTTAAATTGGCATTCGAATGAATTGAGGTCCAAGCATAACTTAGAGCAAGAGGTTACACAGATGAGAAACAGACTACAAAAAATAAATAATAAAAAAAACACCCTTTGACCTTATATATACTTTCAAACCTACCTGATTAAACTATGTTCCACGATTTACAGGAGATTCAAATTGTTTAATTCATTAGATTAGAAAAGTAAACAAAAATCTAATGAAAACATGTGTATTCTCGAGTACTAAATCGCAAATGGAACATTATTTATCAGGATAGGAAACTACTTATAAATAAGCTTGATTATAAAATAAAAAATGTCTAAGACAAACAAACAATCTATGCTAATAATTATGGTCATTTTGTTTTGTTATGTAGTCATAAATTTTGAAATAGAAAAAGTGTGTTTACTTACCTAAAATTGTGTTTTATTTTTCAATCATTATATTGATACTAATAAACAATGACTTCACTATTCACAAGAATAGACAAAAATAAAAAATGGCAAATATAAAAATGACATCTAATCGATAAAGGGGATCGAACACGGGTCTTGCGATTAGAAGCCAGATTAACTCGGCTACTTCTACCACTACACCAACACGTTACTTATGATTATGTCTCGAAATTTAGCATAGTTACTTGTGCGTACCGATAGAAATTTAAAAAGGTATTGAAAAAATCTTAGTTTTCTGATTAAGTAATTGAATAAAATTTATAACAAAACAAAATACGAAATTATCGAGAAATTTGTAAACTTAAATCAATTATTTTTATGTTAAAGGGTTTGAACCTGCGTGCTACTGAACTACACACTACTGCATATTCTGTGAGGGGGATACCAATTAGTGAAGCTGTCTGTACCTACCTAACTACATTCAACAGTGATAGGCATGTCGGATTACAGGGGGCGCCGGATTAGACAGGGGCCGGATTACCGGGGGTCCACTGTATAATATAGATAGATAGATAGACAATCCTACTTATGTATTTATGTTCTCAAATATGTTTAATATCGTAATGCTTACCAGCCTACTACTTATGCCTTTCCTACTATCAGAAGATTCTCGCGCTGACTGGTAGCGCAACTAAAGTATTTTTCACATAAGAAGCGTTCCTTGACAGATGGAATGAGTTTCATTCACTGACCTCTATCTATACAAGTACTTGTATAAATAGAGGTCAGTGGTTTCATTTCAATGACTAGGATTTTGGCAAATTGAAATTTCGAAAATTCAAATAATTTTTATTTCATTTCAAACATATGAATTAAGCTACAGAAGTATAACACGACACCAAATTATCCGAAAATAAATTTAATTTAGCCTCCACGCGTAATAAAAAATAGAAATCAATAATTTTATGAAATCCGAGGCAATTTGTTTTGCGTAGAACGGAACGTAATAGAGTTGAGGCAAACAAATGTTAATACGAAAGACAAGGCAGTATGGCTATAAAGCTTTCGCCTGTCCTAAATGGACGAATTTAGAAAAAAAAGCAAACAAATGTTATTCCAGCAAATCTACGAATCGATTATCGCAAATTCGCACAACGAACAGGAAACTTTATAAAAATTCGTCTTTATAATAACGTAGTTAAAAAATGTCAAATTAAAAATAAGAGTGTAACTGAGGCTAAACATATAATAAAAGACTGGCTTACCAAATTAAATTACCAACAAACTGAAGAAATTCTACATACTGTTCATTAGATTGTATTAAATTATTTTACTTTAAACTGAATGTACCTACCGTTACTTTAAAATTCATTTTCTTTTTACCTGAAGTTATCTCATTGCTTATATTTGTTAGGTATTTTTCACAGTAAATTCTAAATGGAATCCAAATTTTCGCACACAAGATTTCTTCGATACAGGCTTAGCCTAGTGAAGAAATCAACAGACAAACATAATATTAAGTATATAACGCCGTCTGCAAGGCATAAAATGGTTACTCCTCTCATTAAGTAGGTACTATAATGTTCTTAAGTATTAATTATGACTCTCCCTAGTATAAGCGCCCTTAGTGGTAAGAACACTTTGTTTATATCCAAACTAAGTTAACTAAGAATGTGCAACCTATGTAATTAGTTACTTTGTCTTGCTGTAATAAATACATTTTCATTTTCATTTTCAATTAAAATCGTAACTTTCTACATCATCATTTTAAAATTTTATCACGGAAGTACATACCTATGATTATTGTTGATTATTTGTTATTGATTTTCAGTTACCTACCCATCCTGCTGATAATATTACTGTCCTATTTCTAGGTTATGACGCATTACCTATTGGAAACGCAGATTTTTCTTATTGTTTTTATTTATATAGATCTAATTTAATGTTTTACTTTGTTAAAGTCATTTAAAATTAATGAAAATAATCGATTTTCGTTACCAAATAGGTAAGTCACAAATCGAATCAAATTTTTACGATTACAATTAGCTCATTTCTATCACTGTCAAACTGAAACGTCACGAAACGCTTCCTAGGTGAGAAAGACTGTATAGATAGAACTAATGTTTGTACAAAAATATTTAAAATCATTATTATAATGGATGTGGTTGGCACTAAAATGTATTGAAGTTTTATTTTCCGACAACAATGGTTTTGGATGACATAGGAAGTAGCCTGATACTTCTTGTCAAACCAGATATTATAATCACAGCCATAATCTATTCCTATTATTCATAGAATTATTATCTCCTAGAAGATGCGCACATGCTATCGCATTCACACACGAAAGAGAACAATTATAGGCAAATAGCCTGAGAAGAAAAGAGAAAGAAATGCTTGGATTCTCTCTCATGCTGTGTGCTGGTTTTGTCTATTGTTGCGCACTTAGATGTGCGAAACAAATTGACGGACTTTGACGCAATTTCGTTTTTTCAAGACCTTAAATCAAGTTTTCATTCAAGAAAATGTGGTAGAGTGACTTAGAAAACATAACTGCACCTCATAGAGATAAAATTCTTATAAAAAAATGGTTCTGAGCGGTGTTATAAAGTGTTAAAGCGACAGTGAAAATAATGAGCCAGATTTGTCATTCCACTCGTAGGTACAAGTTCTTTTGACTACAAGGTTTAAAATTAACAGCTTCTTAGATTCACACGGCGACAATGTTCTAAACTTGGGTTTTTAGTAAATTTTAATAATTATAACCTAAACTTACGAAAGTTTAGGGTTGCCTGCAATCGATAATAAAATTCCCAATAGTACGCATTAACGCTTATGTATTTATAATACCTAATTTACAAACACACTTTTAATTTTGTTACAGATTTCCTCTTAAACAATTATTTGCCTCTGGTTTGGATGAAAGTCAAGAACAATAAAGATTAAGAACCTAAAATCTTTTTATGGATATACAGCCAACATTTTGTCTCGATGCAAAATTAACAGGCGAATTTTCTCCTCTCTCATGCAGTTTCAAATAAGATTTATGATTCAAATTTATCGCTCATTTTAATAAAATTCACTTTTATGCTAAGCTTTAGCTATCTAAGCAGAGCTTGTTTTATGGGTACTAGATGACTGATATTATACTTAATACAATACATTACATAAATAGTTAATTATTATTATACATAGAAAACACCCAGTATAGAACAAAAAATTGTTGTTCGTACAAAACTTGTTCCAAGGTGGGCATCGAACCCGCAACCTCCTGCGTCGCAAGCAGATCTTCGCCCACCGCGGTTCATCGGTCGTCATATATTGATAATTGTGATACCTTATGTGTTGTTTTATTTCTTACATTACCTTACCTTATTTATAAGTTTGCTTATTATCATAATATATATGATATAATCATAAATATACTATCATGTCTTAAGTATTCAAACTAGGATAGGATATAACTAGGTATTCGCTACGGGACCGAGGTATTAATTTATATTTAGGTAAGTATATTTCATTATAGTGCATCGCCTGTATATGAAACTTTTTTTCATGGTGTTCACTTATTTGTGTTATGATAAAATTAATAAGATTAATTTTTGGTAAAAGATGTCCATCTAACAGACCTTGAGACTGAAATGAGAAAATTAGTCTGGGTAAAAAATTTGCTCGGCAACACCTCCCCTCGTATCAGTCTATCTCACAGGCGGCCACGCTATGTAGTCATCTATATTCTATTATACATCTATGCTATTATTAATCTGGGGCCATAATCAAGAAGTTGAAGTTATTGATTGTAATTGGACGTGTGGTACTTTTCTCCTTTGGTTGGTTGGGTCAAAAAATCAAAATAGTAGATTATATCACTATTTTAATTATTTGAGTTAGGCTAAAATTCTGGACGGTGGAATGACAGTGACCTTCGTAACAATACTATTGTACCATCATTGTTGTGAGAACTTAAAATGGAGAACCGGCCTCAAACATGCATTGCTATGACTTCACGTAGGCCATCTCCTTTGGTTTCTGTACTCAGAGGTTGTGATGCTACCTAAAAACAGTCCTTGGCAAAATTGCGTCAAATACCTAAGCGTCAAACCAGACAGGGCCATAATTAAATCGAAATCATTGTTGTGAGGTGCCTAAAATCAAAAAACAAAGCAATTCAGACAGTAACTCCAGTCCAAAGAATACAGATCGAAGAATGAGTTTTAGTTGAATTTCTATGATCGCAATCATTATCATTTTATAGGTACTTTTAATATTTGGTCAATAATATGGTAATTGACGGGATGCCAAGGTCGCCTAGAAAATAATGACTTATCAAGGTATGCAAGTTAAACAGGTACCTATTTGACACTGTAGAGCCATTCAGAAAACTTTATAGTTTTCTGAATGGCTCTACAGTTTAAGGCTCCATACAATCGCTTATGTGTGTGTTCATTCAATACACGGTAAGGTCGTGAGGGGTAAGAGTAACAAACTTTTGAAAAAAAATTTGAAAATGAGAATTTAGTGACAACGTAAAAAAATCATCTGAAGGTAATTTTAACCATTTTTTGTACTTATACGCTATAAGCATTAACTTGGGTTTTCAAAAATTTCTCAGAGCATAACGACGCGTGTGCACGCGTCGTTCAGATGCTGTGGGAAATTTTTGAAAACCCGTATAGCCCAGGGGAACCAAACTGAATTGAAACCAGATTTGTATATCACTTTACTGCGGGATATGCGGTCCAGGTCCACTGTGACAGTCCCTCTTTCTCTGAAAATCGGGTAAGAGAAACAGACTCCATAATATCGACATAGTAAAAATATTTTCTTAATTTCTCCTAAATAAATATTTTTTCTTTCTTCAAATAATAACTCCAAATCACCTACTTGTGGCATTGATCAAAAAAGAAAATAATAAATTTTTGATTTTAAATACTTACCTAAATTTTTGTTTTTATACTTATAAAGTTGGTTTAACCCTTGGGTAGGCGCGCTATTGCATGAAACGTTAGTGGGCGCGTGGGGAGCATTTTGCCGCCCATGTTTAACTATTTTGCGAACATGCAGTTAAAAATGACCTTTTTTTCTTTTAGGGGTTTAAAATAAAACATTAGCTGTTAAAAATATAAAGATTTATGTAATATAGATAATTAATTTTGAGGTACACACAGTGGTCATTGCACAGCAACTTTTGGCATATATGACAACCTTTTTTGGTCCTCCCATATTTCTTAGATGTATATATCGCGCATCTTCCTTGCCTTTATGAAGATGAGGGTTGGTCTTCTGGACAAAGCAAGCTATTTGGCTCATCAATGGTAAATTCAATGTATTGAGGCTAGATCTTCTGGTTAAATGTGGTTTGGTTAGGGCCAGAGACATTTCTTTCAAAAACAGCCTTTGTAACATCAAGTGCTCAGTATTTGCGTTGTAGGGTTATTGAGGGTAAATGTAAATGGTTTTGAAAAAAATAATTGATCGTAGTACTGTTATTGTCATAAAAAAAACCGAGATAGAGTAGTGTAGTAATTTTATTTCAGGGACCTCAGGGATTAAGTAAGGTAGTTACAGGAAAACAATTGAAGACATTATATTAAAAACAACCTTTGTCAGTACAACTCATTTTTCAGCAGATAAATTAAACCATTTATCGTCCAATAAAAACGCGATTTTGGTATGGATCATGCTCAATCAATTTTCCTCTAGTTTTCGCCTAGTTACTGTGTACTTTTTGATAAATAAAAATAATGGATACTAATAATGCATAGTAAACTCACCTAAACTTGACAAGATGGTGACGAAGGTCGCTTTTGATGGAAATTCAAGTGACAAAGGTCAGTTTTGATGGAAATTAAAGTAAAAACCATACAATTTATTTGAACATTTCTTTTATTACGTACTCAACTACACTTCTTTATTTTATTCTTATAATGGTTATGTAAATTAAAAAAATAGGTACTATTCTTCTCCACTGCTATTATCAGAACTATCTATATCAACCCCATTTCCATTTTCAATACCAGTCAGAGTTTTGTAAAACTTTTGGTTTCTTTCTTTAAGAAATGTAACTAATTTTTCCAAGTCATTAAGTTTTTCCCTGTTTATAGAAATTTGTATCATTTTGCCCTCAAAATGATACCTCATTGGGGTTCTTTTTTTATTTCTGATAATACAGCTCCGCCATGGGCCAGTATAATGATCTCTTACAAACAGCAGGAGACTCTTTAGTTATCTTATAGATCCTCAATGTTTTCAGCTGAACAGCCGGTTTTGGTGACTTCAAGAAATACTGCTCTGTAGTCTTCTTTACATCTAACTAACATCATGCTTTGGTCAATCTTGGTCACATTGAAGGGGCTTGGATGCTTTCTGCATCCACTCATTATAGAATCCCAATCATCAGGTGTTTCTGTCAAATGATATTACCGTGACAGTGCCCTCCTGAGCTCTTTGTTTCCTTATCCTTTTTAATTCATAGAATTTTTCAGCTTTTGAGAGGTGAAGTTTCCTTTCAATTTCTAGTTGTTTTTTTTTCATTGACATCCGTAGCATTCTCTGTCTTGATTTTAAGTCGGTCACAGGTTGTGCATGTGTCAGACCGAGGCACTCCAAATCTGATGTTGAATTCACCTGTGAAAATGCTCCAGTAGGCTTTAGGTATAAGGGACGCATATAAGGTACACCTTCAGAAACATTTCGTGCATTTTTTTGATGTTCAGAATTTCTGACAAGTACATTCTATTGGGATTCTTTCTGATGGAATAATGTGACTGTCTTGGTTTGAATGACTTAATGTGTTCAACAACAAGGTATTTAACCGGCAATGGTAGCATATACCTAAGGTCTGTTTAAGTGCTTGCCTCTTTGATCTAAGGGTGCAACTGATGATTCAGAGAGGTATTTCAGAATACGACTTAATCTGTTTCTACCAAATCCATGGAAACTACAAAATGCTTTCGCATATTTAGGTTGATCTGAAAAAACATCACTTTCATTTACACGAACTTTGTAATAGAATGCTGCGTCGTGATTTATATCTAGTTGGTCCACATTTTGTTTTCTGGATCGTCTTTGCTTCACAAGCTCGACTTTGATCAGTCCCGATAGAATTCATCTGAAGATTCCTCTGTTACAATGTCATTTATTAGTGTTAACTAAATTCTGGTATGTTTTTAATTCGCTTGCGTTGAATAACTTTTTTGGGAAGAATCCACTGGAAATACTCCGGTAGTATTGAATCCAGCCAGACACCGCGGGGGAAGCAATCGGGAGGTAGAAGGCCGGCTCGCTTCGCGAGCCTTCCTTCTACCTCCCGATTGCGCTTTTACATCATTGAGATGGGTTTATGGTTGTCCTCCAATTAGACTTGTTCGTAAGGGTCCATTGGAACAGTCTCTTGCTGGCGTTCACGATGAATGTTTCTTACAATTGCGCAGACAGAGATGAGATAGTATATTAGATGTTGAATACATAAGAGTGCTAGCAGAATGAGTTTTCCGGTTGGTGGCAGCTTGGTGATGAAATCTGGAAACTCGATGATGCGTCTGAGCTTTAGATGATGAATTATCCAGTCGATTACGACTGCGCCAGTCTCAGTTGTAAGCCATATCAGAAATAGAATCCATAAGGGATAGGTCGAACAGGTGGGTTGGGAAGTAGATACAAATTGACTCTCGGGTCCAGTTCAGTGAATTTCTCTTTTGACAAATGAGCACTGCCTTTCCCCTTTTGCTTTACGCCATGTTCTACCAGGGTTTTGTCCCTATACGTCTTCACAGGGCCAAACACACATTTGAAGGGTTATTTGGTAATACAACCAACGTCAATTTTGGTATAAGTAAAACTAGAAACAGTACTAACTCAGAAGGCAACTTTCAACTTTACTTTTCTACGAATTTCACTCCCAGTAGAAGGTCCTGAAAAAGAATCTTTCACTTTTATGTGCTGGTATTTTTCATTGGTTTATATGATATGTGCTTGGCGTAGTCTGAGTGCTGGTTTTGGTAGGTACCTTAAGAAAGTAAGGGGTTACTGCATCTTTCATATCGAAGAACAAATCTTGGTTAACCGAAACTAGTTTTAATGAGGTCGTGTACTTTCTTGATTCAATGATAGCATCCCAGTCAGCAGGTACTTCAGGAGAGCAAATTCCTTTTTTCTTTCCAATTAGTGCAAAATCAGCATCATTGGGAAGTGTGGCCTCTTACAGGAAATACATGTTTAACAGTCTTGAACAGCTTCAGAACATGTACCAAAAAGTAATGGAAATACACCATTACATGGTTCTTGTTTTGACCATTGCATCCATCGCTCAGCAATATAAGGTTCTCTGATGTTATGTTATTATTATTTAAATAATGTAATAACAGCGAAGTGACATCAGGATCAGATGCACACTTTTTCCGGTAGTTTCTGTGTAAGGGCTCTTTCAATTTAGACGTTTCGTGTCGGACCGCTACCGCACGGTTACCGTGCCGCTGCAGTGCGTTAGCAGTCCGATACTAAACGCCTAATTTGAAAGAGTATCTGACTGCCGTGCGTTTGTACGCTAGTGATGGTTGATAACTGTTGAGCCATGGACTTTGACGAAGAAACATTACTGTTAGTGCTCTTGTTGAAAAACAAACAGAAACGACGCCCTCGTAAAAAAGCCTCACCGATGTTTTCGTTCACATGTTATTCTGGTGATTTCCATAATCTTTAACCTACGTTAAAACAAAATCCAAGCAAGTTTTATAGTTACTTAAAATGTCTAGATAATGTTTCTACGAATTAATTGACTTTGTTAAAAGTAAAATTCAGCGGCAAAAAACTACATACAAACATACTACCTCGACCTCTATATCATCATCATACTGATAACATTGAGGTAAGTAAATTAAACAACAGTAAAAGGGGTATTAAACCTTCCTAAATATCGGACACTAAATTTAGTCTTTCCTAAATTCAGGATAGTTTAATAGCATTTAGGAAGGTAGCTTCCGATTTAGGAAACTAATTAGGAAGAAGAACGGCTTCCGACGCTCTAAAAGGGGTATTAAACCTTCCTAAATATCGGACACTAAATTTAGTCTTTCCTAAATTCAGGATAGTTTAATAGCATTTAGGAAGGTAGCTTCCGATTTAGGAAACTAATTAGGAAGAAGAACGGCTTCCGACGCTCTAAATCTACATCGGCGCCTAATTAGGAAGGGTGTAATCACATTTAGGAAGCTCAGTCGCCGCTCGCCCACCGTGGCGAGCGCACGTTTTTCTTTGTTTGTATGCATACGCAAAATATCGGTAAGGATTGTTGATCGATCACACTTATTCTACTAATATCCTACTAATGTTATAAACGTGAAAGTTTGTAGGTATGGATGGATGTTTGTTACTCTTTCACGCAAAAACTACTTAACGGATATGGATGAAAAATGGCACAGAGATAGATAGTTTGTAGTCTGGAATAACGCATAGGCTATTTGAATATTTTATCCCGGAATTCCCACAAGAACGGGAATTACGCGGGTGAAACCGCGGGGCGCTGCTAGTTTGGTATAAATATGAAAGTTTGGATGGATGGATGTTTGTTACTCAATCACGCCAGAACGGCTGAACGGATCGGGATGAAATTTGGAACTGAGATAGATTATCGTCAGGAATAGAATAGCACATAGGCTACTTATACCTACTGATCTACTCGTGCGAAGCCGGGGCGGGCCACTAGTATTATAAATTCGAAAGTAAAGATGGATGGATTGATAGATGGATGTTTGTTCCTGAATCACGCCAGAACGGCTGAACGGATCTGGATGAAATTTGGCACAGAGATAGATTATAGTCTGGAATAACGCATAGACTATTTGGATATTTTATCCTGGAATTCCCACGGAAACGGGAACTACGCGGGTAGGAACTCCTACCTACCTACAGTCCTACCTACTTCCTACCTACCTACTAATATAATAAAACAAAAAAAAATTATGTATGTAGATTTACTTATGTTTGTTACTCTTTCACGCAAAAACTAATGAACGGATTTGGATGAACTTTGGCACAGAGATAGATTATAGTCTGGAATAAATAAATAATAATAATCAATAATGCTGAACAATCCACACAGCATCATCTAGCCCCAAAGTAAGCTACTCAAAGCTTGTGTTATGGGTACTAGATAACTGATATTTTTAATACATTAAATGTATACATAGATAGATATTTTTTTACTATACAAATTAAACACCGCACCGAAAAAATCGGCAGATCGTGCAAAATTTTGTTCCGAGGCCGGAATCGAACCTGGCAACGTAGCAGGCGGACCTTCGCCCACCGCGCCACATCGGTCGATCGATCGATACGTCCGTCCCTCTTCGCTCGTCCTTAGCGACTGAATTAGAGCTCTGAATCAGTGAACGTGTAATCGGGAGCTTCGGCGACTGAATTTAGTGTCCTAAAAAGGACTCTGAATTTAGTCTCCGATATTTAGGAAGGTGTAATACCCCTTTAACGGAACCAATGATGGACGATTTAAGAGATTTTTTTTAGTTTTTCTCTTCTAATTCTAGATGAGTTACTCTGCTGGATTTGAGAAAAGGTTATTTTGATTAAAAAACACTTTTATAAACATTTTTATTCAAGATAAAGTAGACCCCGTAAATGGGGTCTACTTTATCTTGAATAAAAATGTTTTCTATTTTGATTCTTCTACATTAAAGTATTTTTGACTATTATCGAACGATTTTTTAATCAAAATAACCTTTCCTCATATGGACAGCCATTTTTCCAATTATGGACACTCAGTCATGAACAGTACCCAATCATGGACACCCAGTCATGAACGGTACCCAATCATGAACACCTAAACGTGGACAATGCTTTCTAACAAATAATTAAATGCCAATAAAATAAAACAGTAAAGATTAACATAATGAGTTTTATTTTTAAATGATAACTTTATGTAGGAACATAATTATACAAAAGGTAAATATTTCTCCATTTCCTTAACTTTATAAAAGCCTCTTTTGTTAATCAACACTGGATTTCCAATATTTTCAACTATGGCTTCCTGGTTATACCATATCTGATCAGGATTTTCAGGCCAACGAAATGAATTGTCTTTAGACAGTGTCATTGTACTGATTTCGTATTGTTTACCATCGATGTTTTTTACTACTCCTGGAAAATATTCTCCTTCATAATTAATAATAACATAGTTATCTTTTTTCGGATTCTTAGTCACTTTTTGCCGTAATGATAAATTATCTTCTTCGGAATCAGACTCGGATGCTACATTTCTTTTACGAATTCTTCCATTGTTATTCTCTTTCAGTTCTGGTCTTCGATTAAACTCGCAATCTTCTTCCTCTTCCAAATCGTCTTGTGCATCGTATTCACTATCACCATAATCAATATCTGTATCTGATTCATCAGTGGATGATGTGGGTGTTTGTTTTTTCTTTGGTTTTGATTTCGATTGAGTCTTAGTTTTATCATTTTTCTTCATTTTCTTCCTTTCTTCTATAATCTTTTCTTTCTGGATTTTATTCTCTTCTCTTTTCTTTTTTCGGAGTTCTTTCTCCTCTTCTTTTTGTTTTTTCTCAGCTTCCTTTTTTGCCATTATAGCCCTCCAAGCTTCACCAGTAATTGCAGATGGGAACTGCTCCTTGGTTCGTCTTTTTTTCGTGTCAGGTTCGGGCCAGAGCAAGGCTCGCTTGAAAGGTGATGGAATTTCTATACCAACTGGCATTATAACAGACTTTGCAGTTTTTTGAGGCGTATAATTCACATGCGAATTAGGAACACCGTGCGTTACAGCCAAAAAATCTACTGAGTTATTGGGAGCCCTGGATGCAGAATCAACATCAGAAACGGGATCTTCTTGTAGCAACTCTGGCTGTTTAGGCTGTGCAAAGATTTTTCCAGGAGTGTTTGGTGTGCCTTCTTCCCTGGATTGCGGGTATTCATCCGTCAGTGAAGACTCTTTGGGTGGTACAAAGCCGGCATCAGAAACGGGATCTTCTTGCAGAAACTCTGGCTGTGTAGGCTGTGCAGATATATTTCCAGGAATGTTCGCTGTGCCTTCTACACTGGACTGCGGATATTCTTCCGTCAATGAAGACGCTTCGGGTGACGCTGTGATAGTATCAGAATCTTTTTGCAAGAATTCTGGTTGCCTGGCCTGTGCAGAGATATCTTCGGGAATGGTTGCCGTGCCTGCTACTAAGTTTTTGTTTTTAGCCCAGATAACAAAAAGAGATTCATCTTCTGGGGCCAACATTTTTTCAACTTCATCTCCTGGCAAATTAAATTTCTGTTTGAATAAGTTCAATTTCTCACTTGAAAATACCTGTTCTATTTCTTTCTCCAAAATATTAATGAAGTTTGTCTTCTCTGCTAGTTCTAAGTTTTCTTTTATAACCTTGGTCGGTGTATTGTCGCGGTTCTGTGTTCTAAGCTTACCCATATCGATATTTTCTGGGCCGAACGGATAAAGTCCGCTCTTGCGAAATCCATTCTTTATAACTTCTGTGGAAATTTTACCTAAAGCAGCCTCAAAATTGGGCGCGAAGTTTTCTTTGTTCAAACGTTGCCTAGGATTTTCAAACTTCCACGTCGCTACCTGTTTCTTGCAAAATACTTTTAGAGGACGAAATACTGCAACGTCCATAGGCTGGAGCAAATGTGTGGAGTTTGGATAGAGAGCTATAAGCTCAATACCCTTATCTTTACACAATTCTGACAGATGCATACTCATATGAGACCTGTGTCCATCCACAAACAATAAGACAGGTTTTTGTATTTTGTTCTTGTCTAACCAGGGGTTGAAAATGTTTGCTATGTATTCAAAAAACGTTTTAGCGGTCATCCACCCAGAATCAGACTTTCCAATAGCAAAAGACCCTGGGATTTTGTCACCCACATGTTTTGGAATACGTTCATAAGGATATACAATCATTGGTGGAGCTAGTGTACCAGCAGCGTTGGCGGTAACTAACACCGCCAAATTTTCTTTTTCGTCACCAGCTGCACTATAAATATTTTTATCACCTTTGTGTACTAACACCCGCCCAACTTTTGGTTGAAGAAAGAAAGCGCTTTCATCACAGTTGAAAATACGCGTGGGATCATTTAACGCTGCCGACAAATCTTTACTCTGGAAATACTCTTTATTTACTTTGAACCAATCGTTTAATTCTTCTTCCGTTACTTCATCTCTGGCCTTTGTTAAGTTTTGTGCTGTCCTTTCGGATAATTCAGGGTGTCTTTTCAAAAATGATGCGTACCATTTTTTGCCCGGTCGATTATTTGTGAAAGGGCATTTATCCAGTTCTTTATCCATAACTATTTTCTGAACACTGTCCAAAAGATGGTCTCTTGTAATAGGAAAGTGGTGTTCTGCCATAAATAATATCCATGTAACCAGTAGTTTCTCTTCTTCTACTGACAGAACAGTTGCTGGACCTAAATTACAGTCTATTGGACTTATGCCCATTACTTTATTTCTTAATGTTATTCGGGGAACATTGTATTTTGAAGCAGCTACTGAAAGATTTTCCCCTCGCTTGACTTCTTCAAATGCTTTTGCCATCTGCTCCTTTGTATAATTGCGTTTTGGTGCCATATCTGTGACAAAACAATTAAATCTGTTAACAAACCGTTTAGTCAATCCAGTTATGGACAACCAGTAATGGACACTACTGTCCATTATTGGGTAGACATCAAATAAAGTGCTAAGCTATATATCAAACAAAAAGTCTGGCTTTGCATAGATAGTTAGCACAATAAGTAACATTTATTAGTAAAATCCTATCATGAACAAAAATGTCCATGACTGGGTAAATAGCAAAATTGAATCCAGTTAAAAACACCGACAATTATCCAATAACGGTATGTCATTTGGTTGAGGTTATGTTTTGTTTAAATACTTAGATTATCATGGAAGCACGAAATAATGACACAAATCAACATACATAAGAATAAACCTTCAAATTAAGAACTAGAAAAACATACCTGCAGCGCGATCCTTCTAATGTTTTCGGATTTGTAGAATTTTGTTTGCACACATGTTTTTGGCACTGATATCGGCTACTTCCCATTTGGTAAGCTTCCCATTTGGTAAACCTCAAACTGTACCTACTAAAAAGTTGCGTTTGGTAAACATTTTATATGTCATACATTCAGTCCCATTTCGTAAACATTTAAGTAATGACATGTATTGTTTCCCATTTGGTAAACTTTCAATTGAAATGGGTACAGTCAAGTAAAAAATCAAACACGAAACTGATGATAATATTGTCACATATATTTCAATAAAAAAAATTATAGAGTAATACAAGCAACTCGTGATAATTGGTTCAAACAAATTTCCAATGATATTTTTTCACTTTTGTAATCGCCGAGTAGATTGTTAATTCGTATATCATTTTGGATAGACTTTTTTCTTCTTTTTGATATAGTTTCTTCATTGTTATAAAATCTGAAAAAGAAAATTGTGTGAATTAAAGAATATTGTACGTATTTGACGACCCTGTTGGCGTAATGGTCACCATGCCGGACTGCCACGCAGATCCCGGGTTCAATTCCCGGTACGGTCAACATCTATGTGATGAGCAAAGTTGTTAGATGTGGTCTGGGTGTTGGATGTATGTATTTATATGAAGTATTTAAGTATGTATATGTAGTACATCAGTCTTGTTGGTATTAGTAGGTATCCATATCACAATCTAATAAATAACTTACCATGGTACTAACCGGCCGAGTGTGAAATATTATATTATATATTATTATATTATGTATTTATTACACGTATCGCCTAAAAATACAGTTTATTGTAAGAAAAAACAAAAGTACCTTTTCAGAAGATTTTCATAATGTACAATATTTCCTGCTATTGTTTCGAAAAATAAAAGAGTTGATGGCTTTTTTCCAATTTTGCAATTGAAACTCCGATTCCAAGATTCCATAAGGTTTGTCGTACGGTGTCTTTGTGCGTAGCAGCACCAAATATTCACCATATCTTCATTTTCCAACCACTGATTCACAAAGTAATCATTGAATTCCGTTAAAGCTTTTTCTTCAAAACTGTAACAAAATGAATTCGTTGAAGATTAGTAAAAATACTTAAAATAATACCTACATTATGATTTCTGACGCATAAAATAAAGTATGTAGCGCCTTTCCAAAGCGGTGGTAGAAGAAAAATCCAGATCTAAACGCGTTCATTTAGATATTTACTGCAAAATTAATTTACCTTTGACTCATAACGTATAGCCAGCCATCGTTTATGTCCTCCCGTGGTAAATGTGCAAGAGCCATACATAGTTTGACGTGATTGTGAGATTCTTCATGTTGCAATAAGCCAAGAGATTTTGCCTTTCTTAATAGTGCTCTGCCAAAATGAACAAAACACCCTTTGACAATAATGTTTGGAAACGTCTTTTTTATTGCATTTATTGGACCTTTTTCGAAATCCAAGGTCATAATTTCTGCTGTCCACTCTGGTAAATGAGATTTTAGTTTGGAAAACAGCCTTTCATATGTAGTTTCTTCTTTATTTGTTAACACTGCGTAAAAAAATGGTACAATATTTGTTCCAGTTTCTGTACTTCCTATGTCTCCGTGTATAACGTAAAGTTGAAGAAACGGCTTTGCACAACATTTGAACGTTCCGTCTGCAAAGTAGTGACGGACTTCATTTAAATGTCCAATTGCGCTCTTTGAAGCAAACACAATAATTCTGTTTTCACCGTCGATCTCATCAAACAATAAATTGTCTTTAAAACGGTCAGGTACGACAATTTCTGTAGAGTTAGTGTGTTGAGATTTCTTGATGCCCAGTTGTCTATTTCTGTATCTATAAAAGCTGCTTTTAACTTTGTCAAAATTTGGTAATGCTTGTATAATTTCGTAACCATCATCTTTCAGCTTTTTAGTACAACTCCTGTATGTAGCTGGAATTGGCTTCAGATCGTCACACATGATTTTTTTACATTTTTCGATAGCTACTTTCACTTCATTTTTTTCAAAATTCGGAATGCAAGAATTGCAATGAGCAGTTTCTCTTAAAACATGGTTCCTATTCGAATTTAAAGTTACACTTGCCGAACACTCAGCTTTTCTATTTACACAGCGCCACCAACTTGAGTCCTTATTATTTTTCTGTTTATAATATTGATATCCACCACGTAATAAAATTTCACCGCCTCGTGCACTATTAACAATTTTTAATTTCACTGTACCACTAGAAGATCCCGCATCAGACATTGCAACGACCTTGCACTATGCATAACACGAGTAAACTGATAAGGAGAATCCTGTTTACAAATTGTAATGAAATTACGTGAACACCATTTATCTAGGCTTTATTCGACAAAGAAATGCAGTAGATAAATAAGTTTTGACATAATCGTTGACAAGGTTACCTAGGCAACTAACTACCTAATCTATGGTAGAAATGCACTATGATCTTATCCCAAAGAGTTCTCAAGTCATACCACCATGAACCCGCTCGGTGCTTCTTTTGCGGCACTTGGTATTTTGACAGACTTTATAACGTTTTTTTTACATGCTTCTTGATTAGCCGTTCTTTTTGACGATCGAGATTCTAACTCAAGACTTTGAAGCATTTCAAAACCAATATCTCATTTCAATAAGCATTTGACTCTGACTGTACCGCACTAAAATAATAATACAATCATGGTTTACCAAATGGGAATAAATGTATGAAGTAACAAATTGTTTACCAAACGCAACTTTTTAGTAGGTAAAGTTTGAGGTTTACCAAATGGGAAGCTTACCAAATGGGAAGTAGCCCTGATATCATGGCGGAACAAAATGGGCGTCAGCTGTCAAAATAGTTCATAGTTCTTTATTGATAACAAATGTTACAGGTCGGTTCTTAAGTTATAAATTACATGTAGTAAAAATAAAATTCAATTGACGTCTGTCAAGAGGCCTATAGATTGTAAAAAATGTTGCCATTTCCAATAAAATATTCTCGTTTTCTTATTTTAAGCGGCACATTTAAAAAATGTTCATGATTGGTGCACTGTCCAACATTGGTTCCGTTACCTAATATTGTATTTTATATTTGTGATATTTTTTATTACTTGCGAATTTCGATAAGATAGTTATTGGTATACTATTTTAGTATAAAATCTTTTAGTAGGTAACAAAAATAATGTGGAGATCAAGTATTTTAATGTAGGTACTTAATTACTAATCAGTTCTGTTGGTAAGTATAGATAATCAACAATCAAATACGAAATAGGATTTTAAATAACAACTAATACTTAACACACACCAAACAGTGTACCTAGCTGTCTGTAGCAAATGAAAAATTTTGAATGTTAAAATTTCCACCTAAGGTTTCAAAACGTTTGGTGTGTGTCAGCTTTTAATTTTTCACCTTGTATTTTTGTGAAAATTACAAAACAACATTGTTCTGTATTAATATCGTCAGTAAAAAGATCATTATACAGGGTGGGCCAAAAGAAGTCATCCGATGTTGTTTGACTCTCTTTTTTTCTAAAAGAAAAACTTCGATTCTGTTTTTTGATTATGTTTATTTGACCCTTTACAATTGTATTGGTCAAGTCGAGAAGATGATATCGGCTAAATGGGCGCCGTCACAATTGATTATCATACGGGCTCGTTTTATGCCATTTTTCATCACTTCAGCGAGAACTTTGGGCGACAGATTCTAGCACTCGTGTCGAATGTATAGTAAACAATCTGTTTCTATTATTTTCAGAGGTCTGGACTATTTTGAAAGGCATTCTGAAAAAGGCAAAACTCAAATTACGATTTAATCAAAATTATACAAAATAATAAATAGTAAGTAGAGAAAAACATTATTTAGCGTATTGCTGTGGAGAAGGTTGGCAACATTTTCTATGCTGCGTATCACACAAGTGCACTCTCTCTATTTCCTTATACAGTCTGGCGCATGGCGAAAGAGAGATAGTCATTATTAGCGAAACAAGCAAGTGTGATGAGAGCAGAATGCTTGATAGACGGGTGGCTAAGAAACCAGTTTCGGAAACGCTCGACTTTGTTGAACTACTGGGCGATGCAAGCAAATGTCGTTCACAAGTAAACTAGTTTATCAGTGGACTGTAAACCGGTCTAACAGTCGACGGCAAAGAAACAGTCTAAAAAAACAGTTCGTTCATTCAACGACCACTCATAAATTACTGTAAGTAATGAATTTTTTCCTTGACATAATGTCTTATCACTTGTTTAAACAATTACTTCACACAAAAAAACTATTACTACTTTAAAATGGCTACTTACTTTTAATCTGATCCGGCGCCGCAAATTAACAACTTGAGACGCCAGCGCTGAGATGGATTGATGTATCTTACTCGTTTCTAAGCCGAATGACGACTAACTGAGGTGAAGCAGAAGCGAGCGAACGCATAGACGACGGAGGGGCGCGGGGGGCGCCGCGAGTAACGTTTTGAAACTGAGTTTGTCCTATACGAGAAGTTAGGCACTTTTATACTCGAATCGGCAAGTCTTGGGAAAAGTTACTGAAATAAAAAATATATTAATAACAAGGTGGAAACACATAAGATTAACGTAGGTATTTAGAACCACTTGTAGTGGTGGCGACCACTGAGGCTTCTACTGCTTGTGAAATCGTTCAGCCGCACGTAATATGGACGGACTCACATAATAGTTTTACGCGAACAACAACAGAACCCTAAAGATATTCGGCTTAGAGTTCCCAGATAAGACCTTAGCAACCTGAACTTATAAATTTGTTATCTTGACACTTTTACTACCACATTGTACAACTGCAAGTAGCATAGAAGAGCTAGCTCTCGTTTTTTTAACACTTCGTTACGAAATACAGAGTTAGTGGGCACTTTAGGTGATTCAAAATTTAACGCCATTACATAAACATAACCTATAAAATTTTGAAAGTACCTATATTAATAGTTCTAACATAATTTAACAACTTATTATTTACATTATTGACTATTTGCGTAGAATTATACACGTAGCACAATAATTACACGTAGACGTATCAAGAATTGATATTTACAACCATAATTGAAACAAAAATAGCCGTGGCAGTAATTCCTCTTACTTAATAACAATATCAGATGTGTTTATTTAAGAGGCGCTTCAAAATTGAGATGAAAACTAGTTTATATTATCACAGTAAACTTACCACCGCAACGAGAATTTATAATTATAACACCGTTATCCTAAATTGCAGGGTACAGGGGCAAAATAAGAAATGTCACAAAAACAAAAAGTTATTAGTATAAGTACGTACTTAATTAACATTTTAATTTTTCAAAGTCAAAAACATTCTTAAGTGTCACTTAAAATTATAAATTGCTAATAGGAACTTTAGTTTACCTTATAAAGTCTTAGTTTAAGGAACATAAAATAATTGGAATGATTATTTTTTATTTTATAATTAAAAAATTAAAGTAATTAACTTTTGGAACATACAAAAACTGGTAATGTCCAATGTGTCCCATACAAGGAATGTCCAACTTAATAATCTTTTTACTAATTATACATGAGGAATGCCTTCAAATTAGGATTGAGCCCCCTCAGAACAAAATCTTTTTAAATCCATTAAGTCCTTGTACTTTTCTGCACTAATATGAAAACATTTGATAGGAAAAATCTGGCAATACAAATTCATTTGATGTTGCTGATCCAGTTCCATTTTTTGCCAGTATGGGTGATTTCTCCCATATACCATTATAATTACCTACTTCGGTGTAAAAAAACTCTAGGGTGTTCACTTCACTTACACACAATAATTCTCTTTGGGACTGCACAGGACATGAGCATTTTTCAGATAGGTATTGATTTTGAAAAAATTCAGTAAATTTTCTGATTAGTTCTCCTATTCCTACCTCAATCACCTCAAAAGGTTTGGGTCTTTGGCGAATCATACCACTGGTATGGAACTTCCATGTGTGTTCGCCTTTTTTTATTGAACAGACATTCAAGCCACATAAGTATAAATTTTGATCATCAGTGCCCTTCATACTGTTGAAGTCTTTCAGTAATTTTACACGTTGCTCTGATGATATTCTATCGAAACATTTTAATCTTTTACACCTACAATCATCTCCTGGCTCATGCGTAGCAATTCTCAATTTTTCATCACTTCCCGCATTCTCCCTGTTTTCTTTCGTTTCTTTGTACTATGCACAAAGCTGTCATCATTTTCTGTGTCCCTATCACTAATTTTCTTCGAATCAAACAAAACTGCTCCCCAAATAAACACTGGTCTTATCCCTCAACATAACCTCAAAGTTGACATCAAGTATTTTGACAGCTTGGACATTCCTTCTTACGTTCCGTTACACTATGGACCTTCCCTGTTTTGTTCCTGGATACAGTTTTGAAACATAATTAAGGCATCTGACTATACATGTTTTTACGCTTTTTGTGTAGTGCCAAATAAAAATACGCGGGAAAATGAAAAAAATTGCCATCAACAATTAACTTTTTGAATTTTAGTGACATTCCTGGTTTTGCACCTGTACTCTTCAATTTTAAATTGACTTACCTTTTAAAGTCACTTTCAAACTTCACTGGCAGATATGAATAGGGGCTCTGCTTAATATTTTAACGCTTTTGACGGTCTATCAGAAACGCAAAGTACGAAAAAAAAAGTAAAAAACAGAGTTTGGGCGATGTTTATTACTAATTAATACCTGCAATTTATCTTCAAGGTATAAATAGTATTGTGGGAGCACTCATCTGTTGTTAAAGTGGATATTATTACTAATTTATTACTTTAAGGCGCTACCCAAAGAGCGACACCGTAAAAAGTACAATTTTTCGTCGCACCGTTAGCCGTACTGCGACATATTACAAGCCCCAAAAAATTCAGTGTATAGTCAAATGTATAGAAAAAAGACTTATACAAAAAAAATTATCATAAATACGATCTAGGATCGTGAAAAAAAAATCACAAAAAAGAACAAAAAAAAACTTTTTCGTCTCGAAATGCTCAATATATTGAGTGACAACCATTGATAATTTTAATACCACATAAAAGGAAATTTTATCAACTAAAGACATAAGTAAAAAAGTCTTAACGAACTATATTATATTATAGTAGTACTATAGTATTTTTATATATTGCAAAAAAAAATTCATATTGCCGAGCAAGAGATTCAACTAAAATCAAAAGCATCGCCATTTTCAACCTTATTTGTATAACGCGACGAACTCCCTAAAATACTAGTTGTAATTTTTCTATTCCTTTGCTTGTAATTTTCGTTGTTAATAAAGATACTCCCTAAAATATCTAAATATTTTCTTCATACCGCGCCTTTTAGTTGCAGTTGTACCTAACTAGTGTATGGCTTATAATACACATAAAGTGGTAAACATTACTTCAATGGCACTATTGTAACTCTTTATTACCAGTCATTTATCACTTCTTTACAACTATTAAATCACTTATATATAGCTATAAAATCGTGGGCCCAAATCAGAAATATAAGAAAGTTATAACAAGTTTGTTGTCACAAGAGTAGTTCATAAACAATACTCAGACAAAGCTTCATACATCCTAAGCATACTACTTAACGTCTTAAGATTTGTAAACAAAATACAGGACCTCTTGAAATCTGACTCCAAATACACACCCAACATCAATTCAATTCAATTTCAATTTTAAAAGTTCTTTATTAATAAAAAGTGCTTACAGTATATTTCTAGTGTGAATAGAATCCTAGAAATTATACAATCTTAATTATGTGCAACGTTTTTTAAGCCATAGCTTCTTAAAAACTTTTAAATACTAATTAAATACACCATCAATTTATGACTTCTGGCCAAGCACTTACGTCATTGATGTAATTATTTATGGAGTAATATGCCTTCTTGATAATATTTAGTTTTATGTTAATTAAATTATTAAATAAATATGTATGATTTTTTTTACAAAATAAAATTAAATCATGCAACTAAGGGTGAAATCAAATACAAATTGATGTTCAATTGCCTATATTTGATTAATTTGTATATTAATCAAATATAGGCATTGAACATCAATTTCAGCTAATTCTTCAATCAAAACTTCATCCTTGGCATTGACACGACGCAACATTTTATCAGACGGCATAAATTCAATGCAATTATTAGATTTACTTTCTTTTACAGCATCGCAAGAAAGTATCAAGGAGTCAATTTATTTGATTTGGTGGCTAATTTATTACGAATTTTGGTTTTTGCCAAGTTAACTTTGCTGAATACTCTTTCACAGTCAGCGTTTGCGTGAGGTAAAACCAGGCAATCTAGAGCAAATTTGGCGATTTCTTTAAATGAATTGTTTTCAGGCATATCACACCAAACGCTCAGTTTGGCCCAAAAGACGTCTGGTCTTTTTTCTGTCTTTATAGTTTCATCAAACTCAACTAGTTTCAGTGCACGCCATTGATCGTCATGACTTTGCATCAAGCTAATGTCCTGTATATCAATCACTCTAGGAAAGTTTGCGGCGATAGGCAGAATGGTAGGATTTTGTACTCGCACTGATTGGCTCAAAGCATTTTTAGGGCTTAATAAAGCAATTTTGATAAGCGCCTCATTATTAAAATCCCATCTTTTTTTAATTTGCAAAGCAGATTCGACAAGAAAATCTTTGCACCTAGACAGAAATTAGTTATAAGTTAACTAATATAAGAACAGTTCTTAGTGACTAAGAAAGAATATGGTCAAAATAAGATGAGGCGTAGTATTTAGGAACATGATTATGATCAAAAAGAGACTTCAAATATTTATTTATTTATTTATTTATTTATTTATTCATTAATATATATATATATTTTATAATTTTTTTCCTTTCAGCTACTGGTAATTTATACGTGTATAGCGGTTTCAGATCAGAGATTGTAGCAGTTGATGCGGATCCTTGTCTTCGTGTTCCTACTTTAGTGGTTTCTAACTTGATCTACTTAAAATCAGTGTCAGCATAAGAGGTTTTATAAAAAAAACTGTACTTTACCTGTTTCATTTTCGTTCTAAATGATTTTGATAATTTTATATCTGCAAGTTTCAGTTTTTCTCCGTCCATATTTTTCGTAATAGCTTTGTCAGTTTGTAACTCTTTCGATTTGGGAGTCCTATAGTTGAGAGGTATGTTATGAAATGAAAGCTTAGTTAGGGTTACACAATAATTATAGCTTTATTATATTCTACAAGTTTACAATTCAGATTATGTTGGGCGCCTTATGCTAAAGTACATGAAGTTCAGCAGTAGAGCATAGAGTAAAATAACATGGTGTGGTAGCCTACATTCAACTCCTTAGCAACCAAATATTTAGGGAATCAAATAATTAATTTAAGCACGGATGATGTTCAGCGAGTAGAGTATGTAACGGAGTGTTCCGGATGGTTCAAAAGTAGGGTTAGTTTGTCACAGCACAAAAGTAAAAGAGACGGCCACCAGGGTCCAGCCGTGTTACCAGATAGCTTCGCTGTCGGTCCGAAGGTCAGGCACAAAGGATGGGGCCTAAACTGCCAACGGACACGCACCGGACAGCCTCCGAGCGGTCTCTCTCAGACCTCGCTCCAGGGACAGCACAAGACAAATATTCTCCCCCTCAGCTAGATCCTGCAGCCAGATAGCTGTAGGACAATATATGTAGATAGGTTATAGAAAGAACTGGGCGTATCTCTAGCGACACGCACGTCATCATCATCATCAACCTATATTAGTCCACTGCTGGACATAGGCCTCCCCCAATGAGCGCCATAGCGCCCTGTCTTCAGCTTGACGCATCCAGCATCTGCCAGCAGTCTATCGCAGATCGTCATCCCACACGAGACGACACGTGACGCTTAGTAATTTGTATTGAAAAAATACCTTGAGGTTCGAGATCCGAATGCTCCAATCCATAGGAGGAAGAACGATACGGCCTCTTGCGTATTCTAAGCGGGCAGGCGCTGCTGACTTCGGATGCCACGAGGACACGATCTCTGGGAGCAGGGTCCTGGAGTTTTTCAGAGACAAGCGGATGATTAGTTAGACCGCTGACGAAGCCACGCACAGGCTGTTGGCCAGAATACGTGCCAGCTGAAGAGGTATCACAAGGATTCAAAGATTATAGTAGGATTCTGACCAGCAAGGTTCGTTGTCGAAGACAAAAGAACGATCCCTCCCTCCGACATGTACAGAACGAAAATGCCAACCGCGACCCGTCAAAGTCGAATAGACAGACGTCACATTGGATCTGTCAATGTTAACTCTTAGTTGTGACGCTAAGACGCAGAGCTATTGTACCAAGAATGAAGGGTTACAAGTTATTGCTATAATGTCATAAATTCCGAATGACTTCCGATTTCATTTACAGTATAGGGTTGCCCTCTTTTTTTGCACTTCTGATGGCAGCTATGTACTGAGCTGGTACATAGATTGGTCCTGATTTGAAAATTTTCTTTACTTCTCTTTCTATTGTAGAGTGAACCGCGTCTCCTTCGTTTTGTGTGTGTCCTTTTATTAGGAATTTATGTGTAATTGATTTAATTGGTAGCATTTTTAAGGCATACGCATACATGAAAAACATGAAGTTATTCTTTTGCTGTCCACAGCAGTTATCCGAATAAAATATAAATTCGGTGTCTGGATTGGAAGATGACATCTTCGTTAGGTATGTGTACACGCATGATTCAATTTCGTTCACTCCTCTATTTCCTTCTACTTCAGTCCAAAAGTAAAATTTTGTATGATGCTTGCTAAGCTCTGAAATTGTGAAATTCAAACAGTTCAATTTAGACTTGTAGTAAAATATAGAAACATCGCCTTTAGGAACAGTTATCACAGCTTGTAAATCGTAACATGAAACAATACGCGTTGGTCCTATATCTTTTTTGTCTTGTTCTTTCTCAGTGCGACTCAGTTGTATTTCTTTCAAATGATTTTCGTAGTGCTCATAAAGGCCACACAGTCATCGCATTGAACCTTTTTAGGTACGAAAAAACCAATATTGAATTCTTATTTAAATATTTTGCGGTAAGTATGAATTTTAACATTAGGTACGTTTTTTGAAATGCAATCTTTTTTGTAGTCATTAAACAAATCGGTCAAAGTTTTTCCACCATCGATGTATTGTTTTCTCGTTTGTATTCGGAGGTAGTGATTTTAAATTCTTGGAATGCTTTCAATATGCTCTTTAACAAACACTACTAATAAGTATTGATGCCTATGCAATTAAATACAAGAATTCGTTTACAATTTCTTCACGAATTTCAAGTTCTGTGTCCCTGTTGGCCGCATTTATTACTTCTACCTCTCCTTGTAGCTCTGGAAAGGAGAGGCTTAGCTCTTTGAATGCTCCTAGTCTCTGCTCCAACATGGACACATCAACTTCATTTAGTTGGGTAGTATCTGAAAACCTTTTGATCAGGTTTTTGAATTTTGTTATCCGTCCTGTGATGTAGCGAGCTTATTTTTACCTGCAATGCCTTTAGAGCGGACATGATTGAACTTTATAAGAATATATCTATAAGTATATACCTATGAAAGAAGAAGGAATGTGAATGCATTGGATTGGATGTAGGAAGGTTTGGGGACTTCCCTGTAGCTGCGGAGATTGTCCGGCTGGTTTTAGTTGTTTGAGTGGCTCTCCAAGTAGGTACTATGTAGGATGGGGCTTCTTCTTCTGGCTGCGGTGTGGTTTCGGCTAAAGAGGTGTTTGTTTGGCCCTCCAAAGTAATAGGATGAGGCTTATCCCTTGCTCCTGAGCTGCGGTACTGCGGTAGCAGTTCGACTGAAGGGAAACTGACTCAGTTTCAGTTTAACTGTAGTGGATTGGCCTTCCGGTTGGATGGATGGAGCTTCTTGTTGAATTCTTCAAGACGCCGCGTGTCGGTTCACCATAGGTTAGCGAGGTTAGCGTTTTGCGCGTCAACGTCTTGATCACGTCGGGTCACCAATGTTCTGTCCTGACCCTATCTTGTGGTGAGAAGGGTGGATGAAATGAAATTAACTTGTGAGTTTTATAGAATTTGTATTTTACAGTTATAAAAATAGATGTGCCTATGTCGGCAAAAATGCTGAGTATGGGGCGAGGCGAGAGCTTTACAAATGTCAAAAAACACATTATCTTGAAGGGAAGTCACTGTCATGTTGGAATGAGCTATAGCGCCGGAACAAGATGCAATAACCTGGAGGAGTCGGAGATGTGCCATTACCATTTTGCATGAAAAACGAAAATGGATTCTCCATCTTAATTTACCTAAAATTAATTTTACAGAAATCTAGTGAAAGAAATCTACATATGAATAAAGCACAGAGTGCAAAATAAATACAACTATAATAATCAAGTATTAATATTCACATAAGTTAAAAATTGTTTTTTATGTTGATTTTAAAGTAATGTGCCATCGTTCTCTCGCAAGAAATGCAAAAATTTTGGTTCTTACCCATTTACCTTATAGTAGCATCACTGGATGTGGAATCGTTTCTTGGCCTGCTTGGCAGCCACACAAAATCTGGATCGTTTGACTCTTCAACATCGCAATTTTTAAGTGGATCATTATCTGAATCAGATGAAAGTGTTACGTTATGCCGCTTGGCTGGACTTGGCATATTGATTCATCATCTGATGAATATGCGGCGCAGGCAGGCTGCATCTCTGCCTGTTGACTATCAGTTTCGGTCATAATTACGGTTCCAAATTACCATCATCTATACAACATTTTCACTCTGGTGTCAATGCTATTTATATTTTCACCCTTATTAACACTTTTCAATCCTTTGGTTGAAACGCAGTTTTCAGTGCACGTTTCCAAATAAACAACCGCGGGAAGATACTAGTTTATAATAAAATACATTTATTATTAGTTGACCCGGCTACATCAACTTTGATCGAACATAACTAATAACACTCGTAAGCATAAGCAAAACGACTCATGTTTAAATACATCATGTTTAAACATAAGTGCGCCTTCCATTTCAAGCACCATATGTACGATTTTCCTTTGCAACCAGGGTTTTTGCAGACTTGGCGCTCATCTGTCCATTCTGCGAAGTGACGCATGCTATCTTCTGCCACTTTCTAAGCATTTTTTTGGTGTTGACTCATCAACAGAAAAAGATGGTTTGCCTCTAGTAGTTGGTGTGCAAACACGGGACCCTTTCATCATCAGTACTTTTGCTACCAATTATTTGAAATCCAAGAGCGGCATATAAGTCTCTTGGTTCAAACGTCTCCAAATCAACCAAAAATTTACAGATATGACATCAATCAAGTGGAAAAAGACTCCCATATAACTTTTTGGATATTCCTGTGATCCTGTAGCATAGAAGCAAGTGTTTAAACGCCCAGTGAGTAGACCCACTTAGGTTTATTATTGACAAATTGTATCGATAATTATATCATAATAAGCCTTCATTACGTTTTTTTTTTTTATGAAACACAATTTCAATATTAATAAGATGAAAACCTGTTATGTATATTTTAAACAATATTTGTGCTCGTACTCGTAAGATACAAATAAAATAGTAGGTATATTACTGATTGTCAGGCAATGACTAGTATAATGAGTGTTTCCCAGTAGTCAGATTGGTCGTCAGACTAGTCTGGCCAACAGGAATTATTTTTTCCATTGGCTAGATTTATTTTACAACTGGAGAAGACATAGAAAAAAGTACAATCTAAGAAAAAACTGTTTTGCATTTTATTATCATAATTTTATCGAAGGCGTTCTAAAAAATGACCAACAGTCAATTCTCCGGTAGTTAACATCATTTGTGAATACATTATGAATTCGTCTCTCATTATATTTTCCTATGTCCGTTTATTTGTTATTTTGGTAAAATCATTTTTTTGTAATTGAGTATCCCGCCCGGGTCCTTTTCTTGTTATATTTCTGTTTAGTTCTTTATGCCAATTCCGTTTAACCCTCTGGGACTGACGTGCTCTAATATTCGCAAATCTGCTGACGTGATAGTGTAACAGACACCACTTTAACTACTCTGTAGATAACTTTGTAGTTTTTTTTTCAAACCTGGTGTAATGGTTTTTATTTAACTCCTCCCTCCATATGAGGAAAATCATCGATTGGATCGATTTGAGATATGTGTCCATATTTTTTCTTACACATACTCAGCAATTTTAGCCAAAATACATAAAGTACAAATAAAAGAAAACTTATAATTACTAAGCCTAGAGTCACGTATTCTGAATTTTCACTGAATTTATAGTTTTTTTAATCCACAAAATACTTATTTAATTAATAACAGTACAATATTTGATTTTGAAAATTTGCACTAGGATTTGGCAAAAATTGACTAACCACACCATCCAACTGCAACTCCCGCACTCACTTTTCGATACCCGTTTAGAGACATTATTTGGTTCGTATTACAAGATAACGGTTTTCTTGAATTTTCTGTAGCGAAATTTTTTAACTGATTTTTAAGTCGAAAAATCGCGGAAACTCTGGAATATCTGCTGTAGGCTGCGCAACTCATGATTTGGGAACGATTTCGGGAGTCAGAATGATGTCAAATAAATCATAAATTTCTATGGTAAAACAGATTAGATACAAAGTTAAACTATATAATATAGACAATCAATTAAAATTATAATAATTTACAGTTTTTTTAATAAACGTATTAGCCAGTTTTGTTGGTTGGGCACGTAAACACAAGAGTCACAATTTAAAGTCTATTGTTATTTAATTGAACAACAACGTTCAGGTGGCAAATTTTCCCTGGAATGTCTGTTTATTCCTATGCTGCCTAGGTATATGGCTGAAGGGCCCTATAAGCGCTGGAAGCTTCGTCAGATGAAATGAAAGAATATTTAGATTATTTTTACAACGTAATAAAGTTTTGACAGAAATGTAATGGTCATTGAATTGACTAAAGGGGTATAGAGGCCGGCACTGGTCGATGTTCTGACTTTTATATTATTCATCAACGCCTCTGGTGTCATCCGCAGGAGTTATGTTGTTTTCCATCGATCGATTTTGGTTGAGTAGTAGTATTATGTAGTTACTTCTCGCGTTTGGTGCTAGATGGCGTGAACAGTGTCACTCCTGTGGTAGTAAGTCAGGTACTGATTCAAATATAATCTAGCTAGGTAAAGTAAGTAATTGCAGCGCGTGCGACCCAGAGTACCTAAATCACCGCGTGCACAAAAATGCCGCTGCATGGTGAAACCGTACATGTTGGCAACCCCAAAAGACAGTAAAGTATAGTAATAATTAAATGATCTGCCAGTATAAGTATGTACAAAGAAAAGAACACACAACATGTTGTGTGTGTGTTCTTTGCTTTGTATTTATCGAAAGTGAATGCGATGTTGTCTTTTGCCTCGGTAGGCGATTGTTGCCGCGTGACCCATGCCGTCGGCGTGGCGGTCATCGCCGTGGATGTTTCGTGGTCAGTTGTTTTCTGCAGAGCCCTCTCCTGAATGGGGCTTTGTTGAAGATCTGTCTTCATTTTGTATTGTTCGTGCTTGCTTGCTCTTAAAGCAGTTAGGTAAACATTTTTCATCCCCCAAATGATGATGATGATGGCAAATGCGAGTAGTGTAGCATATCGCGTATTGATGTATGTCATGGGCAGAAATAGTTTCAGGGAGGATCTCTTTCCTTTTGATATAGCAGTCGTCTAAATCTTGGCTTTCCTCCGTTTGTTATTGTATCTCCCATGGTACATTGTGGTAGGTCAGGTGCACGATGTTGTTTACTGTAGAGTTCAGCAGTGCATTTCAAAGTTAGACACCATCTTCATGTTTGTATAATACTCGTAGTGCGAGTAGATGGTGAAATCATTAGATGGTAACAAGCATCCTTGCTTCAAAGTTACAATCACGACGATGTAGTGCCATATGTTTTGACGTCATTGTCCCACACAGTGCGCAAAGCGCAAGCTCCGCAACAAATAGCCAGCCAGCTGTTTGGCGAATGTAGCTCGTTTTCTTCACAGGGAGTAGTAGAACAGTGATTTCGTAACGACGCCTCGCAAGGAGTCTTGCTCTCTAAGCTAAATATCGGCATGTTGTTTACAAATTAATTGATCTTGTTTCGTAACAATGCACAGTCTTATGTCCTTTTCAGATGGTGAAGTATAGCGGTTTTTTGTAAGTTTTTCTGGAAAGCGAGCAAGAGTTTAAATTTGCGCCAGCTATCATAGCGGTGATGCCTGATAGAGCCAGTCCGACCACAGTTTTTTTCCTTTGAAAACGAAAAATGGTAGCAAAATTTCTCCAGCCGCATGGACACAGAATACCACTGTGTAACATGATTTTGTGAAAAAGTCGAGTTAAACAAGCGGAATTATAAAAATCGTTCATGAAAAGTGTGTATCCTTTTTCTAAATAATCGATAAATAAATTAAGCACAATTTTGCCAGTGCCGGTGAAACCGAAAAGGGTTTGAGTCGAGGTTGGACTCTTGCCTTGACATTTGTATTTTGAGGCAGTAACCTGTAATCCTCGCAAAGTTCATAACTTTTCATTCCGAATCGTGCTGCTTTGGTCCGGATGCATTGCACCGGGGTTAGTATTACAGGTTTTGAAATTTGGCATTCAGGTAGTCCAACAACGGCTGAATTTTAAATAATTTTTTGTTCTCGCCTGGCAAAATTGTGCTGTTGTCAACAAAATGAATAAACTTCATCAGCAGCCAAAATCTTTTATTGGAATTCAGCTTCCTTAAAGCTGGCATTCCCAATGCGCCTGTGCTCCAGTATTCTTCAAAGCGGCCGCGGACGCACATTCCCATTAAGATCATTACCCCGATGAGCCGATACATCTCACTGACCCATGTCTCGGCCCAAACGTGGATTCTAGAGCCCCTAGATTCTTCCTCCACTGGAAAAAGTACTTGTGGCCCGCCTAATATTTTTTCTAGTCTTGCTTGGTTAGGTCGATAAGGCTGAAAATAATATAACGCTATAGTACTAGGGATTATATATTCCATTTGGAACTACATATTTACGTTAATAATTCACGTGTATAATTATTGATGATTATAGGTTTGTATTAGAGAATTCTAGTATATTAAAATACTTTTTTACATACACGAAGTTGCCCTGAGCCACTTCTCTCCAGAATCACTCGGTCCCCCCGAAACCAGGGTTGTTGAGGATGTCGATTTTTTCACATCCGGGGATGCGGATGTGGATTTTTAGAGGCTCACATCCGCGGATGCGGATGCAGATGCAGATGTTAAGATCTTTCATGGCAGAAATAAAATAATAGTAGTAATTTTTAATATTTTTATTATGTTTAGTAGGAAAAGTTAAAAATTGGGGCATTATACTTAATAAACAGTAATATTTAGTCCGGTCAATTTAGACCAAAAAATGAGAGTGAAGTTACATAAAGTCCCAACAAGCTGAAAATCAGAGTGAGAAACCACTCTTCTGGCAAAATAGGGTGAATCTCACTATCATTGCAGTAAATACTTAGGGCATCCTTTACTTTAAAAAACGCTCGAACATGTTAAATGTACTGTTTCATCGCGTTATACAATCTTGGAATACTTTGAGATGAGGTTGATTTATTCTGTCCTGTATTGTTTGCAGTTGCTTCTGAGCGATAGTGGAATGATTGAAATGTGTCGAAATTTTCTTGCATCAGAAGCCTTCTCCGGGTCATAGTGGAGGCTGCGGTCTATGCCGAGAGACCGGAAAGTACCTTTGAGATAGCCATTGCTCCTCTCAATAACATTTCTAGCTTGGCAATGCCACTTAGTGTATTTATCTTCCGGGGTTCCTGGCGGTTTTTAAATTGTATCTGGCCAGGCTTAGGTGGCGGATACAATTTTATTTGCGTGCAGTCAATGCATCCTAAGATGCTAGGTAATCTAAATTTTTGACGAAAATTTCCCGCAACCTTTTGTCGGCCAGCTTCCGTGTTAGGAAAAACAATCCATTTCGGCTTTAGTCTGAAACATTATTAAAAAGGTAGGTAGGTAAGAATTTATTTATCTGGTAAGTCGTAGGTAAGTATAGATAAGAACCACATAGGTGCCTACTTAATGAAATATCATCATACACACTTACTTGCTGTTTACAGCTTGAACAAGTTGTTGAAGGAACTTGCTTACAGTTGTTTGTGCAACGCTAATATTTTGTTCCTGGTCAACACCTCTCTAGTAATGGCCAGAAAACAAAACTTTTAGCGAGCAAAGTACCTGTAAACACAAAATTATGATCAAACGGACATAACCTCATAGTTTGCTCAAAAGTTTTGCAATGTAATTAAGTATGTATTATGGTACTTATACCTAATTTCACTATTGGAGCACATCCTTGAATAGTGCGAGGAGACAGCTCTTCTTGTAGCTCTTGGCATAAATAGATTACCATCTCCTTCGTTACGAAAAAAATGCGCTGAAATTCTGCCACCGGCAAATCGAGAGCTGCTGTGAGCTCTCGAACTGAGTTTCTTTCTTTTCTTCTATCATTTTTCTCATTATTAAGAGTAACAAACCAATTCCTAGCCCCGTTCATAATGTCGTTGCACCAAACTAGTCTTTTTGAAAACAAGAGAAACGCTTGTCTAGGCCTCGAGAGGTGTAGAGAATTTTGGAAGAATACTTTCTATTCTCAAATGTCAAAAATAGAGTAAATTGATCGCCGTGCTCGCAATGTGTAGACTCATCTCTAGGGTAGAAAAGAAACCTTTCTATCTGCTCATTCATGCGAACGCCGCGCCGTGCTCGCAACCGAAGAAAGCTTTCTACTCTCTACACCCAAATGTCACTTTTATGTCATTTTTAGTCTTGTCTAGAAACGCCGTGCTAGCCACGCCGGTGTTCTAACATACTTAACTCAATTATTGCCAAAAAATACAATTACGTTATTGTTCCACCTAATGAGCGGTATAACAAAGGTCATTGAACATAGTACAAATACCTTACTCATCTTTTTTGACAAAGGTGTTGTTCTTTATGAGAGTTTTCTCAATTTTTGTTTGTAATTTAAGAAACTTTCTTTGATTTGGGACGATATCCCTAGCTAGAAAATTTAGTTCATCTGATGGAAAAAAGTCTAATGTACGTTTTAGCTCGTCTAAAATGACTTCGCGTTCGAACAAATCCTGCTCCGCCATTTTGTCTCGGACGCGCAACGACGCAGAAAACGAAAAGAACGGACAGGTTGGAATTTGAAAATGAGATTTTGTGACAGCAAAACACTGAAATACAGACTAATCCTGCTCGAAAGGATCAAATTTATGTCGTGGCTTAGATCTACTCGGCTCATCTGCCAATCTCAATCGCCAGCATGCTCTGGACGTGATACACCGGGTTGGAGTCTATCTATAGTCTTTTTCACTTACGAAGCGTTCCCTGACAGATGGAATGCGTTTCATTTCAATAGACTAGGATTATGGCAAATTGGAATTTCGAAAATTCAAACAACTTTTATTTCATTTAAAACATATTAATTAAGCTACAGAAGTACGACACACAAATAATCCAAAAATAATTTAACTTAGCCTCCACGCGTAATCTATAATATAAAAATGAATCGCAAAATGTGTTGGTAAGCGCATAACTCAACAACGCCTGGACCAATTTGGCCAAATCTTTTTTTAAAATGTTCGTTGAAGTTCAAGGATGGTTTTTACGGCGAGAAAAATATGATATTTGACAAATAAATAAATTTCCCCGCGGGCGACGCTGCGGGGCGCAGCTAGTAAAAAATAAAAAACAATTATTTTACGAAATTCGAGCCAATTTGTTTTGCGTAGAACGGAACGTAATAGATTTGAGGCAAACAAATATTATTCCGGGAAATCTATAAATCGATTATCGCAAATTAAAATCGTAACTTTCTACAACGTCATTTATAATTCTATCACTGAAGTACATACCTATTTATTATTATGATTATTTGTTATTCATTCAATCACCTACCTTCTTATTATCTTATTACCGTCCTATTTCTAGGTTATTTTATCATTACCTATTGGAAATGCAGATTTTTCCAATTGTTTTTATTAATATAGACCTAATTTAATGTTTTACTTTGTTAAAGTCAGTTAAAATTAATGAAAATATTTTTACGAATTATCGATTTTCGTAACTAAATCAGGTCAAAAATCGAATCAAATTTTTACGATTACACTTAGCTCATTTCTATAACTGTCAAACTGAAACGTCACCGAACGCTTCCTAAGTGAAAAAGACTATACATAGCTTACGAACTTGGAAATGTCATAGGGGTTCACACTAGCGATGGGCAACTCGGTTAAAAACGCAACTCGGTTAACTCGGTTTGAAAAAATAGGCAAACCGGTTTGCAAACCGTTAAATCGCGTCTTAAATATATTTCTGAAAAAACCTTCCTTGACTCCGAATCCTAGTAAAGCCTGGTCGTTATACATTACAAACATTTTTTTTATGTTAAGGTCAGGATGTAGGTATTGTCGCACTTTTATTTTTTCCCTACAGTAGTGTGATTCTAATGGTTTGAAATTTTTTACATATTTTTCTACGGCTTCTACTTTGGCAGCAAAAGCAAATTGTTTTCTGTTACCTCCTCTTGACTTGATTCTTTGGCTATGCCATCAGTTTCGTAATGCCTATTCGCTATTCCGTTGATTCGCTATTGTAGATTGTTTTAATCGTGAGGCCAGTAGAAAAGTCTTTTTACATACAGGTACTAAATCCTTAGTACAATGATTGAGGAAGTAAAATTTTACACTGTAAGCCCTCGGATTTTCTGTCCCTTTCCTTGGTCGACGACGTTTGATTTTTGTGGCAACAATGTATTTTAGCACGTAATTAACTTGTTCAATTATGGAACATAAACATACATAAATAAAATAACATAAAGTCTTTTATGAAAATAAAATAGATCGCTACTTGTCAGCGACCTTTGCCACACTGCAAACATAATAAAAAATCTATGAATTGTTCATAGATTTTTTATTATGTTTGCAGTGTGGCTTTTTCGGCAAACCTGTTGCCGAGTACCTGAAAAATACATTAATATTATAAATTAAATACATTAATACTATTCTTACATTAAATTTTTTAAGAAATTCTGTCTCTTTGTCACCTTTTCACGCCTAATCGGTTTTACAACGCGCACCGTATGCGTCCAGTGATGGCATATTAGGCGAATTATCGCCACTAATTCTACCCTAAGGGATCAAATGGATACAAAAAATTTTAATATTTTGAAAGGCTTCTACAGTCGATATCTCCTTCATTTAACTAGATCTCATGTGAATATTGATTTTAATAGTATGGGCTATGATGTCAGAGATAAAAAGCTGTGTTCTTTGTAAAAAAAAGCTACAACCCAAAATACACTCGAGAGCAATGAATCCGGGTCACTCAAAGAATCCAAAAAATCTCGGAAAGTAAAAATGCTAGGTTAATGCAATAAATTGTATTTAATAGACAATTTAATACTCCTTAAATGAAAGTATTAAAACTTCTTAGTTATTGTAAAGTTATATCATAAAAAAATCTAATTTGAAAAGGGAACACTGTCGAAGATGGAACTACGAAATTACAGGATTTGTTTTTGCTTTTGTTTGTAATCTGTCATTTATGTTGGTACATAAACCAGGTTGATAGTGCTCAATATTCATTATTCAAGCTGAAATCATGTCGCTTACACTTGAAGAATGCACCAGAATACTTACATTGGTGGAAACCGGCCGGAGTCAGCGCGATACAGCCAGGACTGTCGGTGTGTCGCTGTCAACAGTACAAAGAGTTCTCCGACGTTACGAAGAAACTGGTTCTAACCTACGCAGACCAGGAACGGGCAGAACTAGGTGTACCACAGCACGAGAAGACCAATACTTGGTGAACACCATGCTTCGAAATCGCTTTCTCACAGGAACTGAACTCACAAATCAGTTTCGACGCCTCGGAGGAAGTAACCCAAGTGCATGGACAGTAAGACGTCGGCTTGCTGAATCTAACTTAAAACCCCTTAGACCTGCAAACGGCCCTAAACTGGAGCGTGGCCATCGTATTTCAAGACTAAGATATGCCCAGAACCACGTAAATTGGAGTATTGAAGATTGGTCGAAAGTTATGTTCTCCGACGAATCAAAATTTATGCTCTACAAGCACGATGGAAGACACAGAGTGTATAGAAGACCAGGGGAAAGATTCAAGCAAGCATGCATCGAAGAAAAAGTAGCCTACGGTGGTGGGCCTGTACTTGTGTGGGCCGTGTAACTCTTCATGTGCGGAGGAATGCAGCAGCGACTTTGCAATACAAACCCACTACCAAACAGCATTCCCCAACTCGCATGCCCAGCAGCGTGGGGATTATGGGCTATGCCCAATGACCAGTAAAGCCAAAAAAGGCCTCCCAACTCCCGGCCGCCTCGCTCGCTATAATAATAATAATAAATAATTCTGGACAGTCCACACAGCATCATCTAGCCCCAAGCTAAGCAGAGCTTGTGTTATGGGTACTAGATGATTGATATACTCCATAGATAGATATTTTTTATTATACATATTAAACACCCAGACCAACGAAACAAATTTCTGCAGATCGTGCACAAATTTGTTCCGAGGCGGGAATCGAACCCGCAACCTCCTGCTTCGCAGGCGGACCTTCGCCCACCGCGCCCCATCGGTCGTCATTTCTGGCTATTCTTGGCTATGGTAGCTTTGCAGGCCACTATGTACTATGGTGTATTTAGGTATGTGTTGGTGTTTAAAGTGAAGTGATTATATTTTCTGGAAATGTGTTGGAGACAATAGATTATGACGAAAGTTATTATTAAATATGTAGTTGTTTGGTTGAAGAGCGTTGAAATGCTTATAAAACGTTATTATTTTATACAATATGAAATATTCTGTAAACGTTGGATTATAAACATGTACAAATAAAACATAGTCTTTTTTTTAATAGTGATCTTAACCTTTGACACAATGAATATCAGGTGTCAAAAATGTGCGCGTATCTAATTTCAAAGGCCCCCCACCGCGCACCTTTCAAAATGACGTCATATTTCAGATAATCCCATATAAAATTATAACTAGATATTGAATCTAAGTTCTGTAAACGGTATTAGGTTCCTAAATATTTTACCTTCATATATTTATTATTTATGCAAACTAATACCGATAAAAAAGTAGGTACCTAAAAACTAAATACAAACGCGTTTTTTTCAGAAGCATATTTTTACAAGAAAACTATCGCTATTTTCATGGAAATGTGATTGAATGGCATGAAGATAGTAGTTTATTTATAATGTTTCAATGATAAACAAGAATGGCACTACGAAAAACAATTGAAAAAAGCGAAGATAAACATGAGGAATTTTTCGGTGTAGTTCTGCGCTTTTTGTAGTGATGTGCTGCACACAAAATGCGAAATTTTATCGAAATTTTTGGTTTCGATGAAAGCTTGTAAATAAATAAAAGAATATTATTTTAGTGCAGTATTTTACTATCCCAGGTTACATACTCGTTATTATCATGTCATCATCATCATTTATTGCATGCAAATTTATTGACATAAAGAAATAAACAAAAACTTATTACTTACTTATTTTATTTACAGCAGTTATATTTACTCATAGGCACTTATCTAAACTATTCAAAATTTATTATACTAATTATAATATTTATAATAATTTCCAAGGAATGTCCGGATGAACCTACTGATCCATTTTGAAAAAAAAAACATAATAATACTACTAACTGAAAAGATAAGATGTATAGAGAACTACAGGTCGTTTTTTTAAACTTATTTTACTAATACATAGTGACAATATTCCGGTTTACAATAAAATATTGGTCCTTTCTAAAATAGTTTGCATAAAGGTTCTACAATTTTATTTCAAACATGTGTATTTCTATAGAGCTTTCATTTTGGTTATTGACATTTTAGTACAAAGGAGATTATAAATCCTAGTAATAATATTACTAACTGGATAAATAAGATGTATACAGAACTACTGTAGTTCTGTATACATCTTCAGGTCGTATTTTTAAAGTTATTTTATTAATACATAGTGACAATATTCCGGTTTACAATAAAATATTGGTCCTTTCTAAAATAGTTTGCATAAGGTTCTACAATTTTATTTCAAACATGTGTATTTCTATAGAGCTTTCATTTTGGTTATTGTCATTTTATTACACATGAGATTATCAAATAACACAAAAATTTTACGCTAAGGGTGACTCAAAATCATTTCGGTATTCTGTTATCAATCTTGATTGTTATAATATTATATAGGTACTTACGTAATATAACAATCATATATTTAGGTAAAAGAGTTTTCAACTTTTTTCAATAAATGAGTAAAATTTAATTTTTTTTCAGGAATTACAGTGGTAGGTAAAGAAACATTTTGAATAAAAAGAGCTGTTGACAAAAAATGTATTGGTTCTCAAACCTTTGGTCACCCTAGGACTAGAAAAGAGTAAAAAAACACACTCACATTCACTCAGATTCAAATTACAGTAATACCCCGGACTAACGCAATAGGTAACCGAGCGATCAGTAAATCAATATATTTATTTCTTTAGGCTTACAAAGTAAGCACTTAGACAAGTCAAATTTAATACTATAAGTACATAATTATCAAAATAATATCAGAAATAAAGTGATAATTGATTTTCAGTTCGCTTCAATCTATTTTCCACTAGTGGAAAAAGCAAAATAGAAACCACTAGCACGTGTATAACTTATGTGTCTAATACATGTTTGCCTTATAAATAATTACATACTATGGTTGGTGTGGAACTGAGCGACATCTGGCCAAACACTAACGTCATTGATGTTATCATTTATGGAGTAATATGCCTTCTTGATAAGATTTAGTTTTACGTACTTTTTAAATCTGCGAATATAAAGTTTAGTTGCTTCAGATGGAAGTTTATTATAGAAGCGCACACAATTACACATAAATATAGATTATATAGATATCGTGTAAGTCGAAATCGCGTAAGTCGGAGTTCAACTTTGCATGTATATAAACATATAAAGTAGGTATATTTAGTCGGGACCAGAGACTAAAACAACAATAATTTAGAAAAAATATGTTTATAACATGTAAGATGAGAGACCTATGCGGTAAAACCGTGAAGTGTACGAATTTATAGATATTGAGGGATTCACAGCTCCCAATACAAAAAAAAGACAGGGTGGAAGAGCTAATACGTGCGGCTATCAAAAAGAAAAACCGCGTAACTGTGAATTTGCGTAAAACGGGGTATCGTAAGTCGGGGTATTACTGTATTACACTCATACTGCATTCATAAAATTTGCATCCAATCCATTCAATCCGTTACAGATAGACAACTGGGCAGAAGTAAAGATAAAGCAAAAGCGTTGCTTACAAAACTAAATGGATGTATGATATATTTTAAAGCAGTTCTCCACACACAGCGGCACTTTGCAAGTCTCGCACATAAATGCAGTCCTTTGCAACTTCCGCCCTTCCTGGAAGCAAACGACGCATTTTTGACGGCTCAGCCGATTTCTCGCCCTATCGCTTTCAACTTGCGGTAGATGAACAGGCCAATGTGTGTGATGAACTATGTGAGGAAAAGCTGCAGTTCTACGATGAGATGATTGGGCTCTGCGGTTCATGGGTACTCATGGGATGGTGATGAGCAAGAATCGCATGCACTAATTCTAATCTAAATTTGAGGTTGTCCTGTCGCATCTTCAGGGAAGATTCCAACAGGACACGTGAGTTATGAATGGAACAATTGAGCAGACGCTTGAAAAGCTTTAGATACCATTTCGCACCTCGCTTCCGCTCCAGCAGGTACGGTTCGAGCATTTGATCTTTGAGATCTACGCCGCCCATAGACCGATTGTAGTCGAGGATCGACTGTGGCTTGAACAATTCAGGACGAGGTGGTGGGCGAGAGGATACCCTTGGTAAGCCAGTAGCTGACCCATGACAGGTGGATATCATGGTAATCCTCTTTTTGTCCATCCAGGACAAGACACAGACGTCCCCGGAATGCCTTGCTATGAGCTGGCCCTGCTGTAGCGGAGCGTTTGTAACTACTCTGGGAACGTCTACACGAGACGCACGTAGGGTACCAACGCAGTCGGTACCGCAACGTTTAAGATAGCGAGCGAGATAAGGAGAATTGAACCAGTTGTCCATAAATAATCGGTGTCCTTTGTGAAGTAAGGGCTCAATCAACTTCCGAACCACGGCAGTGCTTTTTGAGAGTTCAGGTCCAAGAGAGCTCTCCTTTCCTGTGTAAACCAGGAAAGACCAAAGGTGGTATCCCGTTGCACTCTCGCAGAGTTCGAAAGTTTTGATCCCAAACTTTGCAGCCTTCGACCGAATGTACTGTTTCATACTTAGCCTACCTTTCCAACGAGTTAAACTTTCATCAATGCAAATTTCTTTTGATAGTACGTAATTAGATTTGAATTTACTATTAAGGTGATCAATGATAGGCTTCAAACGGTGCAATCGGTCAATCGAGCTTCCGGCGTCATTAATGGGTGGGTTCGCATTCGTGGCAGGAGTGGTATCCACAAAATGTACAGCCCTGTTGAGATTGGTGTACCTCTTCAACGTTGTTATTCGGGAAAAGATTTCCGTCTTCAACAATGAGTTATTTGAGAAATAACTACAAATTGTTGGCATACGGATTACACCGGTCATCATCCAGAACGCAAAGAGGCACAACAACTGTTAGAATTTATATCAAAATAATGTATTTACTTTACTACTAGCGCCATCAGCATTTGTAGGGTACCAATCTGCTTGGAAGGTGGCCGACGAAATTCGGCTAGCGTAATGGTTCGTTTCGTCGACAATAATCTGTAAGATGCGATCATCCCAGAAGGAACGAAAAGCATCATACGGATTTGTGTATGACGAAACCGAACCAGTACGCTCAGGAATGAAAGCCTCTTCGACATTATGAAAAGTCTCCATTGGGGACCATTCAAATTGGAGATTCTCACCTTCCAGTAGCGCATTAGCCCTTCCATCAATGGCGTTCTCATATACATCGTCATTCTCGCTCTCGCTGTTTTCCCCTTCATTTAAATTTCTTCTTGCACGGGTGTTTCTTCGTGCTTCCAATTCCTCCACTCTCGCCTGTCGCCTCATTATTACATCCCTCGCCATTTCACGCAGCTGAAGGGGAACATCATCGTCAGTCATCGAAACCTCTTCGAGAGGCTGACCAGGCTGCCAACTGGATGCCTGTAGACGACGTCCCCCCACGCGACCTTGACTCGAATGCCCACGGGTTCTGGCACGCCCTCCTCGTCCACCCCGCCCTCTACCACGCCGCACTCTACCTCTCACACTTCTTCCACGACTGGACACATTCAGTTCATCGTCTATTGCACCCCTCTCACCAATTAAACCTGTGCTACTTTCGCTCAAACGTTCCACATTCTCATACAAGGCATGCGAGTCCAGGCAAAAAAATCACTAAAATCTAATGGATCACCCGCTTCGTTGTACACGCAGAGCACGACGCCAGCTCTGAAATAAATGCACCGGCTTTAGTACCACTCATCATATCTCGAGAGGTATCTCATCATGTTTACAGATAATAAGTATTACTTACGGTTCCGTCGCAGCGAGTGGTGAGCGGGATCTCGCTCGGGCTTCTGGGGATTGGTCGAAAAATCTGCAATAAATGGATAGTCGTTAGTACGTGTAGTCATCACACCTTGACCAAACCACAGGTAAAAAGTATTATACTTACGGTTCCGATGAAGCCAGCGGTGAGCGAAATCTCTCTCGGGCATCCGGGCATCGTTCCAAAAATCTGCAATACATGGACAGTCGTTAGTACGTCTAGTCATCACATCTTGACCAAACCACAGGTAAAAAGTATTATACTTACGGGTCCGATGAAGCCAGCGGTGAGCGAGATCTCTCTCGGGCATCCGGGCATCGTTCAAAAAATCAATGCAATACATGGACAGTCGTTAGTACGTGTAGTCATCACACCTTGACCAAACCACAGGTAAAAAGTATTATACTTACGGTTCCGATGGAGCCAGCGGTGAGCGAGATCTCTCTCGGGCATCCGGGCATCATTCCAAAAATCTGCAATACATGGACAGTCGTTAGTACGTGTAGTCATCACATCTTGACCAAACCACAGGTAAAAAGTATTATACTTACGGTTCCGATGAAGCCAGCGGTGAGCGAGATCTCTCTCGGGCATCCGGGCATCGTTCCAAAAATCTGCAATACATGGACAGTCGTTAGTACGTGTAGTCATCACATCACATCTTGGCCAAACCACAGGTAAAAAGTATTATACTTACGGTTCCGATGAAGCCAGCGGTGAGCGAGATCTCGCTCGGGCTTCCGGGGATCGTTCCAAAAGTCTGCAATAAATGCACAGTCGTTAGTACGTGTAGTCATCACATCTTGACCAAACCACAGATAAAATAAATAAATAATGCTGGATAATCCACACAGCATCATCTAGCCCCAAAATAAGCTGATATATCAATACATAGTATAAAATAAAGTCGCTTTCTCTGTCCCTATGTCATTATGTCCCTTTGAACGCTTAAATCTTTAAAAGTACGCAACGGATTTTGATGCGGTTTTTTCTAAGTAAAATGTGTGATAAGCCTGAACCTTCCGTTTTGTCTGTTGCAGTCGCGACACAGTCAGCTGATGCAGCTACTGTTGAAGTAGTAGCGCATGTCGTAGGCACTGAAGTAGGCACAACAATACATGCATTCGCATTGCTATTACTCCTGCTATGCTCGTCTAAATGAAGTAAACTATTATGTTTTTCCTTACATTGCAGACACGGTCCGAACAAACATTTATCAATGGCATGACCAGAGCGTAAACAATTTTGGCACAGTTTGTTTTTATTTATAAAGTCAATCCTTTCCCCTACTGATAGATTCAAAAATTTAAAGCAAGTGTAAAGTTTGTGTTTACCATTACATTGTGGACAGTTAAAATTTGTATCTTTATTATTATTCTGCTTGCCTTTCTGAGAAACCTTTGAGGTGCTATTATCGGTTGAAGTAAAACTTTGAATTGACTGTGCATTTTTATTATCATTTTGAGCATTTGACTTTGTTTGTGATTTTGAGTGATTCGCACTTCGCACTCATCATTTCTAACATATCTGCCCGGTTTTTGAGAAAAGTAAGCAGTTGTTCTAGCTTCAATCTATTAGCTTGAAAATCCAGGGAACCCTTGAAACACTCCCATTCGCGTTCTGTGGAAGAGTCAAGTTTTGATGCCACTAGGAAAATAATCAAGGTATCCCAGGATTCTGTTGGCTCATTTAAAGTTTTCAAGGCTCTCAAGTTTCTAAGAACAGTGTCAATTAGTTTCCTAATATGACCTGATGATTCTTGTTTTATGTTGCCGATATTAAACAGTGACTTAATGTGATTGTGTACTAACAACCTATGATTGTGAAATCTGTTATCTAAGAGCTCCCAAGCATGTTGGTAATTGGATGCAGTAAACTCTAAGGCACCTGCAATGCGCTACCACTGAGCGAGGCCCTGAGATAATGGAACTTATGAATGGCATCGAGATCCTTACGTTCGTGTATCATGGTTAAGTATGAATTTCTAAATTCCAACCACTCATCAAAACCTCCTTTGAAAGTAGGTAAAGTGATCACAGGTAATTTTACTGACACTTGTGTTGTACCCTCCATGGCTGTGCAATGTTCAGTTTTACCACCAGTCTCACAACTATTGATTAAACATGTGGCCAAAGCCATTGAATTAAAATAAAATGTTTCTACCGATTCAATGTATTGGAAGTGAGCGGCAGGATCTACTTGTTTTGAATGAATTTCTCTATGTCGCTGCCAACTTTATTGAACTTATCGAAGTATTCGCTAGCAGCTGTTAATCTTAATTTCATTTCTTCAGCCTGAAGTTTAGTTAGAGTAGCACCTTCAAATAAATCTACATACTTTTTGAATTGAGTTATCCTTCCTTTGAGATAACCTCTATTAGTTTTTAATTCTTGGAGATAACTATCAGTTCTAGTAGGAGAATGTGATGGCGAAGGCGAAGGGCTATTAATCGTAAGTTTGGGATTCTTATCAGTCATCATGGTGGATTGATAGAAACGGAATGGTACTCACACGTGGCAGCAACACCCGACACGGCTCGAATGCACCTGCTTTCGGCAACTGGAAAAGACAACACAGCTTTATTTAGCACTTATCAGCACAAATCCTAGGGGTATTGGGATTGAGGGATGAGCTTGCTGACGGTCCGCTTGTGGTGTCGGTGTCGCTCGTTCTCGATCTTTGATGACGCGGCGATCGGCAAGCGTGGTCAACAGGAATTCGCTTTTCTGGTTCAGCTTGGCTGCAATCCGGCTGGTAGGTCCAAATGTTTGATCCTACGTCAGGAGGTCCCTCTGTTGTAAATGAAAAACTGGAAATATTCAATCTTGTATTAAATAAAAATAGTAACAAATTTTCGTGTGTGCTCATTCGCAAGATGGCCAGAGAAGAAGGTCTAAAATTACGAGGCGGAAGTCAATTACAATATAAAAATAATTATGAGTGGACCCGCGGTACTGACAGCTGTCATTGTCAGGTGGCGTGGCTACGTTGTTGCTGCAGTCCTATGGTGCTGTCCTGAACAATAGTTATTAAATAATAAATAAATAAATAATAAATAAATAATTCCGGACAGTCTACAATTCGGACGAATCTGAATCACAATCAATCGCTCAGCAAGCTATCAAGTCGTTTGAATTGAATATCAGCCATTTATTTGTTAAAAATATTACTTATTACTGCGTATAAACAATAAGTCGTCAATCACATCGCTCTTCAATGACAACCTATATATAGTTAGAAACAACAAATTTCAGGGAGGAAAATAGTCTCTCGACGCTGACTTGCGTCATTGTTACTTACTTGTTTCTTGTTTCTGGACTGGTTTCCGCAACTAGGCCACAAGCGATCCATCGCGAACAAACCGCGGCGGATAGTCAGACCAGTTGATTCTTGTAAACCTGCGAGTATGGACGCGCGTGGTCGGGCGGCTGTCGCTTTCATTGTGATTCACCATCTTATTTGTAAAAAAAAAGAAAAGAAAAAGGCGTTGGTGGATGAAAAAAATATATCTAAATAGATCGCTATATGGCCCGAAACTTCTGGAAGACATAAGATATGAAGCCGTTGCAGACACTATAAAAAATTTTACGCGATTGTCAACTACAGAGTTCGAATTAATAAAATCATTAATAGAACCAAGTGTTATGACAATGAACACAGAATTTCGAGAGGCAATATCAGTTACTGAAAGATTAGCAATAACTTTAAGATTTCTGGCAACTGGAGACTCCTATACTAGCCTGCAATACCTTTTTCGAGTATCAAAACAGTCAATTTCAAGAATTGTTCCTGAAGTTTGTGATGTACTTTGCGATGCACTAAAAGACTGGGTAATGGTGAGTAAATAAAATATCTATCTTTTATTATTTTATTTATTTATTGATATAATTGTTATTATTATTTAGGGGAAAAAACATCCATAGGCAATGGCGTTGGTTCACGTTCAGCAGTAGGAGTGGTCGCTGTGGAGTTTACGGGACGCAAAAAAAATAAGGATTTTTTTTTGGTCAAGGTCATTGACCTTTGACCCCAAAGTTCAAGGACCTTGACAAAAGTGACCTTGAGGTCATTAATCTCAAGGTCACTGACCTTTTTTTGTGAAAACGTTGGTTTTTGATAGAATCGATGCCGAAAACTTAAATAAATCATTTTCGATCATAAGGTCAGTGACCTTTGAGGTCAAGGTCACTTACCTTTTCTGTAAAAACGTTGGTTTTAGCTGGAATCGATGATGGAAAATTAAATTAATCATTGTCGAACTCAAGGTCAGTGACCTACGAGGTCAAGGTCACTGATTTTTTTTTTTTAATTATTTACCTCGGGGTGTTTTTTCATCTTTTTTTGGTTCCATCACGATTCGCTATAGCTCCGGCGCTTCGGGAAGTGCAGCCTCTCCGCCATTGCGTAACAAGGGACAGGCACCACGGCTCACCTCCGCAGCTTCGGCTTTTTAGTCGCCTTCGGCGACCAGCCTCAGCCGCTGCGGCTCGCGCGGTGCCTGTCCCTTGTTACGGCTGGCGGAGGCTGCACTCCCTTCGCGCCTCCGGCTTATTAAATACACTCTAGGGGCGCCACGCACAAGACCACGTGGAGTCGGGGTACTCTGTGTCGGATCCGCCACTCAAGTTGAACCTAATCAACTCTTATCGGAATGAAAAAAAAGTATTATTTGCTTTAACATCAAAATAACAAACTGCCGGTGCCACCCCCATTGCATTAGGGCGTAATTTTGTATACTGCCACAATCACCCCTAAAGTTTACAGAGTACAGAACGACATTATTTGACCTCTAGCGCCGAGGTCATTGAACTTTGAGGTCAATCACCTGATCCAAAGTTGCATCTCTAATGACTCTCTTCACGATGCCATAAAAAAAAATATATGTTATATATACATGAAAAAAATCTTCGAAAATTTTCGAAGTCCAGCTCCCTTTAAAACAGAACGACATACTTTGACCTCTAACGGCGAGGTCATTGAACTTTGGGGTCAATGACGTTAACCAAAGTTGGACCCCTAGTGACTCTCTTTACGATGCCATAAAAAAAAATGTATGTTATATATACATGAAAAAAATCGTCGAAAATTTTCTAAGTCCTGCCGACATTCTTTGACCTCTAGCGCCGAGGTCATTGAACTTTGGGGTCAATGATATGAACCAATGTTGGACCCCTAGTGACTCTCTTCACGATGCCATAAAAAAAATATATGTTATATATACATGAAAAAAATCGTCGAAAATTTTCTAAGTCCTGCGTCCCGTAAACTCCACCCCGACCGAATAATTTTGGATACAATACCCATAATTCGAATATTTTCCTAGGTCAGCATCAAATATCACATTGTTAATCGCTTGCTTGACGTAAATTAAAGTGCGTGAATCATATTTACGGAGTTCAGTAGCAATGTGCTGGCCGTAAGAAAAATATGGGTCAGCAGATGATGCAGCGGATTCAGTTAGAACCTAAAATGCTTTTTTCAGCATAGGGGAATCTTCTTCAGCGTTTACCTTTTTCTTTACTCTCAGATTATCTGGAGCGTTCATAATGTCACTTGGTTGGTGGTTCTATTTCTTGTTCCATAGCAGAAGGTGTAATTGGTCCTGGTCCTGTATCATTATTTTGTGCTATTTGTGCTGTTGCCAACTATAAAAAAAATACGAATGTTTAATTAATTGTTGCAGGTACCGGACTCAGAAGAAGAATGGTTGCAGAAAGCACACGATTTCGAAAACAAATGGGACTTTCCTCATGCAGAAGGTGCATTGGATGGCAAACATGTAGCGTTACAAGCACCTATAAACAGTGGCACAGAATTTTTCAACTACAAACAGTTTTTTAGTTTAGTATTACTAGCTTTAGTCGATGCAGACTATTGTTTTACGTATGTAAATGTGGGCTGTCAAGGTAGACTATCTGATGGAGGTATTTTCAAAAATACAAAGTTATACAAAAAACTAGAAGAAAAATCTATGAGACTTCCTCCATCCATTCTTCAAGAGCCTTCAAAGTACCGTATGTGATTCCAGCTGACAAAGCTTTTGCTTTAAAAAATTATACTATGAAACCATTTCCAGGAGATCTAGAAAGGGGTTCCGAGGAAAGAATCTTTAATTACAGGTTATCTCGAGCACGTAGATGTGTGGAAAATGCATTCGGGATTCTGAGCTCAGTTTTTAGAGTTCTACACAAACCTATGTACCGATAGCAACCAATCTTTTTTGAGCATTACTGCTCATTATATCAAAGATGGTAAATTAGAGTCACATGTCATTGCCACTTGTGAATTGACATCATCTCATAATGCACAAAATACCGCCGAAGCGATAAAAACAATTTTGGACCAATGGGTAATATTTGATAAGGTCGTATCAGTTGTAACGGATAACGCGACAATAATGAACAAAGCTGTGACACGATATCGGGAAGGGCGGTAGGGCTGGGTGTAGATTCGCAGATCTTAGATTATTACTATTATTACACCCTGAATCCTCTGTAAGCGCTTGTGGGTGTTTCTTTTTTAAATGCGCCATCATTGTACTCGTACTTCCCAGGTACTTATAAGTAAGAGAACATAAGTTACACTTCATACTACCGCTGTCCGGTTGGGAAAAGTGATCCCACACTACTGATTTTTTCCTATTCCCAGGCATAGTGAGACAGGTAGGTAGACATACGTAGATAACTAAAGGTAGCCATTGACGATGCATCCATTTAGAAGATTTCCAAATGGACGCATTCCCAATGGATATACTCCAAATTATGGGCACATTGACTGACTTCCATTTGGACGTACGCGCCGCCGCCACTTCGAATATTGCACGCTATCAAGTAACACGTACGGAACAAAACAATGGATTTTTTAACGTTGGCAACAGCAGTGTGCATTTCGATAAAAATACAGAAAAGACGTAGGAGAAAATGGATGAAAGGGTGGTTGGAAAAAAGAAGTACATTAACACATACCAACTTATTGTCTGAATTATCATTAGAACCCAGCGATTGGAGAAATTACTTGAGGATAGACGAACAGACTTATTTCAACTTACTGCAACTTGTGACACCAATAATAAAAAAACAAGATACTAACATGAGACAAGCTATAAGTCCCCATGAGAGGCTATGTGCTACACTTCGCTTTTTAGCTTCAGGAATGACGTATGAAAATCTGAAATTTTCAACAGTAATTTCTGCACAACGCCTAGGAGTATTATTCCTGAAACTTGTAAGGCAATAATAACTGTTTTGAAAGATTATATGAAGGTAAGTAAATGATACAATTTGTATTCAGTTTTTATTATATAAGTGTATTAAAGTAAGTAAATTATAACTTCACTCTGCAACATCAGTTATTATTATATTATTAGTGTTTTCTGGTGTTTCGCCTATAGCGGCAACAAATGCGTCATATAATATATTATGGTCACTTGTACTCTGTGTTATTTGTGAATTTCGTAGCTGATGTAACGAATTGTTGGAATTGAATTGTTGAATAATGGAATCATCGCGGTTTTGAGTTGGTGGTCTGAAAAGTACTTGTGAATTATGTACAATGCGCGAGTCCACGGTCAAATTGTTAGTTTCAGCCATAAATACCGCATCGTTAATTATTTTTTGGCAGTATATAGCCATCATATTCGGCAAATTTCTTAACTTTTCCGCAATATGTTCTCCAAACGCATCGTATTCCAGTTTCGCCCGTTGAGGTGGAGTGGGTTCGTCCATTTTCTTAGCAATTTTTTCTAGAATATCATTCGCTTGGGCCTTGGTTTTTCGTGATTGATATCTTGATGATGAAGCCGTACTACTTTGTGATAGTGGAGATTGCACATTGGTTGATGCTGTGTCTTCACTTTCATCGTTGCTGACCTGTAAAACATTTTTTTTTGTTACAGATGCCAGATACTGAAGAAAAATGGAGGAAAATAGCAAAGGACTTTGAAGAAAGATGGCAGTTTCCTAATTGTTTAGGGGCTATTGATGGAAAGCATGTACGGATTATACCCCCTCCTGGCAGTGGTTCATATTTTTGGAATTACAAGAATTTCAATAGCATTGTGCTTATGGCGTGTGCAAATGCCAACTATGAATTTATATGGTGTGAAGTTGGTACAAATGGCCGAGTTTCAGATGGAGGCACCATTCAGAATACGCTTTTTTACAAAAAATTGGAAACAAAGGAGCTGAACATCCCTAATGATGATAGTTGTCAAAACAGCAATACTAAATTGCCCTTTGTATTTGTAGGGGATGAAGCGTTTGCCCTCAGAACTGATTTTATGAAGCCTTTAGTAGAGCGGCTCTGACCACAGAAAGAAAAATTTTCAATTATAGGTTGTCAAGAGCTAGGCGAATAATAGAAAATGTATTCGGTATAATGTCAAACCGATTCAGAATCTTCCATTCTGCTATAAACTTAAGTTTGGACAGAATAGATCTAGTGGTTTTAACATGCTGTCTCCTTCACAATTTTCTTCGTAAATCAAACTGCCCTTATGCAACAGACAATGCATTCGATATTGATAGTGATGAAACTACTGCTACCATCGGGCTCACTCCATTAAATGTTACAAATAGAAATGCCAGCACTAATGCAAAAAATGTAAGAGAAGCCTTCGTACAATATTTTAACGGGGAAGGCAGTGTTACTTGGCAATATGATAAAATAGCATAGTAACGTAAGTTCTGTATGTATGTACCTCAGCATCTTCAAACGGCATGTCATCAAGGATTGAATTTACTGATCTCGAGGGCCTTGGTACATCCACATCTGCCAAGAAGAGCAATTCGCTGTAGTACCACAGCTTAGGGACATGAATATCTGCTGTTCCTGCACCAGATCTGCTGGACGTTTTAACCTGTAACGCAATACAAAGTTGATTCGAATATAATAATTAAGCACCTAGTTCTCGCAGAACATAGTTATACTAAAATATATACATATTCGTAGAACCAAATAAATGAATGGGAATACTAAATATATGTACTTTCATTTGTCTCTCAGATATCTCTTAGAACAGGACACTGCCTATCATCATCATCAACAGCCCATAACAGTCCACTGTTGGACATGAGCCTCTCCCGTAGGAGGATTTTGCCGTAATCTCCACGCTTGGCAGGCGGGTTGGAGATCGCAGTAAAGGAAGACAAACAGATAACGCTGCTGCTCGTTTTCTGTTCTATGGAGGCTTTAGGTGTTCCGCCTCAGACATCAGTCGCCTTGTACGACACCCAGTCTTTGTAATGGGTTGGTGCTATTCTACTCTGCCTATAGAAAGTAAATATAAATACTAAAGTGAAATAGGTTACTATAATGAACAGAATAAAATAAATACCTTATTTAATTCCTTTTTAAAACAATTTCTCATAGAGGTTATCTTTTTTTTAACGGTATCTAAGTTGGCGTCAGGGTCCTTTGTTTTAAACAATGCCAACAAATCATTCATTGCTGCATTTCTCTTTTCCCTGTTGTGATAATCAGTATCTTTCACTTGCCATAAACATGGGTGCGATTTATATTTTTCAATTACTTCTAAAACAAAGTCACGGGCAGACGTAGACATAATTACAACACATGTATCCGCCGTCAACACAAAGCATAAACTGAGACGAAAATCACAAAAAAATGGACGTGGTTTTGCCCATTCACGGACAATCCGGACGGCTTCCAAATGGCGTGGCGCTCGTTTTTGACATTGACAGTCGGCCGTGGATGACGTCCATTTGGATTGGATGCATGGATTTCAATCCGTTTGGAAATCCAAAGCTGGAAGATATCCATTTAATTGGCATACGTTTAGCACATTCACGAAACGATTTTGGAAGACGTCCACTCCATTTGGATTGATGGACGTATCGTCAATGGCTACCTTAAGAAACACTGCGATTTTGTCCCACCATTATTCACTTAGAAAGAAAAATCGATCGCGCAACGATGTATTTGATTTCTTATCGCGAAGTTCTACCTTCTTCCACCAGAGGCAGTAGCGACGCCAGTTCTCAGTGTTTATTGGTGCATCACAGGGATGCGTTGATTGGTACATTGACCCACGCAGCGCCGAAATTTGAATGTAGGGTGTTGCCGTTCTGTCATAGCCAGACCCTGAATATTTATCTGCATCATCAGAGCCTGCTGTCACAATTTCTCGAATAAAGGAATGTCCATTGCGGTAAGAAACAATGATTTTATCATATCTAATATCCAATCAAAAAATCTAACTTGAATTTCTCTCCATCGATAATATAATCAACTTTTTTTTCATTTCCAATATTTTGATTTTCAAAGTTGTCAAACCACTCGTCTTTTTAACACCATTTATTGTTACTAAATCTGTTTCATTCAAATTATTTCCTTTTCTTTTTGTGTCTATTGACCTTCTCATCCCCAGTAGTAATTTCTCTTTCCTCAAAGCATAGTCGAACAGTGAGCCATCTTTATATTTAAATAATAGTGCATATGAGACTGGATTCCATCCCTTGTTTCTGAATGATTCACAAAATTTACTTTCCCATATTGACCTGTCAGAGTTCATTGTCAGTTTAATTATTATGAAGCTATACCAGTCTGTACATGTTTTATCCATGAAAACTCTTGAGTATTCCAATCTTTTTCTCATCTGTGGCCATATCAAATCTTAAGCATTTTTTCTCAAATATTTCTATCCACTCGGAGGCATTTGTGTTTTTGGTAGTAAATTTTACATTTACTACCAAAAACACAAATGCATGTATTAATTGTACATTAGTATATGAGGCGTCTATTAGCAATACCCGCTATAACGATTCTGTCTGTTTTGCCGCAAATAAAAAAAAACTATTGAGGCTTTTCTGACTAAAGAAAATAATTTGTATTTAGTATTAAAATCATCGTAAAAGGATAGGGAAACATAATATAGAAACCCATAGACCATATTAAACACAAATAAAAAGTTGTAGACAAAAATAAAATCACTTTAGCGGGTTTTGCAACTAACCTGTCTTTATAGAGGGGTTTGTTACTGACAGATGACGTTTTAGCGGGTTTTGCATTGTAAATTATTCAGGATAATTTGTTGTGTGGATAGCGTTATGCAGTAAGTAGTCGGGTAATTAAAGTGTAAATAAGTAGGTACTTACTTGGAAATTATAATTAGGCAGAGGTAAATACCTCAGATGAATTAAAAAAAAACACATCAACATGGTCAAGAGTTATAATAAAATACAAAAGAAATCCTAAATGTAATCCTCAACAAAAATCACAAATTATTAAGAACAAAAATCACTACCTACTTCTATAATCACTAACTACCATAATCCTTGCCAATCCGACCAATTTACACATGTGAACCAATTTCCTGAAATCCACCCTCACACAAATCACATGCATCTTCCAAACCTCCATCATCCTCAAACAAATTGTCAGCATCCTGAGTCTGCGCTCTTTCTTGAATGTTTTTGTAATATTTTAATATTTCCATTTCCTCCCAGTTACCGAAGTGGGTCGTCAAGAGCTTGACGACATCTTGTAGTTTAGCCCGTTTTGGTATAATTTTGTTAGGTTGAATCAGTCCAGGTTGTATCATTGTAATTTTTTTATTCTTCTTAGTAATTACTTTCTTTTCGTTTATTTCGCTATTATAATTTACCTCACCTTGTACCAAAATATTATCTGTCTTTGTCCTGCTCAAAAAAAAGCGTTTACTTTTCATAAATGGAAAATGCCAACTGGTGGTTGGTTTTATTATAGTGTCATAGCCTTTTTTCCAATCGTAAACTGGAATTGATGCCAGACTTGTGCATGTCGCGTTTTCTTCCAATACAGATACATAATCCAAAGGAGAAGTTATGACCTCCTTAGTCTTAAGAGTCTTCTCAATTTTCGCAAAAACTCTATCGGGAGGAATAAACGAGTGGCCGACGACAGGGAATATTAATTCCACTTTTTTTATATGTCTTGGAGCATCCGTGTAAAGCCACTTTCCAAGCCAATCATCCCTGTGTTTTTGTTTTGCCCGGAGCATCCATCAGAAATTACTCTCAAAATCTTGACTTCTTCATTTAAAGTCACTTGCAGTAAGAAGTTATACACTGCGCTTATGATTTCATTGCTTCCCTTAGCATGCGTTGTTTCTTCCCAGTAGTATGATTGTACATTTTGTTTCGTAAGTTTCGCCTTCGAATTCCCCAATACTATGGCAAAATGATAAAAGCTAAATTGCCGGCTATAGTATGCTGACTGATCAGGCAATTTTGGCAAGGCCTGGTTTTTTTGACAGTCAAATGTGATGGTCTGAATATGTGCACTATCATCCTGAAGAATTTTATAAAAAGCTTTATATTTTAGACGATGGATTCTTTTCTCAATCATCAACTCGTTTCTTTTAGATGTGTTGGTTTCGGATTTTAAACGCTCATCTATTGAAATGCACGTCGAGCACACGTCAGTTCTAGGCGAACCAAAACCTATATTATATTGTGTGTTAAAGATTTTCCTGAAGAAACTTTGCTTCACATGAAGGTCGGGTTCGCGAGATTGATTGTAAAGTCGCCACATTTTACGGATATTTCATTCCGCAGAAAGATACAGTCGGTGCATATTTTTAGATCTACAATAGTGGCTTTCTTGTCCCTTAAACGATTCTATGTATAAACCAATTGACTGAAAATCGTTTTGCTTCAAATGCCTCACTCATTCGGTCACCGCCTCTATTTTCGACTGGCATCACACCTCTGCTATTGTAGAACCTGTTTAACACACCTTGAATACGGTCCTTTTTAATTAAAAGTGCTCCCGTAAAGGTTTTCTGACATACAGGAATATTTTTTCCGTCTTTTCCGAGAATGCTGTATTTTATTGCTTTTTGTCTTTTGCTGTTAGCTTTGCCAGTTTTAGCCTTAGTTACAGAACAGTATTTTAACAGAAAATTGTCTTGTGTCAATTTGTTCGAGCGTTGGTAAAAATGTTTGTGAAATTTCCTGATATCTTGGCATGTCACTGTACTACAGCGAAATGCCTTTTGGTTGTGATTACATGTTGGGAATTGAGGTAATCCGGGAGCCGCGTACCTAGAAAAAAACATAAGTAAGTACTTTTTTTTCTTCCTGTGCTGTATGTGTGTGAACTTAATAAAAAATTATCTATCTATTTATTTAATTTAAAATAATTAAAAAAAAAGTTAAACCCACTCCTTAAAGAGAAAAATAAGACTTAACAACTGATCTATTTGAATTCGATACCATTTCATAAATCTACCGGTTAAGTATTTGTATTGGTATCGACTTCAAATAAATCAGTCGTCGGTTAGTCTTATTTTTCCCTTTTTGCAGACAGTTTAACTTTTTTTAAATTTATTTTGTCATTCCATTTTTAGTGTAATACAGTGTAAGTTACGAATTGTTATGCCTTTCATCATCAGCCCATCATCAGCTCAGCAGCATGAGGTGATGACTCCTAGATCCAGACAAACTTGCAATTTCCTATGCAAAATCAACAGAACCACTATTTTTGCCTACAATTTCTGAAGCTTTCACTCGATTCCTCCAGGATCACATCATCAGATCCTGACTTCCTAGTCATGGGACCACCTCGGGAGTATACCCTTTCGAAATAAAAAAAAATGTTTGTTTACTCATACTCGGAAAGTAGGTCTGAAGTTGCGTGAGGAGCGGGTTGAAAGTGATACTTTCTATAGTCTATTCTATTGATACACAAAAAAAATACATACATAGTTTATTACTCACGCGCCCCGACCTGCGACTCTGCCGCAGGTCCCGCCCGACTCTGCGGTTGCAAGTTCCCCGGACAGTCGCGCGCCCCGTGCAACCACAGTTGCACGGGGCGCGCGGCAGCTGTTTTGCTGGTAGTTTAAATTTACCACGCTCCCAAAACCTACCAAGTGTGTCATTCCATACTAGGATATATTTTTTACAAGCAGCAACACTAAAGTGTCAGTAGATTCATCTGTCAGAGTCGGGAAAGAAAAATAAAAAAGTGAGACCAATCATTGCTTTCAAGTGCTGGAGTGTTGAGGTAAGTGGTTTATTTTTATCGTTTTATTAGGATTAATTCACCTAAATTATACATCAAAATATACGTGACGGTGTAACGCATAAGTGAACCAGTGATTTAGATCGAAATATAATATAAAAAAAGGATTATTAGCCTGCAAAATGACCTTGGCAGTCGGACTTGATTCGTACATTATATTTTGGGTGTTTTGCGCTTTTATAGAACTGAAAAGCGATACAAAAGATACAAAATATTAGAGAACCAATATCGTAGAATTGATTTAATAACTCATCATCGATTAAACTCTTCGTCTAGGCAAAAGATTACCAAAAAAACGAGTACCTAGAACCTAACCTAAAACACGTGTCATGTAAAAATGCACACTCGAGCCAAAATCGGTGCAAACCGCGGTTAAGGTGCGGTTTGCACGTAAGTAAAAGGAGGCCATAAAATTAAATAATACTAGTAAGACATTTTTAGCCATATTCTTTTTATTATGTTATTTTTATATCTTTTATTGTTTCTGAATACTTAGTGTACCTATCTAATGATGGAAAACGCAAGCAGTAGAATCGGTGGAGAGCGAGGGCGAGGCAGAGGGCGAAGCGGAGGGCGAGGCAGAGGCCGAGGCAGTAGGCGAGGCAGCCAAAGCCGCGACCGAGGGCTTGGGGCCGAACAAGGGATTGGTAGGGGACGAGCGCTTGGTAGAGGACGAGGGCTTGGGGGCGATCGAGGGCTTGGTGGGGGAGGAAGAGGGATAGAGCGAGGGCGAGGAGGCGTGCATGCATCAACTGCTGAAACGTAATGTTTGAAATATTTTTTTATTAATATGCATTGCCTGATTTCATTAATATTCATAAAAAAATATGTTTTAGGGAACTTGAGCTGGTCCGTCAAGGCATTGTTGACACAAAGCGGGCCTTGGCAAAAATGCCCGCATCAGTCAGGGCAGAATACCAAGCCCGAAAACTGGCGAAGCAAGCGGAGCGCATCCTTTTGCCAGACGCTCCTCCACGCAAACGCCCACGGTAAATATTTATTTCATAAGCACAAAATTATTAAAATATTTCTGCTTGTTTGTAAATATATCAAGTCTATAACATTAAATTTTGAACAATAGGAACAATTCACCAATTCGGGCTCCATGCCGGTTGATGGAAGGGACACCAGCGGTTCCACCGCCACCAAAGCTGCAACCTTGGCAGATACAGTAAGTTCTTTCACTTGTTATTATGTATTATGAATATATTATAGTGTATTGTAAAGTATGGAAATGAACAATAACTAAAATGCAATGTTGTTATTTACAGACGGCCCATTGTGAGGGAAGAAGAAGCAGGCACCTCATTTTCTTCGGTGCCAGCACCACCAAACCCGCAGTCCCCGCAAACAGTGTAAGTTATTTTACCTTTTATGAATGTATATAAGATATTATATTTATATGTATTATTAATATTAATATTTAATAATGTATTGTGAATATACTGATATTAAGTAATAAATAAATATTTAATATTATTAATATTTAATAATGTATTGTGAATATATGATATTAAGTTATAAATAAATATTTAATATTATTAATATTTAATAATGTATTGTGAATATATGATATTAAGTAATAAATAAATATTTAATATTATTAATATTTAATAATGTATTGTGAATATACTGATATTAAGTAATAAATAAATATTTAATATTATTAATATTAATATTTAATGTATTTATATATATATATATAAGACACACTAAATTAATATTTATAATGTATTGTGAATATATTACAGTGTATTGTAAATATATTCAATATAAATAAATAGTTGTAATAAATAAATTAAGTTCGGCGATAAAATCTGAAATGGAATCTTTTTATTTACAGGCGGCCCTATTTAAGCGAGATGGGATCAATTAATAGCCCGAGCACGTCATCGGTCTCATCGGCACCTCCGACTTTAATTTGTGACTGGACGACGGGTGACCTTCGTAAGTTTTTTTTTTGTTATCATACAAGATCTGCCGGTCAGATGATTACTGTAAATAAAATTTCAAAATAATTAGTAAGTTCATTTAAACGTTGTATTTTTTTAAGGACAAGCAGACCCACTCGGCTATATAATAAGACCGCAATCCAGGTGCAGCAGCCCATCAAGGTAAGAAAACCATTTTTCAAAATTTAGTGATGTTATATTAGGGTCAATTTTCCATATTCATATTATTGAATATATCGCTTTGAAGATATTACGATATCATACCTATTACAAAATATTAGTTTGATATTAGTTTAATAATAGTGAACCTATTCATTATTTACGATACCAAATACAATATTATACTGTACCTGTTCAAGTTTATACCGAGATAAAATCTTTTTTTGTTTGTTTAGAAAAATAACTAGTTGCGCCCCGCGGCTTCGCCCGCTTGAAAATTTATTTGTCAAATTTCAGAAATTTATTCCATGCCTCCTAGGGGTAGTTTCTTAAAAATAAAAAAATGTGTTTAATTATTTACTTTATAATTTATTTATACCGAGTTTTGAGTGAATCGAACCAAGGAAAAATTATTTTCCATACAAACTTTACCACCTCCTCAGAGGTTAAAATTTCCAAATTTGAATAGCCTATGTCCTATTCTAGGTCCTAAACTATTTATATACCAAATGTCATTTAAGTAACTTAAGTACCTAATTAAAAGATAATTTATAAGAAACATTCACACAGACTTTCGCATTTATTATTAATTATTATACCTACATAATAGTAAGAAGTGATAAATTTTCCCTCATACTTAAACAGGCTTAGGTATGTTCAATAGGTAGGTACGTAACCCGCCCACCATTGGTATTTCCACTAATCGTATCGTAGATAGGTAGGTAGGTACATCCAAAACAAAAATCGAAACGCACTGGTGCTGGCGCGGCGCCGCAGCGTAAAGGCGCGGTGCAGCAGCGCCGCGCGCGGACTATATTCTGGGAGGTTATTCATGCCACCACGACATCCAAAATAAAAAGTTTATGACACTAGCTAACACTGACACTGGCAGAGTCGTAGAGAAAAGCAAGCGGACAACTCTGGACACACGTATATTTAAACGGGCTCGCCCCTCTTCACACAAGACCACCGGAAGTCGGAAGTAAGACCATGCTGGAGACCCCTGCCCAGAGAGCTCCTGGAGCTTTCGGAAGACCTTTCCCCAGACCATCGTAGCCAACCGGTTAACGAACAGCTTCCGAGTAGCCTGCATGGCTCTCGAAGCGATATCACATGACTCGAGAGAAACTTCTCTCGACGTTGACGCCAGAAAATGAACCTTAGTTCGATTCTTACTTGCATTTCACACAGAGTTGAAATGTTGAAGACAACTTGATGAAAAGCAGAAGTTGAAATTGAAGTTGATTTGTGCTACTAAACTAAGAATAGCTAGCTATTATTTCAGTCATAAACTCGGTTTTCACTTAGAAACAAACTAAAGCACTTATTATAAATAAAACAAACAAAACACCATTCCAAACAAAACAAAAACAAAGAACAAACTCTGCAACGGAATGGCAACACAGCGGCGATCCTAATCTATTATATGAGCGTCTAAAATACTTTATACCTGTTACTCAAAGATAATACGAATACGAAATAACAGGGTAACGGAACGGGAACGCCGTGGCCGCGCGCGTAATAGGTACGTAGAAAATATTAGGTAGATGGTATTAGTCGTTCTCTCGCTGCACAGCGCGTAATAGGTACGTAGAAAATATTAGGTAGATGGTATTAGTCGTTCTCTCGCTGCACAGCGCGTAATAGGTATCTCACGTAATCGTATTATGTATGGTATTAGCTAATATAATATTATTCAGTCGCTCGCTCGCCATAGTCGCCACTGCGCCTACGCGTGAAGTGAATGTCCCTGATGTTTGACTATTATTGGATAATATAATACTGTAGTTTCACGTACCTATTATGATTATCTGGGTCCTCATATTATGTTCCGTATACCTATTACGATTATATTAGTTACACCACTATTTCAAATATTGTCACTTGAATATTAAATATTTGCAGTTTTTCAATTATTTGATGAGTATATTTTTTTCAGCATACCTGAATCGGCGTATGATGGGAGCATGCCGATGAATATAGGTAAGGGTTTTTTTAGATTTATTACGTAAAACTGGAACGTTATTTTACTAAAATTAAAAACTTTTAAAACGTCGTACTAAAATAGTAGTTAGGATTTAATAATAAGTGTATGGTTCTGATTTTTGTTTTTCGATTCGAACACTTTCAATTGAGAAATGTTATACTTGAATGATTGATTTAATTATAACTTTTGTAAAATTTTAGGTCAAAATCTACTGCGGCGTGCCGGCGTTTCAGCGTCACCACTGCAGCAGCTCCAGTCTCCACCACCACCACCACCACCAACAAACGCTTCGCGATCAAACGGTAAGTTTTAATTGCGATCTAATATTAAATATTTATAGTTTAGATCATAGTAGCGGTCAATTAATTTAGTTATTACATTGCTTCAGATGAACCAGATAAACGAATTTTGGAGTGGCTGGAGCAGCTAAGTGACGCTGAAGAGGATGAGCCACTAGATGTAGAAATTGACTTTGTAACTAGAGAGCCAGCTCATCTCCCCGCAGACATGGACGAAGACTGTACTGAATATTTACAACGACAAGATGACGACGCTGACCGACTTCTGACGGACCTACTAACAGGCGACAGGACAGAGCCGACATCTTATAATAACATAACTTTTGACTGGACGAATAACAAGGACGAGTTTCTGGGACGACGGGAAGACTTTGTCGGTCCATCTGGGCCCACATTTACTTTACAAGACAGTGACCGACCAATAGACGTATTCTTAAAATACTTTGACGATGAGGTTTTTAACCTCATCGTCACCGAAACAAACCGAAACTGTGACCATCTCATGAGAAAGACTTTTAGCGACCAAAGTAGATTCAATAGACTGAAAGGGACTGATAAGTCGGAGATAGCCATTTTCCTTGCAGTCCTTGTTCTGCAGGGCCTTCTTCCACTGTCAGTGGAGGCTGACTACTTCAAGGAAAATGGCTATCTCACACTTAAACACTTTAAGAGTTTAATTAACTATAACAGATTTATCATGATAAAACGACTTTTACATCTGACTGACGATAATGACAAAACGACTGTCGACGACAACAAGCTGCGGAAGTTAGGGCCCCTTTTAAATTTACTGCGAAGTAAATTTAAAGGGCTCTACCTTCCGTCGCGTGTCATAGCAATAGACGAGTCGCTGTTGAAATGGCACGGACGTCTTAATTTTGCCCAAAAAATTGCAACGAAAGCTGCGAAGGTCGGAATTAAGACGTACGAGCTATGTGAATCCAGCACGGGGTATTGCTGGGATTTTTTCATATACACCGGCAAAGGACATACCCATGACGAACATGACGGAGATAGACAGGACACAGACAGACAGGCGACAGACGGACAGGAGACAGACGGACAGGACAGACAGGGGGATGAGCCAGTAGCGCCCAAAAATTTAACCGCTCAAATTGTGTTAGATCTCGCTCGGCCGCTACTAAACCGTGGTCATACGCTAGTAATGGATAATTTTTATAATTCTCCATTACTAGCGCGGTACCTTAAAAATAACAAAACTGATTGCTTCGGGACTCTTCGCGTAAATCGTGAGTTTGTTCCCGAAGCAATCAAAAACACAACAAAAGCAATGCTGCGGCCGGGCGAGATTGTGCAAAGTTACTGTCGAGACATCTCTATATTATTATGGCGCGACGCCAACATCGTCGCCATGATTTCAACAATGCATGCGGGGGAAGTGGGAGGTAAGGAGAAATATGGGCACTATAAATACAAGCCACAGGTGGTGCTTGATTATAATCTTACCATGGGAGGGGTGGATAAAAAGGATCAGCTCCTGTCCGCCCATCCCATGGAAAGACAACGCAACCAGGCGTGGTACAAAAAAGTGTTCAGGCGGCTTTTGAATATCACCATACTAAACGCCTATATCATATATAAAACCCGGCACCCACGCACTTCACAACGCGACTTTAGGACGAGCTTGGCCAACGAAATGATTGCTGCATTTAGGCCCCCTCAGGTAGAGCGCCCGCTTGAGGTGGTCCGGGAAGTAATGGTTGTGGAGAAGGGCAAAATAAGACGTCCTATCCTGAGAGGCAATCATTTCGTTGGTGTTGGCCGTTCAAAGTATTCGAAGTGCGTGCTGTGCAAAAACGCACGATCAAAATATATCTGCAAGCAATGCGATGTACCGCTTTGCTTGCAGATATGTTTTGAAAATTACCATACGGCATTGTAAGTAGCGAGCATCCGTCCGCCCATCCGATAAATAAATGTATAAATAATTTTATAGATAAATAAAATATTTAAAATAATATTTTAAACAATTATTTAAATAAAATACGAATTTATCAGTTATTATTATTTCACTTTATTTATTTTAATACTCGTTAAAAAATACATTTTTTACTATAGAAAATACAAAAATATTATAAAACTAATCTACAGTAAAAAATATATCAAAACGGTGGATCACCGGCCGCGAAATTATTATTATTATTTCACTTTATTTATTTTAATACTCGTTATAAAATACATTTTTTACTATAGAAAATATAAAAATATTATAAAACTAATCTACAGTAAAAAATATATCAAAACGGTGGATCACCGGCCGCGAAGCTAGGCTCAAGCAGCCGGTGACTAGGGTTGCAGACAGAGGAACTTCCTGACGATACGCGCCGAATCCAGGAGAACCGCTTTTTGGATCTGACCCTTGATCCAACTTCCTAGCGAGAGTCTCTTGAGATGTTTATCGAGGCTCTTCGCTATTACCCCGTTAACCGAAACGACTATCGGGACGATGGTCGCTGAATCAACATCCCACATGCTGACAACCTCGTTAGCCAAATCAAGATATTTACTGAGTTTATCTTTCTCAGCTTTAACGAGGTTAACATCATGTGGTATGGTGACATCAGCAAGCACCGCCCATCTTTCTAACCGGTCTATCAGTACAATATCAGGCTTATTTGCAAGAATAGTCCTGTCTGTAATGATAGACCGGTCCCAATAGAGCGTGGCACGGCTGTTTTCGAGAACTGGCGCTGGTGTGTATTTATAGTATGGAACTTCAGGACCAGTAAGGCCATATCGGAGAGCAAGTTGTTGATGTATAATTTTGGCTACTTGGTTGTGTCTGTGCAAGTACTGAGAGTTAGCTAGGTGCGAACAACCCGAAAGTATATGACGAAGGGTCTCCCCTGGAAGATGACACGCTCGACAGATATCGATCGTGCCATCTTTCATGATATACTTTCGGTAATTGTTCGTCTTAACTACCTCATCCATAATTGCACAGACAAAGCCTTCGGTTTCCCCAAAGAGGTCACCGAAACGTAGCCAGTTTACTGAGCTTAGGAGATCTACATCAGGACCTGTGAGGACCTTGTAGAATCTCCCATGCAGCTCTTTGCTTTCCCATATGGCCTTCCTGTCCTCTATACTCATCACTATAGGTTTACGCCAGTTCTCGTTAGCTAAGGAGAGAGGAGTAAGGTTCTTATCAACTGCAACTACGTCGCGATGCATTTGGTATTCGGCTTGATGGAAATAATTTCTGAGATTGCAAACCTCACGGTTGTGTAGGGTCTTAGCGCTTAAAAAGCCTCGACCGCCACATTTCCGTGGGATGTACAATCTCATTACCGAAGATCGGGGGTGTCGCATGCGATGAGTAGTTAAAAGTTGACGAACCCTACAGTCCAAGGCGTCTAGTTCAGTCTGAGTCCATCTTAGTATGCCAAAAGTATAAGTAAGCAAGGGCATAACCCAGCCATTGAAGGCACGCACCTTGTTGCCACCCGACAATAGGCTATTTAGCACTTTTGTAAGGCGGCAGAAGAAGCGTTCCTTCACCGACTGTTTTATTTCCCCGTCCACTATACCCAAGGCTTCTGGCATACCAAGGTACTTATAAGTTTCACCCTCTGAGAGAGATTTGAGGGACATAAGCTCTGAAAGTTGCAAATTACTAGAATTTACAACTTTCCCTCGTTGTATTTGTATGACCGCACACTTATCAACGCCGAACTCCATGTTAATAGCACTACTGAATATCTGTGTGATATTCAAGAGGGCCATTAACTGTGTTTCATTCGGCGCAAATAGTTTGAGGTCATCCATATACAACAAGTGAGAAATAACCTCACCCTCTCTCCGAAGGCGATAACCTATTCCTGAATCTTTCAGTAGGGTACTGAGTGGATTCAGGGCTAGACAAAACCACAAGGGACTCAGACTGTCGCCCTGGAATATACCTCTCTCTATCCTTATCAGATCAATGGTCGCAGGTGGAATAAATCGGCTGCCTGGATGACGAAGAACCGTAGTCCACTGTCTCATACATGATCCCAAGAATGATCTTAGAGTAGTATCTACTTTATACAACTCTAAGACCCTCTCAAGCCAAGTATGAGGCACCGAATCATAAGCCTTCTTATAATCGATCCATGCAGCCGATAAATTCCCTCTGCCACGTTTGACCTTTTGGCTAATGGCCATGTCAATGAGGAGGAGCTCCTTAGTACCACGGGACCCAACCCTACATCCATTTTGAGCAGGTGCCAAAATATTGTTCGTAACAATATGTGTGTTAATTTTTGTGGTCAAGATGGATGTAAGTAGCTTATAGATCGTTGGTAAGCACGTTATGGGTCTATAATTCTTTGGTTCCGCAGTACTACCAGACTTATGGAGCAGGAAAGTTACACCCGTCGTCATAAAAAGTGGGAGCGAACCGATCTCAATTGCTTTTTGGAATTGTGTGGCCAGAACTGAATGTGAGCATCGAAACCATTTTAGCCAAAAGTTATGCAATCCATCCGGGCCAGGACTTTTCCAATTATGGGCCGAGCGGATCGCATTACTTACATCCAACGAAGAGATAGTAATAGCGTCCATGGTTTCGATGTTTTCACATTCAGTTCTTACCACATTCATCCAGTCCGCCTCCGTGTGTTCGACAGGTAAAGACCAGATGCCTCGCCAAAAATCATTTCCAGTTTCGGCATCCGGTACTTGACCATCGGACACACGTAGATCGGTTTTCTCCCAGTCTCGGTAAACTTTCCTTTGGTCACTTTGAAAGTTGCGATTCTGCCAAAACCTGTCAACTCGCTTTTTATACCTTTTTATACGGCTTGCCCACGCATAGACTTTTTGTTTTAGGTAGTCTATGCGCTCTGTAGCACAGGCTAAATAGGCCTGAGGTTGAATTTCAGTTCCGTCAAAAGCCTGTGTCACAAAGCGCATAACCCGAGGTCTATGGTTGCCTTCCCTAAAACATATAAGCTTAGCTATGAGGGTCCTAAACCTACTGATACGCCTCTCTATCCTCTGTTGCCAATTAGGGGTACTGCAAGCCTGGCGCGGAGCGCGGTCACAGTCCGGAAACTTTACCCGCGCAACACGACAGGCCGCGATAGCCCCACAATAGAGAATAGAGTGCGTATCAGTAAGATCACTACTAGCCAGCAGATAAGGGACTAGTAGTGGGTTCAAGGCCCCCACTATAGCTAAAGCACGTCTATGGGTGGGAAAGCGAGGTAGGCGTGGTCTTACACTACAGTTTCTAAACTTAAGAATCGCTTCTTCCAAAGCCCTCCTCAATTGCTCATTACTATGGGTACTTACCTCAATACTCTCGTGATTGACATCTTCTACAGTATAATCAGGTTGGGAAGTCACTGATGTTGATGTAACTTGTCGCTGTGGCGACGATGTAGCAGCCTGATTACACTGCGGACGGTCCGCCACTTGAGCACTGAGATTCTCTCGCCGTAGTTGATCAAGTATAGAGTCATTCAACAGTTTTGAGCGTTGAATGACCCGTACCTGATCGGATAGCCGTTGCGTGTTAACGACGACAGTTGGTTCAAGGGCCTGAAACAACGGCAGCATCCTGGAACGGTAAGCGGTCAGATTAGTTCCTCCGTCTGTAGCCCTATAGAATGCGCGCATGACGTTCTCATTTATTTCTTGCGTCCACTTCATGCGCCGCACTCTTCCGTCAGCGGCGGGGGCCGGTCGCGGGGCTGCGAGCCCTGCAGGTCCCAAGCCAGCTGACAGCGGGGGTCGACCTCGCCGCACAGGTGGTCGCGGCGGTCGAGGCGACGGCGGCAGCTCGTCTTCGCTGCTCAACACATCACTCGTCTCAGGCGGCGTTTGGAATTCCTCTTCATCAGAGGACGAGGATGTGGAGCTAGCCGAGGCGGGCTGCGGTGATGGTATTCGGAGTGCATTTGTAGCCGCCCTTGTCTTTGATCTTGTGTTCATATGTATTTAGGTCTTCATTTTTACGTTTTTATGCTTTATTCTGAGTTGTTTTGTAATAAATTCAAAAAATATAAATAAATTTTACATAAGACACGACTGTCACGGGCGGTGACTTTTTTTTTTTTTTTTTTTTTTTTTTTTTTTTTTTTTTTTTTTTTTTATTTATTATTATTATATATATATATTTTAATTATTATTATTATTAATAATAATAATAATTATATTATAATAATAATTGGTAAATTCGTATTTTATTTAAATAATTGTTTAAAATATTATTTTAAATATTTTATTATCTATAAAATTATTTATACATTTATTTATCTATTTATAGAGTGGAGACTGCCCCCCACTTTCCCCGCATGTATAGTGTTTTACAAACTAATGTAAGTAGAATATAGTACAATATGTAACGATTCTATAACCAAACTCCAAGTGAGTTGTAAAAATTATTAAATTTAAAATGTTCTTTGTAAAATTGTAATTTTTCTATTCCTTTGCTTGTAATTTTCGTTGTTAATAAATTTGTAAAATTTAAAATGTTCTTTGTAAAAAAAAGATTTTAACGTAGATACCTAATTATTCAATTAAAACATAATTATTCAATTAATATGTTCCTTTTAAAAAAACGTATTCGTAATTTCTTTGCATAATTTTTTGACAACAAAATAATATTATTATTAATAATAATAAAATATAATTATTTATTATTAATAATAATAACAAAATATTATTTTGTTTATATTTATAATATTTTACTAACGAAAAACCGAAGACTACAATTAAATATCCAACTTAAAATATTTACAATTGAAACAATTGAGCTAACTGCAGACTGTTGTAAACAAACTACAGGTAGCTTAACTGTTTCATATCAATACTACCAATATTCTAAAGTTTACATCATGTAATACATTACTTCGAACTAATGCACGAGAACGTGTTACCCTTGAGATCGCACCTTAAATCGGCGGCCATGTTGGCTTACAAATGCCGGAAAAGTGTTAAAATTGATTATTTCAACACTGTTTTTTTCTGATCTATGTTTTGATTTTGTGTCCTAGACTTGAACAGTAATAAACTAGACCATTTTTATGATTTTATACATATGTTTAACTGGCAGTTGGTAGTAAGATTTGTAACTAATAGACCTTGCTAAAGTACCTCGTCGTCTCGATGTAAATGGCTCCATTGTTTGAATAAAAAATAATTATACCCTCAATTTTCACGGTACTTTAAAAATTCTTTCAGGATATGAAGCGTCAGACTTTGGCCTTTCTAGCAATGTGCATATTTTTGTTCTAGACATTTAAAATTATAATAAAAATTGAATTTTACTTCCGCCTCTTGATACGGCACTTTTTCACTGACGCGATAAATATTCAGTGGTTTTGTCTATTTTTTAGGATGTATTTTTGTACTAGCGATGTCGGTATTTTTATGTTAATATTAAGTTAAGTTCATGAACTATTAAAATAAATAGAAAAAATACTATGTTATCCGTTTTATTTTCAAATTAATACCTTTTTTCCAAAACTACATCTCATTTATCACCTAGGACAAGTTTGCCCTTGAATTACATAATATTTTACTACTACTACTCGTCAGATTGTTTTTGTAACTCATTGCTTAGTTATTCAACTACCTCTCACAAAAATTTTATCACAAAGTCTTAGTTACGAAGCCCTTGAGACCATTTTTTACAATTGGCGGGAACATCTGGCATTTCGCGGCGAATCACCGCGGGGCGGCGGGCGCTCGTGAGCGTTTTCCTACACGACATGGGGCGCGTGAGTCGACACAAAAACTACATACAGACGAACATAAAAACCTCCTCCTTTTTTGAAGTCCGTAAAAATCAAAATTTGGTTGCATAATATGGTCTGAACAGAAATTATACTTACCTATTGAAATTATTGCTTACGTCAGTACATACAACAAGCAAGCCATAATAAAAATAAAAAAGTAGGTATTTCAGTCTGTGACTTCCCGCCATTTTTATAATTTCTTGCAGCATGTTGCATGACACCTTTTATCAACTGTTTAAGTTATGTTAGAGGTAACTTTTACTCACAGTTTGTTGCGAGCCACTTCGCGCTTCCACAAAGCTTTATTAATTGGTCGTTTTCTTGAGTGTTTATAGTCACATTTTGTGACTAACTGCATCAATTCGTCCATTATCTTTTTTTTAATTAATTAAAATGCAATCACACAACTTCACTGATTATCACAAAACACCTCAGTCCGCCATACTGTTTTCCCAGTCACGAGGTGCGAACCGAGCGCTCTGATTGGTTGATTCTGTTATAGAGGATTTTGAAATTCACCCCCGCCGTTTTAGCGGATTCTGATACCAAGCATAGTGTTGAAGTCTCAATTTATCACTGTTATAGAGGGAAATGCTTGGAAATGATATGCTTAGTTTGTAGAGAAATGAAACAGCTTTACAGCGGCATACATAACATGATTTTGATGAAAAACCGTTTTAGCGGGATTTGCTTCTATACGCCTCATATTATTCCTTAATTTTTGAAGTAATTTCTATAATGTGTTACTTGCACATATCTCATTGTAAAGGTAGTGGACTTATTGCTTTGTTTTCTTCAAGATACACATCGTTGAATTGAAGGTTACCATGTTCGTAGATGTATGTGTTTTTTCAGGCTATTTTTTATCTTTAGGAAGGCAGAAGTTTTAATCAATTCATTATGTAGACTCACGGATTGATATTGTTCCGGTATTCCATATCGTGGGCGTAGAGCGAAAAGTCACCAATTCGCTGTTTGGCCAAAATTGAGTTAGACATGTCATGAAAATCACTGTTTTTTTCTGCATTTTTCAGTCGTACTACCTTGTCTATAACTATCTTAGTTTTCATTTTAGAATATACGAAAAAACACTAATTCTATATTTGGACTAAAATATTGCAGTCGAAAACTAATTAACTTACTTAAGTATTTTTTCTCTACTTGGAGAAATACGCAATCCGAAATCTAAGTCGAGTTGGTTACTTTTCCTTATAAAAAAATTGGTCCTTACAAGAACACAAAACTACCTTAATCCACTTGATTAATTTTGTATGACTGGTTCGATACAAAACACGAAAGCGAAAACTAACCAAGTCTAGTTACTGACTTCTCTATCGACTTTTATTGAAAAATACGCTATCTTTGTACTAGCAAGAAATCATTAAACTGAGTTAAAGAGTTATATCCTAATAATAATGGCCACAAAGCTTTGTTTTGAATAGTCGCTAAAGAATTTTGATGATTTTTCATTCAAAGTCTCCGTTCAAAGCGCGAATTTGACACTCAACTTAGATGTACCGATTGTACCGATTGTCCCTATTAACAATGTCGGATATACATTTTTACCTATTTTCACTTTTTTACATAAATAGCATCACAATAAAAAGATGCATGTTATACAATTATTTTTTTAATCAAGAACCATGTAATTACGTCAATTTCTAGGCTAATATTGTCGATAGTAATAACATTGTCCAAGCAACAATGTTGGTAGTGACAGAACCGGCGTTGTTTGCGGGAGGGGGAAGCGCGAATGCGCGCGGTTCTGCCACTTCGCACTTTGTTGTTGGGGGAGCGCACGCGCGGCCGATATTGATAGTAATAATTTGTCTTTGTACGGTTAAAAGTGAAGATCCCATCATGTAGAGACGTTCTAAACGGATTTTAGATCTAGTAAATTTTAAGAAACAAGATCCTGTTTAGGAAGAGGCAATGAGTGACTGTCAAGATAATCCTATAATTACCTACAGGTATCCAGGTAAGCATCCTTTATACATATACCTACTATGGTCAATAGAATGATTGTAGCTTTTACGGCAAAATCAATAATATAACGATAACCTAGGTACCATTTTTTATTAATAATTAATATTTTGCTTATTGTAGCTATATTCCGGTGAATAAAGTAGGTTCCGGCAGATACAACTATTTTCGTTGGACTTTAAATAGACAATTTAGTCGGATATACCACTTCCTACATTATTACATGGTCATATAGTGGATCATTTTGTCGGATGTACCACTTCCAACATTCTTACATGTAACCTAAAAGCAGCTTTTATGTCGGATGTGTCACTTTCGACATTATTACACGTAACTCAAAGTTAGTCAGTCGGTCAGATGTGTCATTTTCGCGTTTTCCTTCCTAAGCGCCGCGTTGGCAAAGTAGGATAGTGCTCGAGTTTCGACACAAAGGTCGAGAGTTCGTATCCCAGCCGTGTATAATGGCATTTTGTTCGTTTTTTTTGGATTATTGGTAAAATCAAAAATCTTTAAAAAGGAATACCTACTTCGCTTCTTATTTTACTTATCAGTTGGATCTTTCATTGTTACCTAGTATTTTAGTTCTAGAAAATTATAAAATCTGCAGATTGAGAGTCTTCACCAGTACGTGAGCATTATGATAAGGAATTGACACAGTGTCCACAAGATCTGATGCATGATGTATTCAATGACAGCGACGAATCTGTAAATACTTCTGCGGCCGAAGAGAGAATTCCTGAAGAGGGGCATCCCTGAAGAGATTTTTTTTTCCATAACAGAAAAACGCAGTACGTATGTGAAGTCCGTAAAGAGGGGAAGGACACCGTAACCCTAGACTCGAGCCATCTTCTCTACTTTCGCGAAGGTGACAAAATATCCCAGGGTGGCGTAGGTTGTCGTCAAAGAGGCTAGCTACGTTAGCTACGTAGCTCTAGCAACGTTCTCCAGTGTCTCGACCATGAAGCAAAACTGATCCTTCGGCTATCCAAGCGGTATAGCATGTAGGTAATTCAGGTCTACGCACCGACCTCGGGACACTCGGATGATGTTTCGGGAAACTTTAATTGCCAGGTGGGAATCCAGACTGGAAACGAATCTCAAATAGGCCCAAATGGTTATGGAGTTAGGAATCACAGGGGGCAAATGCTTGTCAACTTCCTTGAGAAAGAGGGGCTGTTCTTAATGAACTTTTTCTTTAAGAAACAGCCCCAACGGAAGTGGACATGGCGAAGTCCCCACACTGTGAGTAAAATGAGATCGACTTCATCATGACGGATAGCAAGCACATAATTCAGAGATATCTCAGTGATCAACAGGTTCAATACCGGATCTGATCACCGAACGCTCCGATTCACTCTGAATATCAACTTAAAGCTTGAAAGAAACCGTCTGATGAAGTCCACGTTCTGAACTAATCCAATTCAAATCAGGCGAGCACCGAGAAGTTTCAGGAGCTTCTCGGGGATATATTTTTGCCCTAGAACCCAGTGATGACGCTGACGAGACCTGGTTGAAACGTTGAGGTACAAGAGCATTAAATTCTGCAGAAAGCAAGGTACTGGCAGGAAATCCAAACTCCAAAATAAGTGGGAAAGTCTGTGGGAATGTTTGTGTTATAGGTAATCTCTGTAACTACTTAAGTTATTTAGATGAAATTTGGTATGTAGATAGTTTAGGACCTAGATTAACACATAGGATATAATTTGGAAATTTTAACCTCTGAGGGGGTTAAAGTTTGTATGGAAAATGATTATTCCTTGGTTTGATTCACTCAAAACTCGTTACAAATAAATTACAAAGTAAATAATTAAACACGTAATTTTAATTTTGTTCCTTGTTATTTCTGTTTATGCTTAACATGTGTTTTTATTATATCTCTATAAAAGAACGATAATTGCATTTTATTACCAACCATTTTAATCTCTATTATCTAATTAAATAAATTCAAAACATAAAATAGACTAAAATATAGGTTCTAGAATAATTATTAATATACCTTTTAAATTTTTATAGCTAGTCCTATTTTAACTAACTCAAGATAATTCTAGTTTAAAATAGCTTAATATGGGCGAAAAGTCACCAACTCTATTTAACAAAACAATAACCAAAAATGTCGGTGCAGGATCTGAGGGCGAAAAATAACCAAGTGAGTTTTTCGTCAAAATCTATTAAAATGAAACAAATTACATTACATGTAGTACTTTAAATGTATGCGCTTATCTATTTCCTATGAAATAACACCATACAATTTGAAATATGTCGTACCAAACGTAAGTTATGTTTTTTTTTCTTTTGAAAATCTTTAAACCTTCATAACTCACAACACCAAATGACCTAATTGGTGACTTTTCGCTCTACGCCCACGATATACTTTGACATCACATGTGAACGTGACATAGAATATTTGAAAAATCAAATCACTTGAACTCAAATAAGTTTAGGACAAATAAATTTTCCATTTTTAGTTGAACGCCCAAGTTGTAGTTTTATATTAGTAAGTTCTTCGTAAGGTGTTTTCATAAAAACAATGTGTCTCTGTAAAACAAAGGTTTTTATTGTGAGGTGATACAAAAAGCGAAACTTAACACAAACTTATTAAAAATCTTACCTGTAAAACAAGAAACGACAATTATGTTCCTTTATTTATTAAAACCTTAAATTATGATATTTTGTACAACACAAAGATTATTTTCCAGTTTCTAATTTTAGTTTACAACGTAGATCCGTGAACAAGTGAGAGCGGTCATGTCAGACGTCTCTCTGACATTGACATTTCATACGCTAAACAAAACATCAATTTAATAGGTACAATAGATATTCTGCCTTTATATATAGTTCAATTTTTGCTGAAAAGATGAGAGATTTGAGATTTAGTAATCTTCACTAGTGTGAAGAACTTAAAAACACGTCACAAGATATTATGTCAGTAATGACAAGAGCACAAAAGAATGGAAGAGCAAAGACAGGTAAATGAGTCTTTTCACAAGGATTCCACCCATGTTTGGCCTAGCTACCCGAACATGGTGGAAATTTCAAAAAAATCGGAAAAAAAAACAGAATTAAGTTTTAAAGGGGTATTACACCTTCCTAAATATCGGAGACTAAATTCAGAGTCCGTTTTAGGACACTAAATTCAGTCGCCGAAGCTCCCGATTACACGTTCACTGATTCAGGGCTCTAATTCAGTCGCTAAGGACGAGTGACAAGGGACGGACGTTTCGATCGACCGATGTAGCGCGGTGGGCGAAGGTCCGCCTGCTACGTTGCCGGTTCGATTCCGGCCTCGGAACAAATTTTTGCACGATTTGCAGATTTTTTATCGTTTTTTTCGGTGTTTAATTTCTATAGTAAAAAAATATCTATCTATGTATACATTTAATGTATTAAAAATATCAGTTATCTAGTACCCATAACACAAGCTTTGAGTAGCTTACTTTGGGGCTAGATGGTGCTGTGTGGATCGTTCAGCATTATTGATTATTATTATTTATTTATTCCAGACTATAATCTATCTCTGTGCCAAATTTCATCCAAATCCGTTCAGTAGTTTTTGCGTGAAAGAGTAACAAACATCTACATACATATTTTTTTTTGTTTTATAATATTAGTAGGTAGGTAGGAAGTAGGTAGGACTCTAGGTAGGTAGGAGTTCCTACCCGCGTAGTTCCCGTTTCCGTGGGAATTCCAGGATAAAATATCCAAATAGTCTATGCGTTATTCCAGACTATAATCTATCTCTGTGCCAAATTTCATCCAGATCCGTTCAGCCGTTCTGGCGTGATTCAGGAACAAACATCCATCTATCAATCCATCCATCTTTACTTTCGCATTTATAATACTAGTGGCCCGCCCCGGCTTCGCACGAGTAGATCAGTAGGTATAAGTAGCCTATGTGCTATTCTATTCCTGACGATAATCTATCTCAGTTCCAAATTTCATCCCGATCCGTTCAGCCGTTCTGGCGTGATTGAGTAACAAACATCCATCCATCCAAACTTTCACATTTATACCAAACTAGCAGCGCCCCGCGGTTTCACCCGCGTAATTCCCGTTCTTGTGGGAATTCCGGGATAAAATATTCAAATAGGCTATGCGTTATTCCAGACTACAATCTATCTCTGTGCCATTTTTCATCCATATCCGTTCAGTAGTTTTTGCGTGAAAGAGTAACAAACATCCATCCATACCTACAAACTTTCACGTTTATAATGTTAGTAGGATATTAGTCGAATAAGTGTGATCGATCAACAATCCTTACCGATAATTTGCGTATGCATACAAACAAAGAAAAACGTGCGCTCGCGACGGTGGGCGAGCGGCGACTGAGCTTCCTAAATGTGATTACACCCTTCCTAATTAGGCGCCGATGTAGATTTAGAGCGTCGGAAGCCGTTCTTCTTCCTAATTAGTTTCCTAAATCGGAAGCTACCTTCCTAAATGCTATTAAACTATCCTGAATTTAGGAAAGACTAAATTTAGTGTCCGATATTTAGGAAGGTTTAATACCCCTTTTAGAACGAGAGACTATTACAAAACGTTGAAACATACGGACTGTATTACCAGTCAAAATGATTTTATAGTATACTTGCCATCTTTATTGACATTGTGTATCAAACCTAGTTCTCGGTCGTGTACAAAACGAGCTTTCCTCGCGAGAGAATTAGATACGTTTTGCAACACACAAAATATAAAAAAAAAGAAATACAAAAAAAAAACACTCTCACACTCCTTCCAGCTTCAATATCAATCTGCCTCCAAGTACCTAATGTGCCAAAATTGGCGGGTCGGAGACAGCTCCCAGTCTAAATAAAACGCCTCAGGCGCCCACTGAACAAGGAGTTCACTGATCAGATACTCCTCGGGGTCGGGCTGAGGGGGCACAAAATCGCGTGCCCCTGCGGCGCGCGTCAAAACACGCCACGTAGTAGGGCACGACGCTGCTGTCCGGGCTCGTTTCGCTTTCGGCGAAGACGTACAGAAAATCCACATCATGGTGGAGGCCGAACAGGACACACCGTGCCCAGATCTCCTCAAGGATGGCATGATTCTCAAAGTACAATGAGAAAATAATCAATAACTATGATAATTTAAACGCCGCCCGCTATTTTCCAGGGAATAATGAGTAGCATTATTAGAAAGCATAAGCTGTCAGATTTTACTGTCAATAAGTGCTCTCACACAAAACTGCGATGCGATGTCACACGAACTTGATATGCGAATTTCTGCGATACGATTTTGTGCGACAAACCGTTCCTTCCAGTAGGAATCGAGAACTTCGAGTCGTTTCTTCACATAAAGCGGAGTTTTGCGTTCACCTCCATCTTTCTTGAAGTTGCGTAGGAGTCTTTGTATCTCCTCTAGCAGTTGAGTTTGCTTTTCCAGAATATCTTCGATATCCATGGTGTTGAGTTGTTAGTTGTAATACCTAGTTGTAAAGTAGGTAGATGTTGTGGGTGGTGTGGTACTAACCTTTCAGTATGTGCGACTTCTCAATGCAACCGGTGAGACCGGTTGTTGTTTGGAAGTTTTCACGGTTTAATAGTTGTAAGTTTAAAGTAAAGTTAGCGGTCGCGAGTGTACGCTGTTACGTGTTTTCCTAAGGACAGTTGTTTGCAACAGGCTGTAAAATCACGTCATAACGTAATTCGCTGACCCGCGGGAACATGCAGCTCTGTATGGTATGTAAACCGTACAGTAGGGTAACCATACCTTCAAGTTTAGTCAGCCGTATAGGACGTGTTTTTAGGAAGCGTACGATGGATCGCAAAATGATTATTGTACTGCTTTTATTTTTAAATAGATATAAAAGAAAAAGAATATTCTGAGTTCATCCATTTATTACGATTATGAACTCTGATGGGAACTATTTTACGCGGTACTATGGGTTGATAACTGAAGAAGATATTTTTTTTTACAACCCAAAGAAGGCGGCTCAGGCGCCGCGCTTTCTTTCTCTAAAGTCTCAGAGAGGACTTGAAGGAGGGTCACCAAGTATGACGTAATATGGCAGGAATACGCGATGCAAATGAGATCGGACGTTATCGTGCGAGTTCGCAGATATTTGCGATGCGATGCGAGTTCGCAGTTTTGTGTGGGAGCCCTTACATAGATGATATTTCCGTATTGTTCTGAAACGTTTGAAATAAACATTGAGCACTTATCCTTGTTATTGGAAGCAATCTTAAAAGAAGGTTTTAAATTTAAGTTCTCGGCACAGGATTCTGTAAAATATCTAGAATAGAATAGAATTTCTAATTCCAAAAACACAAAAATAATACGTCGATTTTTAGGAAAAAACAATTTCTATGGAAAATATGTGCCAAATATTTCAATTATACTGGATCCTTTATAAAATTTATTAAGGAAAAAGGAGAAAAAATCGTTTGGTCTGATAAATGTCAAGAATCCTTTGAAACTATAAAAAAACTACATTGTTGAAAACCTATTTTAGCTATCTTTGATCCAGACTTGCCAATTCATATTTATACAGATGCTAGCATACAAGGTATAGGTGCGATTTTAAAACAAATTCAACCCGGCGGTGATGAAAAGCCTTGCGCATATTTTTCAAAAAAATTGAACGACTTCCAAAACTACTACTGTCACATAGGAAGACAACAAATGGAAAACGAGATAAAACCCTTTTATAAAGCTAAAAGTCTATTGGATAATATAAAAAAAATGCGAAAACTGTGATATCTGACAGTGCAATGTAGAGATTTGTAATGTGCCCGAGCAACGCGGCGAAAGATTTTTGAGGTTCTCAAACTCAAAAACAACTGTCAATATGACAGATAGCTCTCCATAGATTCAAAAAGTTATTACGCGGCAAATTCAAACTAAATGAAGTGTCACGCACTTCGTTTACACGTATACAGCCCGGCTGCTTAAAATCAAAACATAGTAACTCGTTCCAACAAAAATGTTCAGAAGAGCCAAAAAACGTGTTGGCTACTTTGATTCGTTCGCCCGAAGAAACCAAAAGAGATAGCGATTTGGATGTTTGGCGAAAAGTTGTGCTATATCGTTGACATTTTAGTTTGCAATACTCGTAATCGTTTTACACTATAGTTACACTTAAATCGCTCATAATTTATTTTTATTTCATTTGAATTTACCCAAATATGACTGGAAAAACAATATCAAAACTTAGTAAGTCCGCTTACTAGGTTATAAATTTGATTTTCTATTGTAAATGTAGACTAAAAAATTCATTATAGGTACTTAGTGTTTATAAGAATAACAAATAATCCCAAAGTACAGACAGCCGTGTGGCTGTCTGTACTTTGGGATTATTTGTTATTATAATAAGCTGGTTACTACAATCAGTCAAATGAAAAACGTATTTGACATTAAAGTGAGAATCGATTGAAGAAATTTGACAGATTTGTTTATATTGATGTGTGGCTGTCCGTACCTATGAATGCAGAATAAAATTAAAAATCCTGTTGACTTATAAAAAGATGTTTATTAACTTACTTCAAAGGACTCTTTAACTAAAACATGACTCAAATTCTCAACAGTCAACTAAAGCTAAAAAAATAAAGTTATGCTAATATCATTATTAATGACAATGTTAAAAACTACTCGTTGTTATTGGTAACAATTTGACCATCAATTTGCAAATCAATGGAGTTATCACTCGTGGGTAGATTCAGGTGTGTACGTGCTGCCGCGTCAAGAACTAACCGTATCTTTCCCGACTTGGCCGGGTTAAGGACAGGAAAATGGGGCAGGTACCAAATCATGCCACCAGGTGGCGCCACAAGCGCCAACTCAGCGTAACCCTGCTCTAACAGTCTTCCCATTTGTTCTGTGTATTTAATTTTTAGTTGTGGATCCTTCCGCAGCCGACGCAGCAACGAGCTGCTTGCCCTTTCACCTATCGATGCTGCGTGGGATGCAAAGGATTGGGTGGGGTCAATGATGACTCCCAGCACCTTGGCTTCGGAGACCATGCGGATCGACGTGCCAGACGCGTTGGTCCTTAGCAGAGGTGGCCTCTGCAGTCTCCCTTTCAGGGTCATGCTCTGGGACTTCGCGGCGGCGAAGGAGAGCCTATTTCTGGCTCCCCATTCTTCCACCAGTCCCAGGACAGCCGCTCCTTTCCACTCCAACTCTCTCCGAGCATCCCCCGCTACCAACACCGTCACGTCGTCCGCGTATGCCATGAATTGCACCCCAGCAGGCACCTAACGTTTTTTATTAACGTCTTCAAATCATTCTTATAAAATTACTTCTCCCATACAAAGCCCATCACCTATTCCACCTGCGCAAACTCCATCCCCTCTTCCACCTACTGAACTCCCTAATGCCTCATACACACAAGAAGTAGTTTATCAATCCCCCAACAGAATCCATACACCTGTCCCTACGATCCATATACCTGAGGGATCCATGCAAATAATTTCTGACGAATTGTATTATCAGACACAGTCTCAAAATATTTTGGCTGATGCATATGCAAGAGCTTTGAATAACGATTGTTAAAATAACCAATTATAAAAATGTAATGGAGCAAGAGTTGTTGATTAAAAAATTTTAAGTGTCTATAAACGTTTTATTAACTCGCCTTAATCATGTCCTTTAGCACTTGGTTCAGAGCCAAACATACTTCAGGAATAATTCTCGATATGAGTGTACTTGATATTTTAAAATGGTAGTGCAGGCTCGACAATCGCAATGTCAATGCCAATCTTATTTTTGGAGGTATTGCTTCTCGCCAATATGTATCCTTGTTTGCAATATTAGGCGATATTTTTTGCAATATATAATCGAAATCACTAGATGACATACGAAGAAAGTTATCGAATTCCCCTGATGGTTCTGCAATAAGGTCGCTTAACAGATTATCCATGAATTGCCTGAAAACGATAAAAAAATTCTTAGTCATGTTACGTTAACAATCTAAATATTAATATCATAACCTAAGTACCACATTAAAAAAATCTACGTACCTTGTTCTGTTTCGATGAATAGTCAGCATCGCCTTTTTCGCCATTTCTTTTTAATAACTTTGTGACTGTACACACTTCTGTAATACTTGTAAACAGTATACATATAAATCGCCGCAGCCGTAATTACTTCGACGTCCATCGCAAGTGGTTTATCAATCAGCAATGAGCCATGCGCCATTGTGTGAACACCAAGTGATAGTGGCCTACAATTGTGCATAGCAAAGCGTGGCCCATCACAGGCCATTGTGTACTGGGGGCTTTAGGACATTTATATCGCAATTGCAACAACAGTTACAAGCGCTTAAAAATTTAGTGCAACCCATAGATAAATGGGACATGCTATTAATAACAATTCTAACTAAGTTAGATCAGTACACATGTAAGCTCTACATGTGTACTGATCTAACTTCTTAGTTCAACTTGATAGAAATTTAGATGTCCTTCCAACAATGGAGGAATTTTGGAGCTTCTTGGAAAAGCGCGCTATAGCTCTTGAGGAAACATCTCCTGAATCTAAGGGACCTTACGCACTAGCGGTTGGCCGCTAGGCGGTTAGACTCGAGCGGTCCAACCGCTTAACGCGGTTTCTTCGCGGTTAGCCGCCATAGCGGTCAGCCGCGATGAAACCGCGTTAAGCGGTTGGACCGCTCGAAGGCGCGTGGCTCATAAACAAAATGGACGCCGTCGAGATAGCTTGTGTTATTTATTTTTACTCCCGAAAACAACGAAAGAAAAATAAAAAAATATACTGGATTCATCCTTTACTAGAAACACGCAAAGAATTTGGCCAGTTCGCAAGTTGTTTTCAAGAACTGAAGAAGCATCAAGATAAATTTTTCGGCTATGTTAGAATGAGTGTTTCGTCATTTGAAGAACTACTAACAGTTTTATATGACAGCATCAAAGGACAAGATACTAAATTTCGTGACTGTATCCAACCCGAAGAGAAATTAGTAATAACATTAAGGTAAGTTTGATAAATAAAAAAGTTTTAGTAGTTAATATGTTTTAATTTTAATCGCAATGTGGGTTCATACGAGTAATTGAATAAAAAAAGTAGTAAACTATAACTATTACTGAGAATTATTATTATCATTAAAAAGATCTAGATAATCAGATTCTTGAGATATCTGTGAATGTGTTGATTCAGGAGAGGTTACAGGTGGAACTGAGGGCGATGGTGGTGGGTAATTATTTCTAGCAAATGATGGTGTCTGATATCCTTGGGATGGCCCTTGGTTGTAGTTAAATGGTCGTACGTAATCCCAAGTAGAGTTACAGTAGCTGTATCCAGACGTTTGGGCTTCAGTAATGACTTGCATTATTTGAGATTTTGTACGTAGGCGTATAGGTTCAGGCACTTTTTTTATTTCACTAACCAACGACAAAAAGAAAAGTCTATCTTCATCTTCTTCCGCCTTTTTCAACTCTACATTCTTATTTAAGACGTTAATCAATTCAACTCCTATATCATCTTCTTTGTTATTCTTTTTTTTTCGTTTTGGCGGTGGTACTACGACTGGGTCAGCTACGTTTTCTGTTTCATTTCTTTCATTTTCTTGCCTTTGCATGCTTGAATCAGTTTCATTGATAGATACTGTGTCCTTCAAAAACATTAAATTATTGTAAAATATGTATTGAGTCTTTTTCTTAGCCGCTGACCACTCCTGGTAACATTGTCCTTGAGAGCTTTCACGAAATTATCCCTAATGTTCTTCCATTTCTTTTGTAATTCTTTTCCTAGAACAATACAACAAACAAGTTAATGATTTAGTCATAAAGTAATAGATTTGTTGTAATTCGTGTGACATGTGCAATAAAGATAAAATAAAAAATAATAAAATAATAATAAAATGTTTGTTTCAGATATTTTGCAACAGGTTGTACATTCACGGAACTACATTATACATTCAAAATTGGAGTAAGCACTGTAGCAGAAATCGTACGAGAAGTTTGTTTTGCAATTTGGTTTTGTCTGAAAGATATTTGTTTGCCTGAACCAAACAAAGACGCTTGGAAAAAAATTGCCAATGATTTTTTTCAAAGAGCAAATTTTCCTAACTGCTTAGGTGCTGTTGACGGCAAGCACATACGATGCATTGCACCTAATAACAGTGGCTCGATGTGTTTTAATTATAAAAGTTTTTTCTCTTTGGTTTTATTAGCAATATGCGACAGTAATTATAAATTTGTTATGGTTGATATTGGAGCTTTTGGTAAATTCAGTGACTCGTCAATATTTCAAAATTCGGTTTTCTATTAAAAAATGCAAAAAAACCAATTGGATATTCCAGAGCCACAACCGATTTCACAAAGCAGCGAGACATGTATCCCATACGTTTTTGTAGGCGACGAGGCATTTGCGTTATCTACGAATTTAATGCGCCCATACGCAAAAAAAGATTCGGATGAAACCAAAAGAACGTTCAATTACAGGCTTTCTAGAGCAAGAAGATATGTAGAATGCAGTTTTGGAATTTATGCAAACTAGTGGCGTATATTTCATAGACCTCTAAATGTTCAATTCGCTCTAGCAAAAGATATCATAAAAGCTACTTGTGTCTTACATAATTTTGTAAGAGACCGAGATGGCTATTGTTTCGACGACTCACTCAGTTGCCCTTTGCCAGAAAATGTAACACAGGAAGGATTAAGAAGGAACAATAAAACTGCGTTGAGATACAGATAATTGTTTGCCGAATATTTTATGACTGATGGGAAATTAGAATGGCAAAGAAATATGATTTAACTGAAAATAGACGTATTACTATGTTCTAAGATGTTTAAAGTATGTTTAGTTTCGTTTAAATATATGTAATAATAATAAGAAATACTTACCAAGATTTTTTTTGCCTCTGTTGTCATCTCCTCTTTTCCAAAAATATCTACTAATTCTTCCCATTGTTTCCGTTTTAAATCTCTATTCTTATAAACTGCTCCTTCACAATTCCAAATAGCTTCTCTTTGTTGAATTTCAACAATGAATTTCTCTGTGTCGAAGTTCATGGCTGCGCAACTGAAAACACGTGCATACTTCACCGGCGGCTCGCCGCAAACTAACCGCCAGTGCGTATACACAAGATGGCGGCTAGCCGCGAAGCGGGCCGCGTCACTCCATTCAACCGCCGCGGTTGAAATTTTGTGGCGGTTTAGTGCGTACAATCATAAGCGGTTGCATATTAAACTGGAAAAGCGGCTAGCCGCCCCCGTGGTTAGCCGCTAGTGCGTAAGAGCGCTAAGAGGCAAATTTCTAATAAAGTAAGCAATGTTGTTACTAAAAATAATAAAAATACATCTCTGTCCCGGCTTCAAAACGGCTCCTATAGTAGACCGTACCAAATTTGTCACAGAAAAAGCTTTATGCAAAATTTGTTTAAAAAATCACACCGGTAAGTGTAGATATAATTTTACTTGCAAGGTCTGTAGAGCAGGGCACAATACCCTCCTGCATGAAAACAGTGCTCCAGACGCTGAACAATCAGTTAGCTTGCATTCACATGACAATTCAGTGAATGTTTTGTTGCCCACTATCAGGGTAAAATTAATAGACAGACATGGGTCGGAGATCTTTGTCAAAGGGCTTCTTGATTCAGGTAGCCAAATATCCTTTGTAACCACAGATCTAGTGGCTAAGTTAGGATTAAAAATAAAAGAACAAAGCAGTAATGTCATTGCTATTGGTAACAACAATATAAAAATAAACAAGTGTGTAGATTTAACCATACACTCTCCAGTGAATCATATCAAACTTGATGTAACATGCAATGTGGTTGACTCCATCACATCTAAAACTACCCCAACAATCTTTTGATGTTTCAAAGCTGAAAATTCCTCAAAATATCTGCTTGGCAGATGAAAGATTTAATATCTCTGAAACTATATCAATTCTTTTGAGCGCTGAAATATATTTCAACATTTTGTTGGATGGTCAGGTTAAATTGAATAGTGGTCCTGTATTACAAAACACTCTGTTTGGGTATCTAGTTGCTGGGAACATTCCCAAAAATTCTATTGAGCAACATAGTGCACTATCAAATAAGGTTGTGAACTTTGCCATTTGTGCTAACCAAAAGTTAGCCAAAACTGCTCCATCACATTTTCTAACTTTTGGTTAAAAAATGTACTGATACTTGAATGGTGTTATTTGAAAGTGCTTAATATACATAGTTAGTCCTGGGGGGCTGATGTTCTGTACTAAACCTGCTTGAATATTTACGCTTCTTCGGGGGTCTGCCCGCCATTTGATATATTTTCTTTCTCCTCTTCTTCTAAAGAAATAAAATCACTGCAGACTGACAGCATTGATTTTTGTTTTTTCTCGTTGTCCGAAGAAACATCATCAGTCACCAGCGACTTTTCGACTATCGTCAACTCTTTGTTATCGACCTTAAAGGAGAAAATATATTAGATAAATATTCAAATAATAATAACTATTGTGAATGTATGTAGGTATATCCTCACATCTCTATCTGGTAATAAGTATTATTTTTCATTTTACTGTACTCAGTGACCTACACCATTAACTTACCCAAAAGTCAGCATCAAATAAATCTTGGGAATTGTCAGGTTGTATTGTAGAGGCAGCTTAGGGATTTAACAGATGCAACAGGAGCAGTTTGATTTTTTGGAAAAAGGTTTGAAAGTGTCCGAGCTTTGGTTATTCTTAACTGCCTAATTGTTTCTAGGCCACAGCACTCGCAATAATTGAAATTATCTGCAAAAATATATTATACAATTAATAATGTAGAGCATAATGTAGCCGCATGAAGGGCGATAATGCGATAATGAATTCATTTCATTATCGATAAAAACGGTGAAAAAATCGTGTCTGTTTCTGTATGTGTTCATGACACCTCAACACAGGCTATGCATGTGGTCATTTATTATTATTTGTCGAATTATAGAGAAAAAATATTGAGCCGCTTACCGAGTATAATGTTGTCGCATTCCACACATCGACTGCACATTTGCTTTTGTTTGCCATCTCTTGCAAATATATTGCCATTACAAAAATTGCATGTCACTGGAAGTAAATAAGTACTTATTTTATTTTTAAATGCAGAAGGCTTACAATCCACACTTTAAGAAGAAAATAAAACAAAATTCACTTAAATACACAACCTGCCTACATACCTACTAAAATACTACTCACCATCTTTACGAAGAGCCCTTCGCTCCATCCATTTTCCACAATTGTGACAATGTTTACCAAATGCACGGAGATTCGGCTGTTAACAAAATGATATAGGTATCATCAAACAAAAGACTAAACGAAGACAGAGACACGACCACCGAAACATTTTATGAAATACTTACGATTTTCGGCATGATGTGTGTAATCCAAACAAAGTAAATGACAATGACATTTGAACAACTAAATGACATTTGAACTAAAACTTCGACTTTAAGGTTATGGTTAATATTCTTCTTTCTATGGTTTTTATCGCAATCGGCCAATCTTAGGTTTAAAGAAAAAACACATAACAAAAAGTATATCATAAAAAAGTGTCAAAAACAATATTTTCGCGAAACGTCAACGACTGAAGAAAAGTATTTTTTGTTATGATTCACTAAACGTTGGCGAGGCGTATCTAAGCGCTAGTGTGGAACGGGACGTTTATTAACTACCCAAGATGGCGACTGTGGTTTGCTTGTCAGTGCAATTGAAATTTAACGAAATTCTCCATAATCCGAATTTTGCGGATATATGTTGTCGACTCAAAATTAATATTTTTTTATGTTTTGTTATTCATATAAGGTTTCGATCGAGTCCACCGTACCCTTTGACGAAATTATTAATATAGATTGATAGCAAAACCTGAACATGTGTTTGTAAAAAGCATAACGACAGTAAACAATCGACAGTCATCGACAATCACATCGAATCTTACATATGTGAACAAATTTCAAATGTGTTGTCCGAGTATGGATTAAATAAGTTTGTGACGGTGATTGCAGACAATGCCAACAACATGCAAAGAGCTATTCGTCTTGTTAAAGAAATAAACCCGAACATAACAGGCCTCAATTGCGCAGCTCATACTCTTCATTTGCTATGCAAGAGTATTATTAGAATTGATGTAATAAATGCTTGCAAAGAATAATATCTTAATACCTGTTAAGAATAATTTAAGATAAAAAAAAAAACTGTTTTGTTCGTCAAGTTTTCTAAGCATGAACTTTAAAGCATGATTGTATCAGCAGTGTAAAGTGACGCATCACGTCGGCATAGTGACAGAACCGCTAGTTTTACAACATTCAAGCTATGATGAATCTCGGTCAGTGTTTGAATTGGTCTACAGACCCATTCTACCACAACCCAGTCATAAGTGAAGTGATGACATGAAGACGTTTTAAAAAAATCACAGAAAACTTGCACTTAAGTGACCGAGCCAGAGAACTACAGCGTACTCAAGTAGGGTATGATAGATTGGGTAAAATCCGTCAAATAATGGATATTTTGAATGAAAGTTTCAAGGATAATTGTATTGAGTCCCAGACTCAATCAATCGATGAGAGTATGGTCAAATTTAAGGGAAGAAGTAGCATGAAGCAATACATGTCCAAAAAAACAATCAAAAGAGGCTACAAGGTCTGGGCAAGATGCGACTCTGAAACTGGGTATTTGCATCAATTCAGTGGCAGATGTGAAACTAATGAAGATGGTGATGGAGGACTTGGTTTCAAAGTCGTCATGGAGTTGTGCAGAACAGTGCAGGTTGACACCCTAATAGCTTTTGATAATTTTTTTACCAGCCTGCCATTGATGGAGATGCTGCATCAGAGGAAAATTTATGCAGTTGGTACTGTCAGAGTTAACAGGAAAGGATTACCACCACGTCTTTTACCACACAAAAGCGACAAAAAAGAAAATAAGTTGAAGATTGGGGAATTCATGTTCCAGTATGCAGACCCGGTGTCTGTAATAAAGTGGCGTGACACAAAAGATGTTTATATATGTACCACAGCACATGATCCTAAAAAAGTGGTTACTATACATCGAACCCAAAAGGATGGCCAAAAAGCACCAATAATTTGCCCATATGCAATTGAACAATACACTAGAAATATGGGTGGTGTGGATAGACTTGATCATTTTAGGTCATCCTACTCAATCCCTATTGAGTAGGATGACCTAAAATGATCAAGTCAAGGGAGAAAATCAACAAAAAAAATTGGTTGAGATTATTCAGGTTTATGTTGGAAGTGGCCTGCATAAATGAATAAATGAATTTTTTTTTTCGCCTTGTGGCAACACTGACGTCTAGACGTGTCAATCAGCTGATAAAATTTTATTTTATGTAAAAAATAGTTTAAAGCTGAATTATCTAGAAAATAAGTGTAAATAACATTAATTATTACCGATGTGCTTACATGCAAGTGAAATATATATCTAAATATCAACGAGAATTGTGATAAAGTGCCGTAAAAGTGTTAACGGTTTCTTGCAACCAAACCAAACTGTCAACGGCTAAGTGTTCGTATTTCGAGTAAATAAATCCATGAATCCAGCTTCTAAAACATCATACAATACTGGGCAAATCATCACATTCACTTTCGCCAACGGATGATGATAACTGGCGCTTGATCGAATCGAACGATTCTCAGCGACAGTGAACGAAGATTCGAGATAACATTTGGACGGAGATTGTACCAGAGTAACATCACTTATCTTGGGGAGTATTGTCTTTCAAATATCATACTAAATACTAACCCACACTTCACAGTTCTACCAACAGATAGGTACACTTGCTCACACTGTGAGTCTCGTCACAAATCACACAGGCTCGTTTCTATCTCTCTTAGCTTGACAAATTGTGGAAGTTGAGTTGTATGACGAAACATTTAGCCCCAGACAACACTACACTTACAATACAGCATAATAAACTATACAGAACAGGTAGTACAAATAACCTCCCCCGAAGTGGTAAATGCACTTTCATTGTTTTGTTAATTAAAGTTTCTTTTTTCTTTTGCAAAAACTACCTTTTTATTATAGAATAAACTTAGTTTTTTTTTCTGAATAAGTCTCAATTAAACTGCAAATAATTAATTGACATCAGTAAATGTTTTAGCAATCCCCTTGGTCCCAACTATTTTTATTATTCCTCCACAATCCTCCCTCTCATACTTCTACTGGTTTCTTTTACCATAGGTCACTGGGTTTTTCAAGACCCATCAAACCTCAACTTGGTTCTTACCTAACAGAGGGTGTCCTTGAAAGAACCAGCTCTCATTACCTGTCAATTTCAATTTCAACATTTAATTTCTTCACTTATTCTTCTTCTAGAAGCTCACTGTGTACTGCTATTTTTCAGGGATCCACCCAAAATGATGACCAGAAAGGCATGTGACCTGGAGGCTAAGCTGAAGCTCGCTACAGCCCAGCTCAAGGAAGCGAATGAAGACCGTGACAGGCTGCTTCGAGAGCAGGAGGATAGTGAAGCTGAGTTCCTGGCTAACCTTGGCAAGATCCAATCCCTCAAGGGCCAACTCGCTCAACTCCATGCGCATCACGAAGATGCAGTCTCAGAAGTGGACCGTTTAAATGCATGCCTGCGTTCCGTCGACAATTGCTATGAATCATATGAACTGGTGTTGCAGCAGAACAAAGACCTACAGCAAGAGCTTACAGAGTGTAGAATAAGACTTGAAAACTTAGAGTACAAGCCCTTGCCTTCCGCAACATGTTTCTATAGTACAGATCTGCAAACAGAGCTTAGTAAAATTGATCCAAACATGTCGAATGTGGATATTACTACACCATGTAGCCATGGTCACAGTCAAATGCCTCTCATAAAAGGGAGAAGTAAAATTAAAAAGTATGTCAAATTAAACCACTTCATAAGGAAGTCAGAAAAAAAAATCAAGAAACAAAAACAGCTTCTTAATAATGCTAAACTGAGCAAGGAAAAGTGCAAATGTAACTTGCAAATAGAGTTAGACTCCTGCTATAATTTAATAGGACGGAACTCAAAAGATCTAGACTATATGGCTGATAAAATAAAAACTTTAGAAAGAGCACTTCATGATGTGTCCAGTAATTATAAACAAGCCCAAGAAGATGCACAAGAACGCATTCTCAAGATGCAGGATATTTTAAATAATGAGAGTACATATGTTGAAGTACGGCATAATTGCACGCAAACTGATCTTGAGATGGCCACCATATACTGTAGCACTTTAACTTTAACGGAAGATGCTGTGAAGCTTGTGCCCCCATCACCGCTGAAGTCTCCATCTGCGTTCCTGGCGGCGCCGCCATTGCCTTCGCACGGGGCCCACTGTGGTAGCCATAAAGCACCGATTGTACCCAATGAGGGTCCAGTTCAAGCTGCACCGTCTTCAGTTAAGGATTTAGATTTAGACAATCAAAATACTAGGAAGACTGTTATATATTCAGATAAGTTGGGTGCTGGGATGGGAATAATACTGCGTGACCTTCTTTTACAAAATGTTGTAAATAATTGTTATCCACATTGTAACATAAATAGAATTACCGATTATATACAGAAAGATAACTCCCTAAATCACAGCACCACCCTAATAGTTCAGCTTGGTGAAACTTGTGTAAAACGTTCACAGTTGATTAGGCTTGTTGAAGTACTCTTAGGAAAGGTAGAGAATGGACTGGGGAAACTGATTATTTGCTCCTTCCCCTACTCAAAGTCACTAACACTCAAACAAAATGACAATTTATTTAAAAATAACTTGCTGATTTACAACATGACATGTCGTCATAATGATATATTATTTTTTGATTCTAATAATTTTATTAGTAAAACTATTTTGACTAGGGACACAGTGGACCTAACCCAACAATGTAAAAAGATAATTGCTAAATTATTAGCATACAATATTTTTGATCCCGTTATAAGTAGTATAACGCAGTTACCTGACGAGCCTGTACATGTAGTTAGTAATAGTACTAATGAGGGCATTAAAGCTACAGTGTCAGTAAACTCAAATTTAAACTGACCGCGATGACAATGGGAAAGCAAAAAGCCATGTTTCACATAGTCCATCAGAATATACAAGGCTTACCCAGCAAAATCCTAGAATTAGAATTATTTATGAACCATTTAAATGTAGATGTTATGTGTGTAACAGAACACTGGATTGTAAAGAATCAGTTACTGCCGTTTTATAATAACTATTGTTTTGTAAGTTCATATAAAAGAAAAGCTGCAATACGTGGTGGCTCTCTTATTTTAGTAAAAAATAGTTGTAAATGTAAAGAAAGAAAAGATATTGTAAAACTTTCTATTGAGAGGACTATTGAACTTTCTTGTGTGGAATTGGAGCGACATATCGTTGTGTGTGTATACCGCCCTCCTGACGCAGATCAGGTTGCTTTTGAATGTACTATGGAAGAAGTTTTGCTGAAAGTATTTACTTGTAGGAAGGATCTCATTGTTTGCGGTGACTTTAATATAGATATTTTATCAAATCCCCTTGCCGACAGATTGCTTAATTTATTCAAGTGCTTCAGTTTACAACATCTTTTTAATGACCCCACTAGGGTAACCCAAACATCTGCCACCTGTTTAGATAATATTTACTGTAGTCAAACTCCAACCAGCAAAGCAGTAATTAGGCATTTCCAATCAGACCATTATGGTCAAAGTGTTAATTTTAGCTATAATGATAGAAATAATGTAGAAAAATATACCTGCAGGCCAATAACTGAGAACCGTATTAAGAATTTTCAAAGTAGAGTAGAACTAACAGTATCTAATATATCTTGTTCTGATGACCCCAATGAATTATTTTCCACACTTTTGAATGTCATACACAAGGAACACAGTGAAGTATTCAAACTTAAAACATGCACAGTGAGAGATAGGGTCGGATTTGTTGATTGGGCCACTCCGGGTATTTATAAAAGTAGGAATAGACTCTATGACCTTTATGCTTCTAGAGAAACTATGTTACATGATCCTGCGTTTCTATTGTATGTAACCAACTATTCTAAAACATTTAAGAAAGTCTGCAACACAGCCAAATGCCTGTTTTTAAAGAATGTTATAATAAAATCATCTAATAAAGTAAAAGCAACATGGAGACTAATAAATAACGAAACAGGTAAATCAAAGCCACGTTATAAAGAAATAAGGTTAAAAATTAATAATTCAATTCTTATACATGAAAAAGATATTGCCAATGCTTTTGATGCATTCTTTTCTGCTATTCCTAAAGTTGTTACCCAGTCTCTAAACTCCTCAGCATCAATGGCTGTTAAATTTTTAGAATCTTCAGTTGCTAGATGTAATGAGAGTTTTATCTTTAGTTATGTAAATGCTGATTATGTAGTGAAAATCTTTAAGTCCATTAACATTAAAAATACTGAGGATCTCTGGGGTATATCAACAAAAGTATTAAGTTCAATTGTTAAGGAAATGGCTCCTTGTTTGGCCTATATTTTCAATAGTTGTATCGACGCAGGAGTTTTTCCTGATCTCATGAAATATAGTAAGTTAGTTCCTCTTTATAAATCTGGTAGCCACACTGATCCGGCCAATTACAGACCGATTTCAATACTTCCTGCAATGAGTAAAGTTTTTGAAAAAATTATTCTCACCCAGTTAACTTCTCACTTCAACCTTAATAGGTTATTTCATGAAAACCAATTTGGCTTCTCCAAGGGTAGATCGACAACGGATGCTGGTACAGTTCTATTAAGGCATATATTGGAGGCCTGGGATAAAGCCAAAAACGCTATTGGTGTATTCTGTGACCTTTCTAAGGCTTTTGACTGTGTAGATCATAGTACATTAATTGAGAAACTGAAACACTATGGAATAAACAACAAGGCACTGGATCTTATGCAATCATATTTATCTGATAGAGTTCAAAAAGTAGACGTTGGTAAAGAAAGATCTACGGGCTCAAAAATTGAAATAGGCGTCCCCCAAGGATCTATATTAGGTCCCTTTTTATTTTTAGTATATGTAAATGATCTCCCCTTTTTAGCAAAAGACCTTTGTGATATAGTTTTATTTGCTGATGATACTTCACTAATTTTTAAAGTTGACAGAAATAAATATAATTTTGACGATGTAAATAATTCGCTGTCAAAGATACTAAATTGGTTTACCGCCAATAACCTCTTACTTAATGCTAAAAAAACAAAATGTATAAAATTCATGTTACCAAATGTTAGAGAACTCCCAACTCAAATCATGTTAAATAATGAGATTGTTCACTTCGTAGACTCTACTGTATTTTTGGGGTTGCATATTGATTCAACTCTTCAATGGCAACCGCAAATTGATGCTCTCGCGGGTAGGCTTAGTTCAGCAGCCTATGCAGTGAGAACAATTAGACATCTCACTGATCAGGACACAGCTAGGTTAGTTTATTATAGTTACTTCCATAGTATTATGTCCTATGGTATTTTGCTTTGGGGACAGGCAGCTGATATTCAGACTATCTTTGTTCTTCAAAAAAGGGCGGTGCGTGCAATTTATAAATTAAAGCCACGTGACTCATTGAGGGAATTATTTAAAGAAATAAATATTTTAACTGTAATTTCGCAATATATTTATGAAAATTTAATGTATACACACAAAAACAAGAGTAACTTTTTGAAAAATTGTGATGTTCACAATAGAAATACACGAAACAAGAACAAATTACACATTCCTTCATTTAGATTACGAAAACTGGGGAAATCATTTATGGGTAATTGTGTGCGCTTCTATAATAAGCTTCCATCTGAAGCAACTGAACTTTCTATTCGTAGATTTAAACAGTACATAAAACTAAATCTTATCAAGAAGGCATATTACTCCATAAATGATTACATCAATGACGTTAGTGCTTGGCCAGATGTCGCTCAGTTCCACATCGACAATAGTATGTAATTATTTATAAGGCAAACATGTATTAGACACATAAGTTTTACACATGCTAGTGGTTTCTATTTCGCCTCTTCCACTAGTGGACAAAAAATTGAGGCGAATTAAATTTGACTTGTCTAAGTGCTTATTTTGTAAGCCTAAAGAAATAAAGATATTGATTATTTGATTATTTGATTATTATAATGCATATATTATGTATAGTATGACACACAAGTCAAACAGTAGCAGCCACAAGGAGTTCCGTCTTAGATTGGCTCGAAGTCTCATAGACAACTTTTCCACCCGTATTAGTATTAGACCATATAATTTTCAAAAATAAGAGAGGAGGCCGGTATGGTGTAGCCGATGAAGTGAGACTGAGAAATGTTGGGCATCACATGCCCTATGGTGCAAGAACTAGGAAACGATGCCGCTTCTGCAGCACCAAAAAAGAGGTCAAAAGATCTAAAATAATTTGTAAAGTATACAAAGTTACACTTTGTGCAACACCATGTTTAGATAACTTTCACAAGTACACTACCGCTCAAAAGTATTTGCCCACCATATTTTTTATGTAATTCACCTACATCAAATAGAAATATAATAGAAATAACGCTTCATATTGCTTTCAATATTATACAGCAACCAATTAAAACCTTAAAATTATAGTTTACAACTACACTTTAGTTTGAAACTGATTATGTTTACATTGTTCAAGATCGCCGTATTAAAGCAAACTGACTCCTTTTAATTATAACAGCTCTACGACAATATTTATTGAGTTTTGTGTAAGGAATATATCTTATACTAGAAATAGAACTATTAATACGAATGAAAACTCACTTTAAACAGTGTAAATCTTCGTTGTCGTATCGTCTAGTATTTTATAGAAAAAAAATTTGTCAAAGACGTTTTGTCGCATCAAAATGACGAAAACTAAAGAATTGTCAATTGAAAAGCGTGCGATGATCATCAGTTTACACAAATTAAATAAAAGCAACCGCGAAATTTCTGGAATATTAAAAATATCTCGAAGAACAGTGGACTACAACGTGAAAAAATATACTGATACAAACAGTTTCGCAAATAAAAAACGCCCCGGACGTCCTCGCAAAACAACTAAGGCTGAAGATAATTACATAACATTGACAAGTCTACGTAATAGAAGGCTTACGGCACCAGAAATCACAGCTCAAGTGAACAAATCCAGGCAAAACTTAGTAAGTATTTCAACTGTCAAAAGGCGACTTGTAGAAGCAGGCCTTTCAGGACGTGTAGCAGTAAAGAAACCACTTCTTCGGCGCCAAAATAAGATTAAAAGGCTTAAATGGGCTCGTGAACATAAAACCTGGACACCAGAACAATGGAAAAATGTGTTGTGGAGCGACGAATCTAAATTCGAGATTTTTGGTTCCAAGAGAAGGGTATTTGTGCGCAGAAATTCAAAAGAACGGATGTTAGATGCGTGTATAGTGCCTACGGTGAAACACGGAGGAGGCTCTGTAATGGTTTGGGGGTGTTTTGGAGGGGGTACAACTGGAGACTTAGTTAAAATAACAGGGATTCTCAAAAAAGAGGGGTATAAGAAAATACTACAGGAAAACGTAACATCTTCAGGTCGTCGATTGATCGGTAGAAACTTCATCTTTCAGAGCGATAATGATCCCAAACACACTTCAAAACTATGTCAAGACTATTTGAAAGACTTAGAGCGAAAAAGAGTGCTAAAAGTTATGATCTGGCCATCCCAGTCACCCGATCTCAACCCAATAGAATTATTATGGGATAAATTAGACAGAGAAGTGCGAAAACAGTGTCCAACTTCCACCACACATCTTTGGGATATACTGCAAGAAGAGTGGCGTGCAATAGACCCTGATTACCTATCAAAATTAATCGATAGAATGCCTAAATTGTGCGAGGCGGTTATTAAAGCAAAAGGTGGTTATATTGATGAAGCTAAAATTTAAGGAAAATAACCGTTGAACTTCCGTTTTTTTATGTAATGTAGGATAAGTTATCATAATAAATAAAATTATTAAAAATACAAAAACAGTTTCTTGTAATTTTTCAATAAATCGCCATTAAACCTGGGTGGGCAAATACTTTTGAGCGGTAGTGTAGATACGTAGTGCAACTTTTTATATTGATGAATGGTGTTTAGAAGAGTTTCAGATTGTGAAATATAGGTAGGTACCGACCGATACCTTTTCTATTTGTTGTTTTTTTTCTTTTGGGCAGAGGACGCCACCGTGTTTTTTTATAGAAATAATAATGATAAAAAAACAAAAATTAGTATTTTTTTAATCCAAAAATCTACCATAATTAAGTCTGAAAATGTAAAACTATGCGCAACCTGGCTAAGGGTTAACCTAATTATCAGTCGAAATTTTCGCTGCGCGCTCGCCGGTTCTATGTGACTCCTGATCCTGTGACGCAATCTATTCACAATGGCGTATCAATACAGTAACATAGTACAATACACCGAAATGGAGCGTGTGTATGCTAGGTGCAATGATATATCTGAAGCATGCCGTGAGTTCGCGAGATTATTCCCGAATTCATAGAGACCGAGTCCCAGTACTATGCTGGGCGCAACTCGGCGTTTACGTGACTTTGGTCAATTCAGACCAAGAAGGTAATCCGGTGAACAGACAACTAGGCACGGTCTCGCGACTCACACAATGCTATCCTGGATTTTTTCGAGGATCATCCCGCAGCGAGCATGAATGACGTAGCTCGACGTTTCAATGTATCGCATGGACAGTGTACATACATAACGAAGGAAAACATCCGTTCCACCTTCATCGAGTCCAGGAACTGTCAGAGAACGACAAACCAGCGCGGGTGATATTTTGTAACTGGCTGCTCGCCGAGAGGCCATTAGTGATCTGGACCGATGAGTTAACATTTGGGAGAGTAGGACTTTTTAATACGCGTAACAAACATTTGTGGTGTCACGAAAATCCCCATGGGTTCATGGGCCACATAAGTTTCAACACAGGTTCACAGTGTGGGGGGGAATTGTGGGCAATGTCTTACTCGGCCCAGTGATTTTAGACCGTTTAAATGGTGGTACCTATTTAGACTTTTTGACGAACACTTTGCCGAAGTTACTGGAAGATGTACCGCTCGCGTCACTAAGAAGCGTGTACTTCCAGCAAGACGGAGCGCCGGCGCACTTCTCACGTCAAGTTCGTGAATACCTCGACCGAATATTCAGGTCGATGGATAGGCCGCGGCGGGCCTTGGCCTTGTTTTATGAATCCTTTATATTAACCTCCTTACTTTAGTAAACGACTATAGAGCATGTCACTGTTACGTTATGTCATGTGGAATAAACCCTTTATCTGCAAACAGGGCTGTTTTATTACATTTTTTTCCACATCTAATCTTGTTTAATTAGGCTCCAGAAGCATGGAAAAGTATATCCGTCCTGAGCAGTTCGACGGAGACCCCACATTGTCAGGGCAAACTAGCGATATTTCGACACAATGATTAAAAGATTAAAGATTAAAGATGTTTATTTGCACGAATATAAGTTACAGAGTTGGTCTTAAAATTAAAATAATGTCCATATATATTCTACCTTAACTAGGCATGCAAATATTTTGACTTATTACAATAACAAATTAAATATTATCGTCTGATTACAAAATTAAATTAATTAATTAATGGAAAATAAAATTATAGCAATGTCAGTGAATATATTCAAAATCTTCTAAGTCCCTGTAATTAAAGTATTGATTCATAGAATAATAGCATTTACTAAGAAGCCATTTCTTTAACTGAATGTTAAATAAGTTTCCTGACAGGTTTTTTAAGTCGTCTGGTAGATTATTGAATATTCTAATCGTCATATAGTATGATTGTTTCTGTGTCATCGTTAATTTGTATTTTGGTAAGTGTGAAAATGGAAAAAATGGAAAAAAGCATTCGAAAATTTTCTCGGGACAAATGAGAAAAAGCCTTCAGATAACTCGAAACTTCAAATGCTGGTTAATTATATCTCATCGCGATTGTATAAATACATAGAACACTGCGGGGACTACACAGAGACCATAAAAACATTAGAAGAATTATTTGTGAAGCAAAAAGTGAAATATTTGCGAGATATAAGTTAGCAACAAGTAGGCAGCAGGCAAGTGAAACAATAGATTAATTTTTACAGGCTTTACATTTGATGATTAAAGAATGTCAATTCAAGGACACCAAAGCTATTGAGAATGAGAAGGCGTTTATTAGGGAATTACATCCCTGGACATAATATAACGATTACTGGAAAATCAGATGCTAATCTTGAAAGAGGCATGTAATCAAGTGAGAGCTTTGGAATCAGCAAAAATTGAAGCAGCGGGTTATGCATCTTAATCTGTAGAAACAGTAACGCCCTATGCCGCTGCAAGTAACTTGAATCGAAGCTTATATCAGAGCATTTGCTATTTTTGTGGCAAATCAAGACATCCTCGCCGTTTTCGTCCTGCCGCAAACGCTAGCTGCTTAAAATGTGACCGAGCATTTATTGAAACTGAAATAAAGAAATTGTTGTCAGACGGAATAATAGAAAATGGGGTAAATCTCCCTGGCGTTCGCAGATACTTGTGACTTTGGGTTCTCACCACAAGAAACGAAAGTGCATTGACTATTCACAAACTGTCAATAGATTCACTTACTTAGACGCCTACCCTTTTCCAAATATTGAAGATTTGGTTTCGAAGGTTTCCAAGTTAAGAAGACTACCTATTTAGCAAAATTGACTTAAAATCAGCTTACCATCAAATACCAATAATTTCAATAAGCCAATGACGGCTTTTGAAGCAGCAAGTAAATTGTACCAATTTTGTCGAATACAGATTGTATAGATTCCTTCCTGTATAGATTGACCTGTGCTAACCTAAGTTTCATCTACTGGCAAATCTCAATTCAATTAGCATGTAGGTATTCCCACATTTCGTATTTTGGTCAAAATAATTGTATTTAATTTCAGCTTTTTATTTTAAATTTAATTTCATAATTTTAATTTAATTTCATATTTTTAACTTTAATTTAATTTCATATTTATAATTTTAATTTGATTTCATATTTTTAACTTTAATTTAATTTCATATTTATAATTTTAATTTAATTTCATAACATTTTCATCATTTAAAATATTAATAGATTATAATTATTTGCTAGTGTACCGCTGTATTATCATTTTAAATATGTAATTCGATTTGTATACTCGGGTCTCCCGCGATACAGGCCTAGCCTAGTGCGGGGACCATAGGTAAAAATAATTGTTTCTCATTAATAACTTTAAATATATTGTAACTGTAACAATTGGTACCCTAACATTAAGTCGCATGTATCTCTTTTGGTAAATAAATTATTTTGTATTTGTATATTCCCTGAAGCACTACATACTTGCCGTTTTTTTAAGTAGGTCATTGATGGTACGTAGACTTGTTCAGTAGACCGTATAGATTGCTACGGCTTGAGTGTCTGACAGGACTGTTTCGGTTTCATAGTAAATTTAATTTTGTTAAAGCTCGACTCATTTTTATAGGAGTATTAATTAGAACTCTTTTTATAGACTACATAACAGGTAATTCGGTAATTCGGTACCTCGCAATCAGATATTTTTAGTTCCTTTTAAAATCCAGATGGGTCGGACCCTCCCTTAGTGTTGTTTGTTGCCCAATTTTTAACGTTTTCGCAAAATTCAGCTACATGCCCAAGCTTTGTGTACTTGCTACATTTAAGTATGGTTTTGGTACAACGTACCGCGACGTGACCAGTTTCTGAACAATTGTAACATCTAATGTTCTTAAATCTATCATTCAGTTCAGTTGTAGTTATCCCTTCTACAGGTGGTGATCTCATCCCGGTTGATCCTTTCCTCGCTTGATTTAGTTGGGTTGAGGATGTGTTTCGGTTAATGCTTCTAAGAAATCGAAGGATTTCTATTGGCTTCTCAAAATTAGCGTTCAGCTTTATATTATGATCATAAATTCCATGAATTACACAATCCACAGCTTTCTTGCCCTCGATTTTGCATGCGTTTATGAAAGTCATTTTGTCATAATAGTACTCTTCAAGAGTTTCATTACGTTGGCTTTTCCATTCCAGCATTTCAGCCAGCTTGTCACCATAGCTCCGGTCGTCCGGAAACGTCGCTAGGATTTGTTCTTGCCACTCAACCCAAGTAAACTCTACTGTCTTGAGTCCCTCATACCATCGTTTAGCTAGCCCAGCTAGTTTCGGAAGGGCATGGTATACTGTCTGTTTTTCCTGCCAACCATAGATTGCGGCGGTTTCGTTCACCTTACGAAGCCAATCAGCGGCGGATTGTGTTTTCGATGTTGGGTCATATGTTGGTAGGACGTTCTGGGCTCCAGCAAACGAAATCGTACCGTTTGTAGATTTATCCTTCACCATTTCTAGGAAAATTTTCAATAATATATTATCCACTGGCTCAATGTCGGTCATGCTAAAAAAAAAATTTTAATAGCCTGTTCCCAGGAAGCACACATGATTCGCATATTTGGAATAGTTCCAATGTGTGAGCATTAAAGGAAAATCTGTATAACAGAGGGCACACAAACTATCATTTGATTGGTATGTTAAAAAAGTTCTGGTTCAGCCTGTGACAACAGGTTATCATAATAAATGTTGTTAAAAGCAAACAATAAAAAAATATTATATCTCTATTTGCAGGTAATAGCGGTTATGCCCGACGGCCGTGGTGCCTCACACCTATGTCTGTTCCAGAAGTAGGTAGTACAGAAGAAAAATATAATGAGTCTCTTAAGAAAACAAGGGCCACTATTGAAAGATGCAATGGCGTGCTAAAGTCCAGATTTCGTTGTCTTCTAAAAGACAGGTACCTAATGATTACATTCTTCGATATCTTTGGCTTCAGAAAATTAAAATTACCTAAAAATTTTGTGTTTCTAGGATTCTCCATTATACACCATACAAAGCCACAAAAATTATCAGAAACGGCATTGATGACTTGATGAGCCAGAAATGGTTCATGACCAAGACCAGCTGGGCATGATGCCACGGCTGTGATATGCAAACAATGATGTTGGTCGCAGAGCCAACGCAAGTCTGCAAAGTGGCAGATTAAAAGCTAACATTGTGAACAAAGGGGAGGGGGTGCCATGAAAGGGACACGTATTGAAAGGGACAATGCAAATAACCGGTAAAATAAAAACAATTTCAAGACAACACTATTTCTGCCGTATGGCAACCTTAACGCAAGTTCGTTCGCGTCTAACTTCATACTCCTGTCATTTCAAACATGGCGGATTTGTGCGTGTATTGTTATTGGGATTGAATAGTATTTTTTACGTTACAATTGAGAAACGTTTTATCGAGTGCTGCATGTTAATTTAAATGTTAGAATCACCGTTTAAGATAGGTTGGACACCCAAAGGTACGAGAATATAAGGTCAGTGAACATTACTTTGAAATTGTAGATTTTGTGGTTATGTTTTAAATTTTTGTATGATATTTATGAAAGGGACACAAGTATCGGTTATGAATGGGACGTCCCTTTCATAACTGTTCCTTTCAAGACTGCTATTTTTCACTAGGTTTCTAATATTTTTTTTAATTCTTTATCAGATTAAAAATGCCTCGTAAGAAGAGAACGCTGAAAAAATGCTGCTGGTGGAAGTATTCTTCCTGCTTTTATATTTCCGCGTGTTCATTTTAAGGAACATATGCTTGAAAACGGTCTTACGGGTGCTTTGGGCCTCGCAAATGTGTCTGGTTGGATAACCGAAGATAGCTTTTTAAAAGCTTTAAAACATTTTGTTCACTACGTCAAGCCTAGTGCTGAATCACCGGCTTTAATAGTCCTCGACAACCATAAGACTCATATAACTATTAACCTAGTGCTGTATGCCCGAGCAAATAACATAATGATACTAACCTTTCCATCTCACTGCAGTCACCGCCTGCAACCCCTCGATGTGACCGTATTCGGACCCTTCAAAGCTCGGTATAGAGCTAGCTTGAATGACTGGATGACTTCGAACCCTGGCAAAACTGTCACAATTTATAATGTGGCTCTCAATTTAAAGGCCTATTACACTTCACGATTTACCGGAACGGTGCGCCGTGACGGCGGAAAGGACGTTCTGATTACACTGCACGGTCGCCGCCTTCCTAACTCAGTTGCCAGTCGAACGTAGTAGGAGTAGGGCGCCTGTGCTCTCAAAATTTCAAAAAATTGGAATCGCCCTTGCCGCAACTGCGGCTGTAAATGTGAGAAGAAATAAAAAAAGAAAATGTTGGACCAAGCAATATCTTCTTTTATGAAACAAAATGTGTAATATGAACATCTTGCATTCGTTCCATAAGTTAGGCATGTCTTTATACAGTTCTAGAACATTGGACAATACATCCTTTTCCTTTTGGGAAGTCATTTTTGCACGCAAGGCTCGCTGATGCACGTCCGCTCACAATGAACGCCTCGCGCGACTGAGCGGCCGGTCTCTCTGAGCGCGATTACATTTGCCGGCGCACCGGCAGTTAGGAAGTTAGGACGGCCGGGAGCGCACGGTCTTCCGGTGTCGGCTTCCTTTCTTCCTAACAGCGATTACACCTTCCGTTTTAAGCTTCCTAACTCTTACCGTCGACGGTGCACCGTAAAGTGTAATCGAGCTTTTACTAAAGATGCTTTCTATGCTTCTACTTTAAATGAATCACAAGCTGGATATTCCGATACTGAAGTTTCACACGTTAAGGCTTCAGATTCTGCTTACCCTCTAATCACTCCGGAAGCCCTTCGACCATTTCCAAGCTTTACCTCGGAAATCTACTGGGAAGCAACGTAAAGGTAAAACCACGATTATAACTGAAACCCCTGAAAAGATAGATTGCTTTTGGAAAATATGATGGATATCTTAAAAAAGAAAACACCCAAGAGTTAGCAACGAAACTTAAAACATGTAAAGCAAATTTTCAAAACCAATTTAACAGACCAGGAATCAAACAAAACCAAAAGTAACGAGAAGGCTAAAACGAAGAAAAGAGATATTAAGGAAAATGCTAAAGTTAGTCAGAAGAAGAAGAAGAAGGTTGCACGAAAAATAGCAAGCAGTAGTAGCAGTAGCAATTTATTGTCAAATGTAGACAAAGATTCTGACTCAATAGATGATACTTCAGAAAATGAAGGAGTCACTCCAAGATTAAGAAATCGCAGCATCACAAAAGATAAAACAGGAGATGATGATCAATGTAATGTTTGTAAGAAAAAAATATTCAGAAAGCACTGAAGATTGGTTTCAATGCAAAATTTGTACGAAATGGACAAACGAAACCTGTGGCGTTAAAGGAATTTTAAATTTTTTTTGCTCCCTATGTCACTAAACACTGCAATGATTAGTATCCAAGTTTACTTTTACATTGTATAAGTACCTTAGACTGTAAACTTAAGGCTAAACTTTTTATGGAGGCTGTTAATTACTTAGTCTGGCCATAAATACTGTTACACTTAAAAATAAAAAAATATTACATTTGAATTTCGAATCTGTCATTTTTATACGATTGTTCATTGTGTTTTCTCATTTTGGCGCCAATACATTGTACAATATTTTGCGATATTAAAATGGAGTGGGGTGATAAAGAGAACAGAATCGCTGTGATTGCATTACACAAAGTAGGTATGGAGCCAAATGCAATTTTTAAAACTCTCCATACACTTGGTATTAGTAAAATGTTTGTGTACCGGGCTATTAGTAGGTACAATGAGACTTCCTCTGTTTGTGACAGAAAAAGATCTGGCCGTCCACGTAGTGTTCGTACGAAAAAGGTGGTCAAAGCAGTAAGGGAAAGAATTCGAAGAAATCCTGTCCGAAAGCAAAAGATTTTATCTCGGGAAATGAAGATAGCGACTAGAACCATGTCGCGTATTTTAAAAGATGACTTAGGACTTGCAGCCTATAAGAGACGCACTGGTCATTTCTTAACTGATAATTTAAAGAAGAATAGGGTGGTAAAATCGAAACAACTACTGAAGCGGTACGCAAAGGGAGGTCACAAAAAAATTTTGTTTACGGATGAGAAAATTTTTACAATTGAGCAACATTTTAACAAACAAAATGACCGTATTTATGCTCAAAGCTCTAAGGAAGCTTCCCAATTAGTCGACAGAGTGCAACGTGGACATTATCCGACTTCAGTGATGGTTTGGTGGGGTGTTAGCTATGAAGGAGTGACTGAGCCATATTTTTGTGAAAAAGGTATCAAAACATCGGCACAAGTGTATCAAGATACCATTCTTGAGAAGGTAGTTAAGCCCCTTAACATCACCATGTTCAATAACCAAGTTTGGTCCTTCCAGCAAGACTCGGCGCCGGGTCATAAAGCTCGGTCCACGCAGTCTTGGTTGGAAGCGAACGTTTCGGACTTCATCAGAGCTGAAGACTGGCCGTCGTCTAGTCCCGATCTTAATCCGCTGGATTATGATTTATGGTCAGTTTTAGAGAGTACAGCTTGCTCTAAACGCCATGATAATTTGGAGTCCCTCAAACAATCTATACGATTGGCAGTGAAGAATTTTCCCATGGAAAGAGTGCGTGCTTCTATTGATAACTGGCCTCAGCGTTTAAAGGACTGTATTGGAGCCAATGGAGACCATTTCGAATAAGCTTTTTATATTTTTAATTGTTTTATATTTATGTATTAAACTAACACACTGTATAAGTAATAAATGTTATTTGCACTTTAAAAAATATTGTTTTCCTTTATTACAATATTTATGGCAAGACTAGGTATAATTCTATTAAAAAAAAGCATTAATTATTATAAGTCGTTTAGTATTTATAAGTCTAAAATTAAAGAAGTCTGTAAGATTAATAAATATATTATAATTCCAGTCACTTTTAAATTAAATTTTATCATACCCAAGTAGTTAGTGTACACATATTTCCTCGAAATTAGGTACTGTCCCTTTCATAAATTACTGCGTCCCTTTCAATACAGCCCATTTATGAAAGGGACAAAATACACATTTTTTAAAGATGCGAAAGTAAACAACTAATTGATAAATGTCATATTTCATTTCAATAGTTAAATATCAAACGCTTCCTATTCGACTACAACCTGTTCCAAATATTTTCTCAGTAACTTACAAGAGCCTCAAAATCAAAAATGCCCCTTTCATGGCACCCCTCCTACTTCAGATTTTAATCTGTTTCCATGACAAAAATGTTTTTCATGTTTTTATTCTGTTTGTTTGTTGCCATCATGGCTTAGTGTCAAGTGTCCTTAGCCATTTTATTTTTTTCTGGATTGGTGTAAAATTTCTTGTGTAATAGGATTGTGGGACTTAACTTGAAATAAAAACATGTATGTATATGTAATGATTGTTGTTTCTTTATTGACTTGTAGGTAACTATTTCTTATAATCTTCTTGATATAAATAGTTATACCTACCTAATTTATAAATCTATACTATACTTTATATAAAATATAATCAAAACTTAGTTAACAACGAAAATTACAATCAAGGAATAGAAAAAAATAAAACTAGTTTATACAATTGAAACCATTGAGGACTGTCTAAAGCAGTGGTCGTCATTTGCGGCCCGCGGGCCGCTTGCGGCCCGTGGGCCTTTTTTGTGCGGCCCGCGGTGATTGACTCAAGAACAGTGCAAATAAAATAAATATTATGTACTTTTCAAGCACTGTGAAAATATTTTCTGTGCGTGGCAGTTCAATTATTACACGGGACATTTGAAACTACATGTAATGAGAATTGCATGTAGTCCCAAAGACGCGAACGTAAAAGAGCACAAAAGAATAATTGATTAGGTATTGAACTGAAATTTAACTGTTAAATAGTACAATGTTACCCAAGGGTTGAAAGTAGTTTTCAGTCCCGAGACGGGGTTTGACCAATAGTTCGAGGGATTAAATAAGTTACCTACTTTCACCCCAGGTAATCACTGTGCTTTTCATTACGAATACAAGGAATATAAATAAAAACAATAAGGAAAAACAAAAAATAATAAGGAAATATAAATAAAAACATGAGAAAACAAATGAATCGAATTACCGCAATTTTTTTAAATTTTATAGTCCATCTAGGACAGGCGAAAGCCATAAAGACATACTGACTTGTCTTTCGTATTTTTTGAATACAGTGAATTGCCGGCCGCTAACACGAATTTTTAATTAAGTTTCTGCTTTTGTTTTTCTTATTCTGCCATTATCATGGTCCAATAGTATCGTGATAGCTGTCAGTTGAAAACCATTCTCCCTAGGGCTGAAAAGTATCACTTTTAACCCGCTCTTCAGGCAACTTCAGACCTATTTTCCGAGTATGAGTAATGAAAAATATTAAATATAATAATTTGCGTTCTGTAATTGTAGTAACCAACATTTCACTACACCTGTTGCTAGTTTACAATATATATATTTATATATATTATATAGGCACTCATTAGGGGAGGCCTATGTCCAGCAGTGGACTAATATAGGCTGATGATGATGATGATATATATAGTGCGGCCCGGAGTAGTACGTCACATTGTCCTATGTGGCACTTGACCAGAAAATTATGACGACCACTGGTCTAAAGGTAGCTCAATTGATCCATGTTAATACCAGTCGGAAGCATCCCCAAGACACTGGCTGCATTACACACAGTTACTTTCAATCTCAATAGTATTTTCAGTCTTAATCATTTGACATAATAACAATAAAATTCACAACAGCAGTAACAATCTTATTAGTAAATAAACAACACTGTTGATAATTTATGTTGGGAATTTATAAAGAAAGACTTGAAAATGCTTGTGCGTTTTATTCATGAAAGGAAAAGGAAGTGACACAAAAATTGACAGCTCGATGTAGCCAACATTACAATAGATGCCAACATACAAAATATAAAGGTTGCGTTCTCATTTACCAACACTCCCTCCAGAACGCAAACTTTTACTGATACATTTTACTGATACAATACAAATGTTTTTCATATAGGTACCCCTTAATTAAATTATCCGCTACCATATTACTACCATTCACAAATAAGAATTTAACTTTAGAGTTAATAATATTTTCTCTAATAAAAATGTAAACCGATCTATATGCTAAGCTTGTGACTTATAACAGTCTGTTGATGCCAGTCTTATGGCAATTTGGTTATCACAGTGTATAACTAGAGCACTATCCATGGCTTGGCCTAGCTCAACTTGCAGTTGCTGGAGCCATAGAGCCTCTTGAGTTGCTGACGCCATTGCCATATACTCAGCCTCAGCTGTAGAGAGCGCCACAGTCTGCTGTTTACATGAATTCCAAGAAATAAGTGCATTCTGAAACAGAAAAGTGTACCCAGCGTACTATCTTCAATCCATTGGACCACTAGCCCAGGCTGTATCACAATATCCAGTCATATCTGTTGTCTCTTCGTTGACATATCACAGCTTGAGGTTCTTGGTTCCTTGAAAATGTCTTAAGACTTTTTACTCCATGCTAATGTTGATTTCCTGGATTATTACAGTATTGGCTTTATTTACTGACTGTATAGGCAATATCAGGACGTGTCACATGTGCCTAGTATACAAGACATCCCACCGCTTCCCTATATGGGATGTTTACATCTCTTTCTTCAGAGTTATTATCAATATAGGCGTGCAAATGTTTTCTATTTATATTCATGCATTTCATTCAAGATTCTATTGCCGGCTAGCTTGCTTAAGTCCATAAATTGATTTATGCAGATAACATACTTGAGCACTTTCTACAAAGAGCCTCTTGCCCATAGCTGTTTAGACAATTTAGCATTAAGTAACATACACATAACATACACTTAGCTCTTTCTACCAGGGTCCTGTTCATTCTCTCGGCAAGACTATTCTGCTGGGGTAAGCACGGAGTGCTTGTTTGATGCTCTATTCCATGTCTGCATAAGAAGTTTGCAAAATCTCTGTTGCAGTATTCTTTTCCATTGTCTGAACGAATAATTCTTATTTTCTTGTCGGTTTCGTTTTCTACCCTATTTTTGTAATCTTTGAAGGCTTCTAGACATGCAGTTTATTTTTCATAAAAATAGACATGAACTCTTTCTTGTATAATTGTCTATGAAGGTCATAAAATACTTCATACCTTCCAGTGACTCTTGTTCCATAGGTCCGCATAAGTCAAACATGACAGGTTCGAAAATACTTGTCTATGGGTATTTAACTGATACAAGTTGTTCTCTAATGAGGCTGAACATAAGAGTTTCTCACTTTTGTCATAGATATCACAGCCTTTTTCTCTAAAATTTACTTTGCAGCCATTTTTCACCCTGTCACTTACTGATAGGAGGTTCACAGCAAGCTTGCAACTTGTTTTACCTGAGTTTTGTTGTCTTTATCATTATTCATCAATAAATTGACCTTTCCCATACTTTCCACAGGTAGCAGTGTCTTACTGGCAACAGTTATGGTGGGTACCGGAGGACTTGTCACATCATACATCCAGTCACATCTATTGGTCATATGCACGGAGACACCTGAGTCCACATACCACAGGTCCGGATTCATTTTCTGTGTAGAAGCTGAAAAAGCTGCAACAAAACTTATATTTTCTTCTGAATTTTCTGAGCTTTTCTGAGCTTTCTTCGGAGCATGACAGTTCTTGGCAAAATGTCCATGCTTATTACAATTGTAACATCTGGGTCCTTTGTTGACCTCATTTGTGTTTTGACTTCCTTGAATGGCCTTTTTCCTAGTGAAGAATGCTGAGTTCTCAGAGCATTGAACTTCCTGCAGGAGTTTTGTTTTTATGGAATCTGCACTGATCTTGATACCCGAGCTCTCTAATCCCATTATCATTGGTTTATATGTTTCAGGTAAGCCGGCTAACATCAGTGTTCCAAGCCATTCATCATTAATATCAAACTTTATATTTCTGAGCTTATGGGCGGTCTACGCTCCGAGAAGAGTCTAAAGTAGTCGTGATGAGGTCTCGTAATAAGGCAACTCTTCTATACAACCCGCTGTCATCAAAAGCTTGTTCCAAACAATCCCACACTTCCTTACATTTGGTCGCACTTTGTACATGTACATAGTTGATGGGGTCGAGCAGTAGTATAAGCTTAGATTTTGCCTTAATTTCTTTCCTTTCATCAGAATTTGTACCGATGACGCAGGTCCACAAATTTTCCAGTTCGAAATATGCTTGTACGGCGAATTTCCAACTTGCATAGTTTTCTCGCCCAACGAGTCTGTCGATATGAAATAGATTGTGACCCGTATTCGACATCTTCTTAGCCTATTTTGACCACAGCGCAAATTTTTCGAGCACACCACGCCGCTTCTTCGAAAGTTAGGTTATCCAGCGGCCTCAAAAATATCCAAGACAGATAAAACACTTTGCCGGTTTTCAAGTTTCTTCAGCGTATTTATCGTAAGAACTTAAATTTCCCAACCACGCTCTGCTACCATGTTGATAATTTATGTTGGGAATTTATAAAGAAAGACTTGAAAATGCTTGTGCGTTTTATTCATGAAAGGAAAAGGAAGTGACACAAAAATTGACAGCTCGATGTAGCCAACATTACAATAGATGCCAACATACAAAATATAAAGGTTGCGTTCTCATTTACCAACAAACACTATAAACTGTATCAAAAGTTTACATTAAATCACAACAGTAGCATTATCAGTCGTAATCATTAAGTTATTTTTATCTATCATGCGAAAAAACTACAGTATGAAATAGAACTTAAGTTGTTTAGCGAAGTATCTGCAGAACAACAGGCTATTTGTCTTCTCAAGTCCAAAGTACCTTCCTGCATCACAAAAGGATTTGATCGAAGACAAAAGGTGATAAGTAGGTATGTACAATAAGGTAAGTATTGACGACCAATTTGGTGAGATAAAATCCAAAATGTAAACTTATGAAGTCATCTTTAAATTTTGGATGTTATTTGAATGAGTTAGTGAGCTTAGACACCTTGCTATTTGTGCCAGGGCCTTGTGCCTGAACTGTTGCAGCATGAGCATGTTCGATAGATGTCTGTATTTGTTTTTTCTTTTCTATAATACATTTATCATTATATTCTCTCTAATTATTTTATTTTTCTCATTCAAACTCTTTGTAAGTGTCTCTTCTACATAAAGGGTCTTCTGCAGCCTTTTTGTTAATTGCTTGACATGTAGATGCATCTTGTTCGGATATTGTAATATACGGTTCCCCAATGTAGTCAGTAATATGATAGGCATGGTCATCTGAAACCATAATTATTTTGTTAATATTGCACTGCATATGTTTATATAAACATAGAATTTCGTTTTAGTAAAAGAATAAAACATACCAAAAACAACCGAAGACTCTTGGGAGTCTGTGTGACCTATGCATGCGGTCTCGCTCAAGGTGAGGAGAACTTGTTCTTCCTCTTCTGATAGTGGAGGAAGAGCTGGTTCTCCACCGGTCAAAGACACTGCCCTCCTAACCTCCACATCCTTTTTTTTACTTTCGACTTTATGTCTTGCCATGTCTGAAACAGTATGCTTGTGTTAGAGATACTTATAGAGTAAATAAAATACAATTCATATATGGTATATCTAATAATTAATCTGCATAATTATATGAAAAATATATACAAATTAAATAGTTTATACGAAAACGATACGTATGTGGCGAAACACATGAATGTTTTGTTGAACTTACTTTGCGCCATTCTTCAAAAAAATCATAAATACGATCTAGGAAAAAAAATCACAAAAAAAACTTTTTTGTGATTTTTTTTACGTTCTCTTTCGTCTCGAAATGCTCAATATTTTGAGTGACAACCATTAATAATTTTAGGAAATTTTATCAACTAAAGAAATATGTAAAAAAGTCTTAACAAACTGGTGTATTTATTCTTAAATTAAATAATAACTGCAAAAAAAATTCATATTGCCGAGCAAGAGATTCAACTAAAATCAAACGCATCGCCTTATTTGTATAGCGCGACGAACTCCCTAAAATATCTAAATATTGTCTTTATACCGCGCCTTAAGTTCCTGCGCTATTTTGATCCACCTCGCTTCGGATTCTCTAAACGTGAAAGTCGCTGAAAACTTCCCCCTGCGAAGCTCCGTATCATCTCCAAGGATCTCAGCTATACATTTTTTGGTCAACACTCGGATAGGGCTTTCTTTTAACTTTTTGTATTATTTCTGGAGTCTGCGGTGTTATAAATGACATCTTGTTTGCCTCTGCTTTGTTCGAAAATTTATAGATATTATTATTTTTAGCGCCGCCGCCGTGTAAGGACGGGTGTTGGGACGACTAGTGAAACGAACGGATACTTGAGATACACTGTTTATTATAATAAAATAAGCCTACTACAACGTACACCAATACACCTCTGGGGGTGCAAGAAAAAAATACACGAGTTATTTTTTTTTGTTTTTATAGTAGTAGATAATTGATCACCAGGCAGAAAAAATACGTCTGAATATTTAGAGCATATTATTTCAATTGATGACTTTTCTTCTTTATTTCAATGTTTCAAGTCCAATTGTCAATTCAAGTAAATTCTGAGCTCTGTGTGCATTAGAGTTAGTTTTTGAAAAAGAGAAAATGTTATAATCATTAAGAAGTTGAATTTCTGGTAAAAAATTATCTAATTTGACTTCTTCGTCCTTGACATTATGTATATTTACTGGTATTTTACCATTATTAGGCTTTACTATCGCTCCAGTTAAATCCTTCGCTAATTCTTTTGCACTAACAACGCATTCAGCACTTTCAACATATTTCAGATACACACAATGTATTGATTCGCTACGTGGGGGTAAAATTAAGTAGTTACTAAAGTCAGGCTTATCCAAAAGTGGAAGACGACACGGCTTGTCTTTGTTTGTATTACAGTTTATCGTTAAAATATTTTGCAACAAATCAATATTACAGTTGTAAAGGGAAAGAAAATCTAATCCTAAAATACCACAAGCTTTTAGTGGAAGTTTTTCGAAAACATGAAACTTGTGTAGTCATATTTCATCTTTTCCGAGTTGTAGTTCCAATGTAACATGATGTGAAGGCATTATTCTACCTCCGATCCCATTTATAATAGTATCGTCATAATATATTTGAGTATATTTTGGAATTTCATTCTTTTTTATAACTGATATTGAAGCTCCGGTGTCTATTAGGAAAATATACTTACTGTTACCAACATAAAATGAAACGAATTTGCATTGTCCATTTGTCCGTTACAAGTTAATACATAATCTTTAATCCCGAAAAAACTGATTCACAGGATTTGAATTGCCTGATGGAATAGAACTTTGCCTCTGATGGTTCAGAGCATTATTTTCTCCTTCGGCTGGTTGACCCGAAAATACATTTTTAGTATTTCATCGCCAATTACTAGGTCGGTTAAAACGACCATTATTATATCTACCTTGACCAGACCATAGCTCTGAAAACCTCGATTCGAACCTCGTGAGTAATAATTATTTCTGTTACCACGGGATATGTTGTTATTGCCACAGTGCTGATAAGAGTTTTTCTTAAATTGACCACGATGGCCTTGGAACTCTGGATCTAGAATTTTGCCAAAATTTACCTCGAGATCTCCGTGAAAACTAGAACACGTCCGACCGATTCGTATTAGACGTTGAGGCTGCTGATGTATCTTCATCCTTAGCCACCTGTATAGCATCTCTGAGGTTGCTGCAACTACGAGCTGCAACGATGGTGCTCAGCCTGTAATCTTTTAGTCCATCTGAAAATTTCTTTTTAGCTTTTTTTTCATTTAATGGTTTCAAGATTTTTTTTTTGGAATCAATTATTTAGTATAGAAAATGCGGAAGCAGCGTTGGAATACTTTTATGAACTGATAAACCAAGCTATTTCCGACTGTACACCTAGGAAATATGCCAAGGTAGCAAATAAGTCTCGTTATAACTATCCAGAGTGGTACACCGCAGATTTGATACACGAGATACAGCGTAAATGGCGTTATCACAAGATATTTAAAATTTCAGGTTCACAAACCCATTACGAATTATTTTCTAATTGTAGGTCGTTAGTTAAAATAAAATTATATGAAGCTTTTGACGCCTACCAGGAGAGGTTACAAGTAAATTTCAAAAGTGACCCTAAGTCTTTTTGGAGTTTTATCAAACAAAAACAATCTAGGCGCAATAAAACTCGCATCACTAAAGAGGGGCAGGAATTGAGTGATGAAGAGTGTGCCGATTGTTTTGCATCATACTTCCACTCCATGTATAGCCCGGTTCGGCCGGCTCTGGACCCGAGGAAGGCGGAGCGCGCCGCGACCGCGCCCGCGGACGCCGCACGGGTGCACGTCGCCCAGCTCAGTGCCCGTGACGTGCGCACTGCGCTTCGTGCGCTGAAGCCAAAGCACTCTTTAGGGCCAGATAGCATACCTCCTTATATTATCAAGGACTGTCGACTGGTATTCGAAAAACCCCTTTTACATATTTTTAACTTATGTTTAGGCGAATGTCAATATCCTGATCGATGGAAAACGACAAGAGTGATTCCGGTTCCGAAGGCCGGAGGTGGCTCCGATGTGAACAAGTACCGACCGATCGCCGTCCTGTCGGCCTTCGCTAAGGTATTTGAGTCTATTTTACATAACTGTATTTATTCTCAAGTGAGCGCGCGCTTAAGCGATGCCCAGCACGGCTTTCGACCAGGGCGCAGCACGGCCAGCAACCTGCTGTCGTTTGTATCGCATCTGGCGCCAGCCGTGGATGCAGGCGGGCAAGTGGACTGCGCGTACTTCGACTTTCAGAAAGCCTTTGATGCTGTTGATAACGACATCCTACTGTCGAAGTTTTCCGCGATAGGTTTCACGCCCCATCTGCTCAAATTTTTCGCGAGTTACCTTAGCGAACGCCGACAGTATGTGGAGTACGCGGGGTACCAATCGGCCCCGTATTACACGTTTTCGGGGGTAAGTCAGGGCAGCAATCTCGGGCCCCTTGAATTCTTAATTGTGATAAATGATCTCCCGGGGGTTGTCAAGGAAGCAGGCTGTTTACTCTTTGCGGATGACCTGAAAGTGTTTCGAACAGTAGCGGATACATCTGATTGCGAACAGCTCCAGTCCGACATAGATAGGGTGGTCCAATGGAGCAGGTCCAACAAGCTACTATTTAACGTAGCGAAGTGCTCCGTGATGAGCTACAGCCGCGCGCGCGCCCCCGCGCAGTACAAGTACGAGGTGGAGGGGAGAGGGCTTCCGAGAACGACCTCAGTCCGCGACCTAGGCCTCGAAATGGTCCCAGACTTAAGGTTCCGGCGCCATATTTTGAATGTGTGCGCCAAATCTTTTAGAAGTCTGGGTTTCATTTTGAGACAGAGTGTGAATTTTAAAAACATAAATGTCATTAAAATTTTATATAATGCCCTTGTGAGAAGCCAGTTAGAAACAAATGCAATTATTTGGAATCCTAACGAAGCTAAGTACAAACTTATGGTAGAAAAAATTCAGAATAAGTTTACTCGTTTTTTATATCTAAAAGAATATGGAGTAAATCCATATTACCCATTGATGTACCCGAGTCTGTTCGTACTAGGGATGGTAGGGTACTGCAGGCTGTCGGTACGGAGAGACGTGGCGCTGGTCAAATACATGGTGCGCGTGCTGCGCGGGGAGCTGCACCAGCCGGCGGTGCTGGCGGCGCTGCGGCTGCGCGCGCCCAACGACTACTTGGGCGCGCGCCGCCGCCCCGCCCTGCTGGAGGTGCCCAACTGTAGGACCAACCTACTTAAGTTTGCCCCCATGTCACTCGCTATATATCTGCTGAATATCTTATCTGCGAACAGTGTGGATATTTTTCACAATAACCTGCCGAAACTACTACAAATAGCACAGGTAGTTATAGAAACAAAATGTTTAGATTAGTACATTAACACTTACATGTTACATCGCTTTAGGGATAAAAAAAAACCTGTAATGATGTAATGCTGTTTTTTCAAATAAATAAATATTTCGCAGAATCTCCTTCATCTTGGGAAACGGTCAATTCAGTGAAAAGTTTTTCTATTTCACTGCCATACTCATTAATTTTCCTAAAACCCTGATTTGTACGAAAAAGTTTAGATTGAATTGCCGTACACGATTTTCCTACAAGAAGATCTTTTCTTAAAGCCTGCAGGAGGTCAGTAACTGTAGTATAATCGCCTGTCATACGCAATTTTGCAGTTTCAGAAAGTCGCGCTTTGTGAACAAATTTAATTTAACATTTGTTTACCCGGTTCATCAATCATTTCCGCATACATTTCTACAGCATCAATCAATTTTTTCGTGGTATATTCCTTATCATCTAAAAGTGGAATTAGACTACGCCGTTTTGATATCGAATTCCATTTTGCCAATTAATTCACTATCTTGAGAAATCTTACATAATTGACTTATTCCCTCGAATGTGAAAAAGCTGAGAAAGCTGCCACAAAACTTTCTTGCTTATGAAACGAATTGTTAGGTCTCTGCTTTCTTTGATTGTTTGCAGGACTTAGCAATGTGTTCATAGCCATTGCAATTAAAACATCTGGGCCCCTTGTTTTTATCTGATGGCTTTGACTTTTGTTGATTGTTTTGATGCTTATTCCTCTTGAAATTTGAATAGAATGCATTACTAGACACTTCTTGGAGCAATTTAATTTTAATAAAATCTGCACTGATTCTTGCCCCGGAGTTTTCTAAACCCATTATCATTGGTTTGTACTCTTCTGATAAGCCTGCCAACATTAGTGTACCAAGCTATTCACCGTTCACTTCGAAGCCTATGTTTCTCAATTTGTGAGCGGCACTCATAATTCTGCTTACAAAATCTTCTACACCAGCGCTTGATTCCAGTGAAGTATTGATCAATTCCTTCAACAAACTCACTTTTCTACTTAGCCCGTTGTCATCAAATGCTGTATGTAAACTGTCCCAGACCTCCTTGGCCGTTTTACACTCCTGAACATGAACGTATTTTTGAGTGCTTATCAACAGAATGAGTTTGGATTTGGCCTTGACGTCTTTCACTGGGTCGACTTTTGTGGAATATGTACTGACAAGTGGTTCAGGGTGGTGGAATTCATCTCCGGGTGTAACGACGACGGGATCGGAAGAACGCGACCCGCCGGTGGCGGCGGCGGCGACGCCATTTTGTACAGCGCCCGCGTCGGACAACTGCGACGAGCAGCTCTATTAGAAGCTGAGGCTTCGGTGGAGAATTTGGGCACGGATAATTATAGTGGGGACGGGCGGCACCAAAGCAGCGAAGCTGATAGGCATCCCGGCGCATCGCAGACGAGCGCGCCGGTCGGTGCCGGACAGATAAGCTATCCCGGCGCGTCAGAGACGAACGCGCCGGACGTCGGCGATCGATTCCGGTATCCCGGCGCGTCGGAGACGCACGCACCGGACGTCGGCGATCGATTCCGGTATCCCGGCGCGTCGGAGACGCACGCGCCGGACGTCGGCGATCGATTCCGGTATCCCGGCGCGTCGGAGACGCACGCGCCGAACGTCGGCGATCGATTCCGGTATTCAGGCGCGTCGGAGACGCACGCGCCGGACGTTGGCGATCGATTCCGGCGGCATCCCGGCGCGTCACAGACGCACGCGCCGGACGGTGGCGCTCAAGTCCGGTATCGCGGCGCGTCGCGGACGTACGCGTCAGATCATCATCATCATCATCATCATCAACCTATATTAGTCCACTGCTGGACATAGGCCTCCCCCAATGAGCGCCATAGCGCCCTGTCTTCAGCTTGACGCATCCAGCATCTGCCAGCAGTCTTTCGCAGATCGTCATCCCACCTGGCCGGAGGGCGTCCTACGCTACGTTTACCGAGTCGCGGTCTCCACTCAAGAACACGTTTACCCCAACGGTTGTCAGTTCTTCGCGAGATATGGCCGGCCCATTGCCACTTCAGCTTGCTAATTCTTTGAGCTATGTCGATAACTTTGGTTCTCTGTCGGATGTATTCGTTACGAATTCTATCCTTCAGAGAGACTCCGAGCATAGCTCTTTCCATAGCTCGCTGGGCGACTTTGAACTGGTGGACCAGCCCTACCGTGAGTGTCCACGTCTCAGCTCCGTAGGTCATTACGGGTAGGACGCACTGATTGAAAACTTTCGTTTTCAAACATTGCGGTATGGATGAAGAGAAGACTTGACGTAGTTTCCCAAATGCTGCCCAGCCTAGCTGGATCCTCCTCTTGGCCTCCTTCTCAAAATTGTTTTTACCTAGCTGTACAATCTGCCCAAGGTAAGTATACTCGGAAACAATTTCAAGAAGGTGACCATCTACGACGATCGGTCCCGGAACAATGTGGCCATTGATCATGACTTTGGTTTTATCCAAATTCATGCCAAGACCGATACATCTCGAGGCTGAAGCTAGGCCGTCCAGCATGTGGGTCAGCTCCTCTAGCGACTCCGCCATTACGACTATGTCATCAGCGAATCGCAGGTGTGAGATGTAATCGCCGTTTATGTTAATGCCCTTACCTTTCCAGTCCAGCGTCTTAAACATATCTTCCAATGCGCTCGTGAACAGTTTCGGGGATATGACATCCCCCTGTCTCACTCCTCTGCGCAATTGGATAGGTTTAGACTGCTGGTCCTGTACTTGGACACTCATAGTGGCAGCTTCATAGAGACACCTCAGCACTTCGATGTAACGATAGTCTACTTGGCATCGCTGTAAGGATTCCAGAACAGCCCAGGTTTCAACAGAGTCAAAGGCTTTCTCATAGTCCACAAAAGCGAGACACAGGGGCTGATTATACTCTTCGGACTTCTGTATAATCTGCCTCACTGTGTGTATGTGGTCTATGGTGCCATATCCTCCGCGGAACCCGGCCTGTTCTGGTGGCTGGAACTCGTCAAGTCTCCTGGCGAGACGATTCGTGATCACTCGTGAGAACAGCTTATAGATGTGGCTCAGGAGTGTGATGGGTCTGTAATTTTTAAGGAGAGTTTTATCACCCTTCTTAAAAAAGAGCACCACCAAACTCCCGCTCCACGCCTTAGGAGTTCTCCCACTGTGGAGGACGGTATTGAAGAGGTGTTGTAGCTCCTGTATAACGGAGGCTCCTCCTGCCTTCAGAAGCTCTGAAGTTATACCGTCCTCACCGGGGGCTTTTCCATTTTTAAGCTGCCTCAAAGCTAACACGATTTCGTCTTGACTGATGTCTGGCAGTTCGTCGGTGTAGTGGCGTGTCAGGGTGGCTCTAGAATCAAGGTCGTCTCGTCGGGAACGAGGGGCATGTGCAGTATACAGACGGCCATAAAAATCCTCTATCTCGGCTGAAATCTCCGGTTTCGACAGTACGGTCCTCCCATCGTGCGTTTTAAGCTTCGTTAGGTGGCTCCTGCCAAGCTGCTGAGTGAATACTTTGGACCCTCGGTTTCGCTCTATCGCCTCTTCAATGAGGCGTGTGTTGGAGCTCCGAAGGTCGCGCCGTACCATCTTCGCAATTTGCTTGTTCAGGTCTGACCTCTCTGCCGAAGACACTTGGGTGGTTTCCCGTCTTCTTGTCATCAGATCCAGAGTCTCATCCGAGAGTTTGGACTTCTTGCCAGTTCGCTGTTTTTTGCAGAACTTGATGCCCTCATCCCTCAACGTTTTGACCAGATTGTGTAGGCTCTCGTCAGCGTCATCAGTGGGTTCCAAGGCAACAAATCTTTCTCCGAGTAGCTGCTCGAACTTCTCGGTGCCCGCCATGATTTGGATTGGATTTGGTCGGAGCGTGGACTTCATCAGACGGTGTCTTTCAAGCTTCAAGTTGATATTCAGAGTGCCTCGGAGCATTCGGTGATCAGATCCGGTATTGAACCTGTTGATCACTGAGACATCTCTGAATATGTGCTTGCTATCCGTCATGATGAAGTCGATCTCATTTTTAGTCACAGTGTCGGGGCTTTGCCACGTCCACTTCCTTTGAGGCTGTTTCTTAAAGAAGGAGTTCATTAAGAACAGTCCCTCTTTCTCAAGGAAGTTGACAAGCATTTGCCCCCTGTGATTCCTGATTCCATAACCATGCGGGCCTATTCGGGATTCATTGCCAGTCTGGATTCCCGTCACGCGTCAGATGACGGGGGACAAATTCGGTATCACGGCGCGTCAGGGGCGCACGCGCAGCGACAGGATGGCGCTGACCAGACGCTGAGAGACCTGGCGTCAGCACTAATGGAGGTAGCACGCGGGGATCGCCCCGCAAACAATAGGTACAATTTTGACTTACCTATATTCAATGGCTCATCGAGTGACTGGTTACATTTTAAAGCAGCATATACTGAGTCCGCACCTAGCTACTTTTAAACTGAAAATAGGGCTAGATTGAGAAAATGTCTTAAGGGTATAGCTATGGAGGCAGTGAAATGCTTATATTTGGGATCCAACGCAGATCAAATAATGCAAAAATTGGAACAGAGATTTGGACGTCCGGACGCACTCATAGTACAAGAACTAGACAGGTTAAGGGGACTCCCTAAGTTGACTGACACACCTAGGGATGTTTGTTTGCTTGCGTGTAAAGTAAATAATATAATTTTAACTATCCAATCTCTGAAAAAACCACACTATTTAGACACTACTATAGCACTGGGTAAATTTCTTGATCGTGAGGCAGACCTTAATGCTCGACATGCCAAAGCAGAGGTCATTGATGATAACCATACCTGTAATTCAGAAGGAAAACACAGATCATATGCCTCTACAGAAGCGAAGTGTCTCATTTGTCAGGGAAAATGTGGTCAAGTGGCAGCATGCCATCGGTTCAAAAATATGAACTCTGATGAAAGATGGGAAAATGCTCGCAAAAATAAATTATCTTTCAGATGTCTACGTCCGAGAGATTGGAAGCACCGGTGCAAAAGCAAGCCCTGTGAAGTAAATGGGTGCAAGTATTTCCACCACCGGCTGCTTCATGCTGATAGGAACAAAGCTGCACCAGCAGTGGAGAACCGTGACGTGGCAGCTTGCGCGTCGGACCACACCTGTGGGCAACGGCCAACAAAAAATAACAATGATGATGATTATGAGCGGTTCCAACTCCCCAATCCATATTATGTTATGTTATTATGTTATGACTTTTTTAGAAAAAATCTGTCCAATTGTAACCATAAGGGTGACAAATCTAAATCGAGCTGTGCTGTGTGCTGCACTGCGCTGTGCTATGTTTGGTCAACTCGCTCGTCTAATGTTTTAATGAGGATACAAACTAACCATGCTGTGCTGCGCTGTGCGAGGCTACGCTGTTTCTATTGACCAAACATAGCACAGCACAGCGCAGTACAGCGCAGCACAGCTCGATTTAGATTTGTCACCCTAAAGTCTTGATTTAAATACAATCTTTTAAGTAGAACTGTGATGATTTTGCGTTTTTTTGTGTTTATTTATCTTCTCTTTATATGATTCATATTACCTAGATTTTAAACTAGATAGGTACATATTTTAAAACATATTATTCATCTGAACTAGAACTGTGATTATATTAAAGTAAATAGGAACTAAATGCGTAGTTTTAAGTAGAAATGTGATGATTTTGCTTGTTTGTGTTTATTTTCTTATTTATATTCTCATGTTATTTATATTATCTAGATGTTAAATGATTCTATATTTTAAAATGCATAATTAAAGACAAGAGCTGTGATGATTTTAAATTAAGAAGAAACTAATCATGTATTTGTGACGGATTGTAAATCTCTCAAAACTAAGTTTTATTTAGTGATTAGGAAATTCCGATTTTGCATTTTTGACTACTTTTTTAGATTACTTAGTTTTATTTTAATATCTAAGTGTGCAATTAGACAAGAACTGTGATGATTTTACAGTAATTGTATTATGTCGTTGATTTCAAATCTACTAGAGACATTAAAACCAAAATGAATATACATTTAAGTTATATTGAGTTATTTTTTTCAAGAAAATCTTAATTAAAAAAATATTCTAGGTAGGTAATATTGTAGGTGGAACATTTTACTGAAAGAAGACATTATTTTAATTTAGAAAATAATTTAAACTGCATTCATAGATATTTAAATAATTACATGGTTGAACCGGGAATCGAACCCGTTACACGAGAAAAATAATTATCCCGTAGCTTTATCATACCGATCGAAAGGGTTCATCATAAGGAATTTTTTTTGGTAAATAACATAGTGGTCAGAAATAAAAGGAAGACCATGAATTTAAACGTTTGTGATGTTGTGGACGGCAACGGCAATATTTAAATCCAGAGCTGAATATAAAAAAAAGTTGTGGAATATGTACTCCGATGAAGCACTGCCTGGCTTTTCAGTTAGCTTTAGTTTCTTCCGCAACATTTTCGTAACAAGATTTAATATTGGATTTGGCAGTCCTAGGCAGGACGTGTGTTCCACGTGGATTCAACTGAGGGAAAAAATAAAAGTAGAAAAAAGTGACATGTGAAAAAGTAAGACTTATTTCGAAATTGACGGAATTGAGGATTCATAGGCTTCTTGAGCAAAGGCATTTTTAAACTCCTCCAAAAAGAAGAAGATAAAGAGATACTGTTATGTTTTGACTGTCAAAAAAATTTACCACTGCCCAAATTACCGGATCAATCGGTATATTACTCACGGCCGTGGTATTTATACATTTTTACCATAGAGGATCATCACATAACAATCTCTGCAAAGAAAACGCTTACACATGGTCTAGCAGTTTTCAACGATTAGTCGACATTGTTTGTCATTTAGCACAACAAGAGTTGCCTTTCAGAAGTCATGCTGAGTCTAAAACTTCATTGAATAAAGGAAATTTCTTAGAGCTCGTATTGCTTTTGCGTAAGATAGCGGCAAACCGGGGCCTAGTTATTTATCGAATAAAATTCAAAATGATATTATTCATTCCGTAGCCAATGTACTAAAATCTCGCATCGAGTTCGAGATCCAAATTACAAAATGTGTTGGAATTATAATTGACGAAACTCCCGATATTAGCAACAGAGAGCAGTTGTGTTTAATTTTGCGATATTATTTTGCTAATGATGTACACGACCGTTTCTTGGGATTTATTAATGTTTCTGAAAGTCGTACAGCTGAGACTCTTTTCAAAATAATTTTAGAATTACTAGATAATCATAACTGCACCGAAAAATTAGTAGCACAGAGCTACGACGGTGCTAGTGTCATGTCCGGGGTAAGAAATGGAGTTCAACAAAAAATCAAGGTTTGTCCGCAGGCATTTCGTGTAATGGTCATATTCTGAATTTGGTTTTGGCCAAATCATGCGGTAGGATTCCCGAACACTTAGTCCCTAACACTTAGGTTAGGTTAGGTGTGTAGGTAGGTAGGTAGGTGTAAATGAATTAAAAAAATGAATTAAAAATGAAAATTCACGGGTTTGGTGCCTTGGAGGCCCCCCCGAAGACGTCTCCGACGTCTAAAGCATTTCTAGCTAAAAGTTGAAAAATAAAATTTCATCGGTGAAGCAAGGGGTCCGCTTGGTACAATATGTTTACTACCTCTATAGTAACCAAAAAACAGTTAAGGAGAAATTTGAATAGCTAAGGCTGAATTTGAAAAATTAACATGATGTTAGGTTAAATTAGGTTAGGTTAGTGGATCTAATGTTAGATTAGGTTAGGTTGGGTTCTACTACACTACTACACAAATTATATACCATATTAGCGGTACAAAATTAGAATAATCAATACCTACACACACATCTACCTACCGACCTACCTAATGCCTTTTTGTAGCTTTTAATTAAATAGTAAATAAGTGGGTATTTAGTTAATATTGGTGTTGGTATTTTTAGTTTTAATTTTCGTTTATTTTCATTGTTATGCTACAAATAAAGAATTATCTTATCTTATCTTTATCTTGGGACAGGGTAAATGTGCGAATGACAATTAAAGGAATATGACACCGTGTGTGCACCTTTCGTGCAGCTTGGTAACAAGGTGCTTGCAAGGTGTACACAAGGTGCAAAAATAAGTTAGACATTTCGCAGGGACCATCATTCGACAATGTACTGTCAATACCACATCATAACATCGATAAACGTAGAGGCTTACTTACCACAAGATGCGCCAGGAAATAAAAGAAGTGTTCGAAAACGAGGAATACCTAGAGGAGAAAATGGTGGAAATGATCATTCCATGCGAGGAGATGTGGGAATGCTCGGAATCACAGACACCCCCGCCAGAAGAAGAAAACCAGGAAGTTCCGAAGACTCATTCACCGACAGCGCCTCAGATGGAGCCGAGCGAACCGAAGAAACCGAGGCCAGGTGTCATTTTAAAACAACCAAAGGGCCTGACACAACAACGCGAAGAGAAAAAGCAAGCACAGCTGGATCAACAGAAGGCGAAGAGGAAAACAGAAGGTTCGGAGACGACTACGCACTGGATTGCTCGATGGGCGAAAGAAAATATCACTCAAACAGAAATAAACCAAGTCCTTGGAAAGTCATCGCTGAACATACTGGAACAAGAAGAACGCATAACCATACCATCTCATTTGTGTATCCAGTGCAAAAAACTGGGGGCATAATTAGCGCCTTGGAAAAGCTATCAGAACCGAAAAATATAAGTGTAGTACACTTATATTTTTCGGTTCTGATAGCTTGCAATCAGCAGATAGTACACTTAGTGTACCCAGGTTGTATGTATACAATGCCTTCTAATATAGTAGTAATGTACTCCACATTACTACCGGCACTGATCGTTGTACAATTAAACAAATTCTCACCAGCGACGATAAAAAAATGGCACAGTCAACCTGGAAACACCGAAAGGAGAGATAGTATACATGGAAAGCAAAGCTCAACACGAGGAACAGTTCACAGACGCCTGGGTTTTAGCACTTCTCTCTCCGATGAAAACGTACATGAAAATGCCAATAATGAACAACTCGCTAATCAGCGTGCAATCACAAACAATGACGCTGGAGATCAACAGGCAGCCGTTCCACAGCAACAACGATTCAACGCTGCAACAAGACGTTCTCAGATTATCAGAGAGAATAAAGACCTTATCCTTCAACTTTGTGAAAACAAAGCTTTTGACGAAGGGGAGGCAACACGATATTTATGCGGAACGCCTGAAGGGATTGCCGTTCAGTTCAACCGAAATTTCAACGAGCGTCTTAAAACAGCACTACTCATTGCCAAAACATCGGTATTCCAGGAATCAGCAAATCAGAGAGTCGAAAGAGCAAAACTATACGAACTCAATCAAAACCCAGGAGCAGCAGACGAATATCTTAAAAGCGAAGGGGTGGACAACTTGTGCGAATTATTAGAAGCAAACGGAATAGATACATTGAAGTTCGCACAAGACACGAAAAACCACTTCTATGCAAAAATAAGAAAAAGAAACAACTTGTTCTTCAGAGGACCACCAAGCACAGGCAAAACCATGATAATGGAATCTCTTGTGGTAATGCATTACAATTACACAAGACTAACTGGTCTGACACCACAATCATCGTTCAACTTTGGAAGTCTTCTACATTCAAACGCATGCTTCATGGATGAATGCAAGCTAACAGACAATCAGTTCGAGCAATGGAACCTCCAGTTGGCGGCAAGACAACCAATGTCGACTGACATAAAATACAAATCAAGGCATGACATATGCAATTGCATACTATATACAGCAATTACATAATTAAAAGCATGATAGAATAAAAAATATTTAACCATTACTTTTAAATAGTACATAAGTGCATGTTAGTGTAAAAATATGTGATCTTACTAACTAACCTTCGAACTGGAAGATTTGTGGACCTGTGTCATCGGTACAAACTCTGATGTAAAGAAGGAAATTAAGGCAAAATCTAAGCTTATACTACTGCTCGACCCAATAAACTATGTACATGTACAAAGTGCTACCAAATGTAAGGAAGTGTGGGATTGTTTGGAAGAAGCTTTTGATGACAACGGGTTGTACAGAAGAGTTGCCTTATTACGAGACCTCATCACGACTTTGTGAGACTCTTCTCGGTGCATAGATGATTATGTAAATAAAATAATGTCGACCGCCCACAAGCTCAGAAATATAAAGTTTGATATTAATGATGAATGGCTTGGAACACTGATGTTAGCCGGCTTACCTGAAACATATAAACCAATGATAATGGGATTAGAGAGCTCGGGTATCAAGATCAGTGCAAATTGCTCTGAGAACTCAGCAGGATGAAAATGGTCAACAAAGGACCCAGATGTTACAATTGTAATAAGCATGGACACTTTGCCAAGAACTGTCATGCTCCGAAGAAAATTCAGAAAAAAATATAAGTTTTGTTGCAGCTTTTTCAGCTTCTACACAGAAAATGAATCCGGACCTGTGGTATGTGGACTCAGGTGCCTCCATGCACATGACCGACCAATAGATTTGACTGCATGTATATCCCATCATAAATTATCAACAACGCGTGCGAAAATAACCGAAGTTGACTATCAAAATTTACAACTGCCCAAAATACCGGATCTCTCCGTTTACTACTCACGGCAGTTGTATTTATTCAATTTCACCATAGTTAAAGGAACATCTCATAACAATCTCTGCAAAGACAACGTGTATTCGTACACATGGTCTAGCAGTATACAAAGTACTTTCCTCAATAATAGTCATATTGTTGGATAAAACCTCAAAAGATTACGAGGCCCAAAGTGGGCCAGCAATGTAGATTGAAATGTATTGTTGGACATGAAAACCTAATCATATTGTGGGATGTGGATATTAATGAGGAAATGAAGTTTAAGGTAAGTATGTACCTAATGATGATTTATGATTAAATGTGGTAAAGTGTGGTTAGATTTTTGTAAAGTCGGTTTTGTTGTAAATGGTTTTCATAATTTTAGCTTAAATTTACATAGAATATGAATACAAGTTGTAGACTAACAAATTTTAGCTAAATAATATTTGATAAATTTGATACAAGGATGTATTGTTGATCTACATTATTTTATGGGGTATTATGTATAAGCATATTATAGTTTGTTTACGTACCTAATTTAATTATGACTACATTTATCAATGTCATGAATAATGTCAGATTTTTATTAAGGTTTTCTTATGTACAGAGATCATTTTATTTAATCAATAATTATAGTTGACGTGATACAAATATTCATATATTGTGGATGATTTTTCAATTAAAGATAATTAAATAATTTCTAATATGGTTTTAATTTTGTTTATTATGAATATCTATGGAATCAGGTACTTAGTATAATGGTAGCCAAGCACTTGTCTGATTTATCGACTATGTAGGTAATTAATTTCTTCGAAGCCGCCGTGTGACATATGTTGCCCTCATAGACCGTCCCCTTTGCAGAGCTGCTTGGGTGGATGACTGGTTTTCTGCAGCTCTTGGCGCAGGCCGCCTTCTTTCTCGGCTTGAGAGGCATTAGGGCGGATATCAATTTACGCCCAAAATGACTTTTTTGCACAGTGGTGCTTAGTTTTTCTTTCTCTTTCTTACAAACTTACAATTACATTTCTATCTCTTTTCATTAAAAAACTAGGCATGTGCATTTGGTCGGATTTAAGGATTATCAGAAAATTCTGTGAGGCATAAGAACTTTTATTAAGATATAATTTTATGCATCTAATGGTGAAATAGTTTTTGGATACGCATCTCAGTTACAACCATTATGCTTCTAAATTTTTTTTCCCACATTCTATACTTATCAATACATAAGTCTTTCTGCCTCTAAATAAATTCACAATGATGGTACGCAACATTAGATGCAACCTTATGCTTCAAATATTTTATCAAGATCACTGCTATTTCAAAGTTCAGAAAATTACTTAAGACCTTATGCTTCTAAGAAGATATCGGTTTGTCGTTCAATTGATGTAATTATCTGCAAATAGCTCGTTTGCTTCCAAACAAATGCAAGAAAATGACCCCGAAAGTATCAACATCGGGCCTTTTCCTAAAATTATCGCGTATTTTCGTCGTCGTTTGCCAGCCAATGACAGTGTGGTGTAACAAATAAAATAAAATTACGTCAATCCTGAGAATCCTGGCAGAGCCAATATAATAATCAAGAAGGACTAAGGACTAATATCAAACAACAAGTGCTTGCAACGAGTGTGGTGTGAGTGAATTTACCGGCCGGTCGGCCATTGAGTAAATAAAATGAAATAAATTAAAACCATTTGCGTTTAGGTTCCCCTTGCCTAGTTTAACACCATTGCCAGTGAGGTGAAACCGTGGATAAGCTTGGTCACCATGCAGTGGCATGTGTCTCTAGTGCAGGACGTGTGTCTCGCCATAATTCAATTAACGCCATCATCCGTCGGGCTTTTACCAGCGTCAGTGTGGTAGCTACACTCGAGCCACTAGGGCTTATGCGAGATGATGGTAAAAGACCTGACGGTATAACTCTGATTCCCTGAAAGATGGCCTTTAGTTTGGGATGCCACGTGTGTAGATACTCTAGCACCTTCACATCTGGCAGGGACATCAGCAAGAGCTGGCTCCGCAGCTTCATCAGCGGAGTCCCTCAAACGGTGAAAATATGGTAATCTTGACTGAGGTATTTGAGAAATTTGGGGTGGAAACCCTTGGTTCTTTGTCCTGGGGCACACTAAATTTTTAAAGATCTTACGAAACTTCTCATAGAGTCCACAGGAGATCGGAATGCTGGCTTCTGTTTCGGTTAACGAATTCGCATTGCAATTCAACGTGGCAGTGCTGCCAGCATTCTAGGTACTCTGCCTTCTGGTGACGGCTTAGATTTTTAAGAGTTTGTTATAATTGTATATACCTACTATTCGCTCTATTAATTATATCGTACTTATAAACATAATTGAAGCCTAAAGAAATAAAGATATTGAGTTAATTCAGTATATATTCTTTTATTGTATTGTGTGTTTATAAGACAAGTTATGATAAATAGGATTTGTACAATTAACACTACGGTATGGAGTGGGACTATAGATGATGGAGGATAAAGATAAAGTAAGTACTTAAAATCATTTTTTTCGTGGATAGTTGCAAAAATTTGACTTTTTCTGGCGTAGTTATTTTATAAAAAGACTCAGAAGTAAGGCTTACTTCTACTAGTTAAGTATGGCTCAATCAATAATGGATCATATAAATTCGTATCCAGCTTATGAGAGCCATTACTCTCGGAAGAGCAGTGGTTGAAAATGTTTGAGACCGGAACTAAACATTGCTACAATGCTTAGACAATATACCTCTAGAGAGCTGAAGATATACGATGGGACTCCTGACGAATTGATTCGAAAAGAGTGTCTATATCGAAATATATTCAATACCAAGTTTAATCTCAGCTTCTTATTACCATCAGTAGACACATGTGATGGTTGTGATGGATTTGCAAGAAAATTGCAAGATGTCTTGAGTGATGCCGAAAAGGAAGGTAAAGAAAAAGAAAATCATAAAGCAGCGGAAGAAAGATATAACTTAAAAAGATCAGACAAAACAGACGCATTGAATAGTTCAGGATAGAAAAAAATGTTTCTGTTTGATTTGCATAAATGCTTGGCGACACCCGATTTGTCAAACTGCAAATCTTTCTACTTACGAAAACTCTGGACTTTGAATTTGACAATCTATGATGCAACAAAGTAATGTTCCTACAAATGTTATTTGGTTAGAAATATAAGCGGAAGAGGAAGAAACGAAATAGCTTCCTGTCTTATTCGTTGGACAGAAGAGATCAGAAGTATAACTAAGCTGTTGAAGAGTTGACATTATAAGAAATATTCATAGATGAGAGTTTACATCTACTTCTTCGATGTTGAGACTTAACGTCGAATCACGAGATACAATTCAAGTATAAAGGCAGAAATCGCAGGCATAAAGTCAAATCCTTCATACACCCACCGATATTGAGCCTAATGCAAGGAATTTACAGGCATAAGGTCGCATGATGCCAATTTTATGAAAAATCGATTATTAGATTTTTTTGAACAGTGCTACAGTATTATTAATTGTAAAAAAAATAAAGGTATAGTATCCTGTGAAACACAAAAAAAATACAAAAATTCCAGCCTTGATACTATAGGAATTATGGCCAAATTAATGTGACATTTTTGTTTTGGCTCTCCTGAAAAATGACAAAATCATACATCCGGCCTTATGCATCTGGAGCCGAGCTTTCCTCTTCTATATCTGCCTCCGAAAGTTAATTTCAACCATATTTTCACTGAGACACATCACTACATAGTATAAAACAAAGTCGCTTTTTCTGTCCCATGTCATTATGTCCCTTTGAATGCTTAAATCTTTAAAACTACGCAACGGATTTTGATGCGGTTTTTTTTAATAGATAAAGTGATTCAAGAGGAAGGTTTATATACTTATAATAAAACCGTGCGAAGCCGGGGCGGGTCACTAGTATTACCTATAATAATGTAATTTTCCTGCTGTTTCTGGTGAATGATGGAAGACTCGCACTTAGTAGGCATTGGCATCTAAACCTCCCTTTTAATCATACTCCAAAAGTTCTCTATAACACTAACCAACCTAACTAGTATTCTATGCTAAATTAGGAGAACTCACTTTAGATGCTTCAATAAACTTAACTAAAAACATACATTCACATACTAGAACACCCTCCTACACTCAACCATAAAATCGCCTGTACTTGAAATTGAATTCTACTCCACTGAGTGATGATCAGATGTCGGAATTTCCACTTCAGTTGTGGAAGAATCTAGGTAAAGGTAGTATCTTCCAGGAGTTTTTTTTATCAACAATAGACCTTCGTTTGACCACAATCTCACCTGATGGTAAGTGACGACGTGGCCGAAGATGTATCACGAAAGTCTAGAAGACCGGACAATTACGACCCGACGGGTTGTAGTTGTCCGGGAAAACTGAAGCAGGCAGTGCATTCCATTCCTTAGCGGTACGAATGATAAAGGTGGAGGAGAACCGCTTAGTTCGGGTGGATGGGATATCCACAAGGAAAGGGTGGTAATGCGCCGTACGCCTACTCGTCTTGGAGTGGAAGGGAGATGGTGGAATCAGGTCGTGAAGTTCCTGTGAGCATTCTCCGGAATGTAACCTATGATCGAGAGGCAAGCGACCTTGCGGCGGTGTTCAAGACTTTGGATCTTAGCTTCCTCAAGGTACTGCTCGCCAATAAGTCTGAAAGCTCTACGTTCTATCGAGTCTAGGGCCGCTAGCTGATACTTAGCCGAGCCATCCCAAACGTGGCTGCAATACTCCATACCAGATCGGACCTGTGCTTGATATAATGATACAAGCTGTCCCGGTGTAAAGTATCGCTGCACCTTGTTTAGGATTCCTAGCTTCATGGCTGCTATTTTAGCCTTCGACTCGATAAAGACACCAAAGTTCAGAGTTGGTGTGAGCGTGACACCGACAAGCTCCACATGATCCTTTCTTTACAGGTACCGGTACATCACGGAAAATAGAAATAATAAATAATATAAATATCTCGCATTGCCGCCATCCCGACCGAGACGAATTGTGACTTGAGGTAAGTATTTATTTAAAGGCTTTTTATATGTGACAGGCTTTCCTTAAAACAGCGTGTTAGACATTTCCATAGGATGCCAAAATATAGAGGAATATGTTAACAACATCATGTCAACTAAGAAATATTGTACAAATTGTAAATGATGAGTGATTAGGAACCCTTCCACGCGCTTCGCGCGACGTGGTTCGGGCGTGTTACTACGCTACAGTACATAGCACCCTGACCTACGGCGTGGAGCTGTGGGCGCGAGCCGCCGACCGCCAGCGAGCATTTGTAATGCAGAAGCGAGCTGTGCGCGCTATGGTGGGTGTCCCGAGTGACGTATCGTGCAGGGAACTGTTCAAAGAGTTAAATATTATGACTCTACCATCTGAGCTCATATACCAGGTAGCCCTTTTCACGCACCTGCATTTGGACTTGTTCCAGCGTCGCGGGGTGAACACGACCCGCGAGATGCGGAGCAACAGCTACTCGCACCGCCTGGTAACACCTGAGCACAGACTTCGGAAATCTGATCGCTCGGTTTATGTCATGGGACCTTCAATCTATAACCGATTGCCAGTGAAAATACGTGACGCATCTTCCACGCCTATATTTAAATATAGATTAAAGAAATATTTAACGGAATCAGTATTCTATGATGTGCAAGAATACTTGGAATTACCGCCTATTTAATTGAATTTTAATTTAATTTAAATTGTATATTTTAATTTAATTTAAATTGTATACTTTAATTTTTATAAATTATTATTACAAATTATACCAACATAACTATTTTAAATTGACATGTTACTAGGAGTAATTAATAAAATCTGTATTTCTGTATTTCTGTATTTCCACTGGTCGGACTACCAGATGTATCAATCAACCAATGATTAGTGCATTAAAAAGCTCAGGTCTGACAACCAAGCTCGACCATTTACAATAAAAAAACAGCTGATTCTGTTAAAACTAAGCTTCTGCAAGATGTTAGAAAAGCAGAGTCTGCTGCGCTGTATGCACACAAAAATAGTATGCCGCAGTCTGCCAAACAAGCTTCAGATAAAGTGAACAAACCTATCAAAGTTCCAAGGTGTTTACACATGTGATAAATATGGGCACATAAGTAAAAATTGAGAAACAAGAAAAAGAAACAGAAATCAAATGAGAACTCTGGATATGTAGCTGTATTTTCTGCTTCAAAAAGTAATATGAATGGCTGGTATGTGGACTCAAAAGCATCAATCAATGCATTTAACCCTTGAATGCATAAAGTTGCCATAGTTCTACAATTCGTATTTGAGCCTACAAAAAAAGAAGTATGCATGTCGGGTTTCGAACGAAACGTTAAACTGACCGATAAAGACACAGAGTATTGAATGAAATGAGAAAGTAATAGGTTTTCGCGCGCTTTTTTTGATAATTTGAAGAAAAGTTGGCGGGTTTGTAAAAAGTTACTCGTAACGTTTTTTGATTTATGTTCTTTTTGTTTTCTGGTTGTCGGTGAAGTTATTTGACTGGAAAAAACTGTTATCGTACAGGAAAAAAGGTAAGCTAGTGATAACAAAACTTTGATATATACAATTTTATTTAGAATAATGAACTACCTCACAAAATTGTTTTGTTGCCAAAAATATACTCTATGCGTTAGCCACTTAGAATTTTTCACGTTAGAAGTATGTTTCGCTGGGAGATTTTTATTCATTTTCTATTAAAAAAAGAAAAGAAAAGAAAAATTCATTTATTTGGCCCTTTACATAACAATAATAGCTATAGATAAATAACACACTAAAACAGATCCAGAAAACAAGAAAGAACACAAATTAAAAAAAAAGAAGAGTAAAGCATAAGTTTTATTTTTCAGTTTATCAAACAACATGCGGGGTAAGGACATAGAAGAAATGCTGGCAGCATTAGAAGACGGAAATATTTCGGAGGATGAGGAAGAAATTAGCGATGAAAATACCATAGATTATTACGTCACCCAACAGGATTTACTGCGTGCGCTAGAAAATGAGATTGAGGAAGAGGAGCTCGTCTCAGATGATCCACCTTTGGTAACTGACGAGTACCATGACATCCCTACTACGGAACCTGTGCCAGGACCTTCGACCAGCCCACCAGTTCTAGGTATTCTTGGAGTAGCAGCATGGATAACGCGTAGTAGGGATCTTATATGGAAAAAACGTAGTATGATTTGAAATTAAAATGAAATGAAAATTATTTATTCCTCAATATCCACAAAAACTATAACTAATCTAACATTAATAATTAAAACTATCTTAACAAAATAATACAACAAAAAGAAAATTAATAAAATATGTTTATCTTTGTGGCAGAGAAATGGCCCATAGCTCAGCTTAATACTAGAGCATGATGCCATGCTGTAGCGCTGGTTTGCAATGAGGATCGGATTTCATTTTTAGGAAACACAGAGCTTCCTACAGATGTAGCTCAACTAGAGACACCTTTTCAGTTCTTTTCTCTGTACACGAATGAACATATCCTTACCATAATTGTTCGCAATTGTTCGCAACTATAATTAAGACCAAACACAGCATAAGTCTGTTATGAGTTCTCCTATAGCATCAGTATCAGATTTAATATCACTTTGTGAAACACCTAGAAAGAGACTTCTAAATAAACAGTTACTCACTGCTCGCAAAATCAAAGATAATAAATAAAAAAAATCAATCATTGCAAAAAGTGAACAAGAGGCCAGTAAAAAAAAACAGCTCATTAAAAAATATTGTTAATTTGTTGAAAAAAAACTATAGACGAGACTGTCTTGATAGACTTATCAAAAAATGTTGAAATTGCAGAAGTATTTAATGGGATGTACGTAAAAAATTAAAAACAGCGTAAAAACCCATTTTCAAAATATCCACCTGGTGCCAGAAAATTGGCCTTAACGCTCCACTTTTACCTGCTACAGCAGGTGAATAAAAATGGAGCGTTAACGTTATATCCATACTATCTGGAGCTCAATCTCTCGATAAAATCAACAACAACTCGATTGCCTAGCGCATTGATACCGAAGAAAGAATTTTAAGTGAAAGAGTAATTTAAAAAACAGTGAAATTCAACAAAATTTTGAAATATATCAAACTAATTAAATGTTTATAGTTGCAACAAGCAGATTTCAGCGATCCAAAAAAAATGAAAGAAAAGGAAGATCATGAAACTGAAAAAGAAGAAAGTTTTTAATAGATTTTCTACTCATAAATCTATACACAATACCGATCCTTCCACATTATGTGCAAGCTTTGACTTGGAGAAGGTGTTGAAAACTCCACATGGTGAGTCAATGCTGCTTTATTATTCAAGAAAAATAGCGGTATATAATCTATGTTTCTACGAAAACGGAACACGTAGATTAACTTGCTATTATTGGGATGAAAGCAACAGGAAAAGAGGTGCAAATGAAATCGCAAGTATTCTCCACAGTTACATAAAATCTGTGAATGAAAGAGAAAATATAAAACACCTTCTTCTATACTGCGACTGTTGTCCTGGGCAGAATAGAAATCGCACTGTCTTAGCCATGATACATTCTACTTTGCAGGAGTGTAGTAATCTTCAGACGATACCGATTAACTATTTACTAACAGGGCACACATATACAGGGTGTAATCGTTAAGTGTGCACAGGCGATTATTCCGTAACTATTGCAGATATCAAAAAACTTTAAACTGATATCGAAAGTACTTTACCTAATGAGTAAAATGACATTAATAACTTTTTAAAAATAAAACGAGAAATATCCAAAAAAAATACATTAATCACTCCCATACATTTAGTATGAGATAGTAGAAAGGTTTTAGTTTCCTTATTTTAAGTGGAATAGTACCTACTCATTTTACCCTTGTCATTTTATTGTCAGCAATTATGTACGATATGAAGGTATTAATGAATTTCAAGTAGATACACGTGTAGATTAATTATCTTACCACTTCAAATTTATAATAAACCTTGTTTCGAAAGTTAAAGAAAGTTCATTTAAAAAAAATAAAAATAATGTTAAGGAAAGTTCATTTAGAAACTGTAAATAGAGCTCGTCATTGTATTGCACAAGGAGGACGTCACTTCGAACATATGCTTTGAACACAAAATTTTGTACTTACTAAGAAATAAAATGTATGGGAGTGATTAATGTAATTTTTTTGGATATTTCTCGTTTTATTTTTAAAAAGTTATTAATGTCATTTTACTCATTAGGTAAAGTACTTTCGATATCAGTTTAAAGTTTTTTGATATCTGCAATAGTTACGGAATAATCGCCTGTGCACACTTAACGATTACACCCTGTATGCCTGTTGACATTGTACACGCCGTTATAGAGGTAGAATACAAGCTGAAAAAAAATATAATTTATGCGCCTTCGCAATGGTACACTGTATTTGCTACGGCAAGAAAAATACCTTTTCCGTATAAAGTTAAAGCAATGACTTTTGAAAGTTTTAACAGATGGGACGTCGTTGGCGAGAAATATTTCAAAGGAAATTTTACAGGGAAAATTAGCAAAGTTCGTGTCGTGACTTTAAAGAAAAATAAGCCTTCGATGATTTCTATCAAAGACTCCATGAACGTTAACGCAAAATCGTATAATGTCAAAGTTCAATCCAAAACCAAAGGTCCACTGATGCCTTGCTACTGATCACGACTGCCTATACCTATCGCAGTGACCAAATATAATGATCGCATGAAACTTTGTAAAGATAAAGTAATACCTGCATGGCTAGCAATCCCTTTCTTGTCTTCTCTACCTAGAGTAGAGTGGAAAACTTTCTTGTCTTCGAAATTTGTCTCTTGCCCGAGCACACCGTTTCTCGGAACGAACCCTAGAAAACAGTTTCTTCGTAGACAAGCTCTTTCTATAGCAACGGGAACGAAACCACAGATAAATTATGAATTGTTGAAAAAGCTCGTTATTAGCGTTTCATTACCAAAATAATGTCAACACGGAACAAGAAGTTTCGCAAATACGTAAATCGAAACGTTTAACTTTCGACATTGATTTGACGTTCTAATGATTATGAAGTAAATTTACGTCACGTCATTGACTTTGCCAATGTCATTATGTACTATTTGTATCATAGATTTTGTTTGTAAACAAACAATATTTGATTTATTATTCATTGATTTATATGATGGAGAGGGTCTTGCCAAATAATGCGTTTAGAAAAAAAGAACACTTCTCAACTGTCTCCTCCCAGACTCCTAACACTAGAATTTTTATTTCAGCACTGGAGCTTCAGAAATATTTTGAAAGTAAGATTCTTGCTAAAGCTCATTATGAAGAATTAATAGGTATATTTAAGAGGTTTACTTGCAGCAGTGCTCACTAGGGATGTGTCGTCGACTGCTTTTCAGTCGACGAAACGAGACCGTTTATTGTGAACGATAAACTAGTTTATAAAACAGTCTAATTTTCGACTAGTTTATGCCGTTGTTCGTTTAGTTTAGGACATAACTGTTTATGATATCTTACTTCTTTCTTACTATTATAATATATTGGAAAGTCTGTGAATGTTTGATATAATTAATCTCCGTAACTACATACCTGAGTTTTTTAAATTAAATTTGGTATGTAGATAGTTTAGGATCTAGAATAACACAGGATATTAAAATTTCTTTTCACGTAAATTTGCGTAAACTTTGACCTGTTCAAAGCGCATCCCAAACTAGATTAATAAAAAATAATGTAAACAAACATTCAAAAACCTGCTTGCCTACTAATCTTACTATTATAATAAATGGGAAAGTCTGTCTCAATTTTTGTTAACCGTAACTACTTAAATTATTCAGATGAAATTTGGTACTTAGATAGTTGAGGACCTAGAATAGGACATAGGCTATTAAAATTTGGAAATTTTAACCTCTGAAGGGGTTAAATGGGGTAGTAAAGTTTGTATTTTTCCTTGGTTTGATTTACTCAAAACTCGGTATAAATAGAATAAAACTCTAGTTCGCGGGCGAAGCCGCGGGGCGCATCTAGTACAATAATATATTGTTATGCATTGAAATAGAGTTTATTTTTACACAACACCGCCGACGCCCGCCGCCATTAGATTCCCGCTGGAGTCGAGTGCATGGCGAAAGAGAGATAGTCATATTGGGTTGTGCAAGTGTGAAGAGAATGGAATGCTTGATAGACGAATAGACGCAACGCTCGACCGTCGACTGCGCGATGCCAATGTCGTTCACGAGTAAACTAGTTTATGCGTGGACTGTAAACTAGTTTATCAGTCGACGGCAACAAAACAGTCTAAATAAACTGTTCGTTCATTCAACGACCACTCCTAGTGCTCACTAATGCGCTGTAATGATGTGATAGTTTCCATCTAAATACAGCTCAGTTTTGCTGTTATAATAACTTAATTATATGCTCTTGTTTTAGGAACTGAACAACAACCTAAAAAACATGACTTGGAGAAGATAAATTGAGAGACTTCATGAAAAGTTTTATTCATATAGGTATCCAATATAAACAGAAAACAAAACATTGTGTAGTAAGCAATAATTTATTCACTCACATAGCTCACTAGTATATACAATTATAACAAACTCTTAAAAATCTAAGCCGTCACCAGAAGGCAAAGTACCCAGAATGCTGGCAGCATTGCCACGTTGAATGGCAATGCTAATTCGTTGACCAAAATAGAAGCCAGCATTCTTATCTCCTGTGGACTCTATGAGAAGTTTCGTAAGATCTTTAAAAATTATGTGTGCCCCAGGACCCCAAGGACCAAGGGTTTCCACCCCAAATGGCTCAAATAGGTAACCTCGGTCAAGATTAGCATATTTTCGCCGTTTGAGGGACTCCGCTGATGAAGCTGCGGAGCCAGCCCTTGCTGATGTCCCTGCCAGATGTGAAGGTGCTAGAGTATCTACACACGTGGCATCCCAAACTAAAGGCCGACCCATCTTCCAGGGAATCAGAGTCATACCGTCAGGTCTTTTACCATCATCTCGCATAAGGCCACGTGGTTCAAGTGTAGCTGCTACACTGACGCTGGCAAAGGCCCGACGGATGATATCGTTAATTGAATTATGGCGGGACACACGTCCTGCACTAGAGACACATGCCAATGCATGGTGACCAAGCTTGTCCACGGTTTCACCACACTGGCAACGGTGAGCAACTAGGCAAGGGGAACCTAAACGCAAGGAGGTGGCCACCCGAAATGAGTTGTTGTCTAAAAGGGTACCTAGATTTTTAGAAGGCAGAACATATAACCAAAGTCCTGATTCCCACTCAGAAACGGCGAGTAGACGGGCACGTTCTATTGAGCTGGTAGACGTATTAATAAGATTTTTCCGTACCAGCTCACAAAGTGGCTCATCCCATAGCCTCTGAGAAGACAGGACTTTTGGAAGATTGGTGTCAGGACAGGCTATTTTCCATAAGCCTAGTGCTTCGTTGTAACCTGTAATTTCAAAATTTTGAGAACATTTTGCCAAAATTTTATGAATAAGATCTTTAGTACCATGAACTGATGATAAAAAAAGCAATAATTATACTGCTTGTATCATTGCTGACATTTCTTGCTCCATACCTGGAAAATATAATTAATTAATGTTATTCATTACTCATTTCTTCTCTCAGATTAACTTACTTTGGTTATAATAAAAACATAATATTTCATACTGTGTTTTCACTTAATTAGGTAGGTTACCTAGTCAATGAAATATTCCGCCACTAATGTCTTTTGCTCCGTCTCATGTGGATTGTGGGGATCAACTCTCCTATCAGCGAACCAACAACCCTGAAAAACAAAGTTATTTATTACATTGCAATTCTGTACATTTCTTCACACTGGATAATTATACTTCATTATTGTTACAAAAAGATATGCTTTTGTCTCGGCATGTCTTAGGAGAAGACATAAAGTAGTACTACTTGTATGTAATTGTGAGAATTTCTTGGTAGTGTTTCATAATTTACTTACATTTAATTATATTAATGATTTTATTTTTATTACAACTTATTGGTTTTTGTATTGTAATTTGAATGTATTATAGTCATTCAAAATGGGTTATTTACCTTAACTTGTTTTAAGTTTTCCAATACACATAGTCCAATGCACAGTTTCATGTGGTATGATCACAAAAGAACTCAGCGAAAGAACTCGGTTATTTCGTGACCATGACACATAAAACTGTGCAGAAATATCAGATTACTTACGCAAAACAAATCATTCATGGTAAATATCCCATTTTAAATGATATTAGTGTTAATAGCCATCTAGCCACAAGCTCTGCTTAGCTTGGGGCTAGATGATGCTGTGTGGATTGTCCGGAATTATTTATTATTATTATTATATTGTCGTTGGTTGCCCTATTTACATTTAGTGTGGTAGGTAAGTGTTTTGGTTCAAACTGTGTGTCTGTATGATGTAGGTATATGTATGTATAAGCCTAATTTGTTTTTCTCGTAATGGCCAGAAATCAATAGGTACTTAGTAAAGTACCTGAACTTTGCTCCCGCAAATATAGAGATGAAAGCAAAATTATCAACCGGACATACATAACCTATTATGGTTTTCAGGAAATTTGCATAGAGACTTACGTATAATTTAGTGGGTAGTTGACTAGGTAAGGTACTTACTTTTACGATTGTTGGGCAGTCTTGTTTTGTGTGAGGAGACAGCTCTTGGCACAAATATTACCATCAAATATTATCCTTCATTATGAAAAAAAATCTCCGAAACTAGGCCTTCGGCAAATCGAGAAGAGCTCTTGAACTGCGATTCTTTCTCTTCTTCGGTGATTTTTCTCCTCGTAGTGTCTAAGAACCCAATTCCAACCCCGTTTATAGGTAATAGCCAAACACCACAATACTTTTACGAAATACGAGAGAAACGCTTGTCTAGGCCTCGAGAGGAGTAGAGAATTTTGGAAGAATACTTTCTATTCTCAAATTTCAAAAATAAAGTAAATTGATCGCCATGCTCGCAATGTGTAGACTCGTCTCTAGGAAGAAAAGAAACATTTCTATCCGCTCATTCTTTCGAACGCCGTGCTCGCAACCGAAGAAAACTTTCTACTCTCTACACCCAAATGTCACTTTTATGTCATTTTTAGTCTTGTCTACCTAGACAAGAAAGGCCGTGCTAGCCATGCTGCTCCATTCCACCATGAATACTCCAATATCCCAAAGGCTGCTGATGCAAAAGATATCTTGCCTGAATCAGATATTGAAGTTCTTTTGTTGTTTTTCTGAGAAGTTGCTTTTTAGTTTAATTTATTCAATGAGAGCTTTAAATTGGTTCCCAGTATTATTTTAATAGTTACTTCATATTGCAGATGATGACTGAAAATATTACTAGCTCTAAGTTGTTTTCGCACAGTTAGAATACTCTGTCAATTACAGGATGGTTCTTCTTCTTATCATTTCATTTGTAGTTTCTTATCTGGTTACCTGCCACTAGTAGAAGAACCATACTATAATTGATAGGGTTTTGTTGATATTTATGACTACTGTTGTTTTAAGAATTTGAATTAAGTTCGTTTTATAGAAGTTTTCTTTATGTTTTATGAATGCCTATGAGTTGCATTTTATTTTAATTGTTACTGAGCAACGAGTTGTGACTAAAATGTTACTAGTTTTGTAAACATATTCACATTTTGTATTGATTATAATAATTCATATGAATAAATACTTCAATTTGATCTCAATGTTCTTAAAACACATAGTATTCATATATGAATAAATACTTCAATTATGCCAAAAAATGCCGCCCTATACCGAATTTGTTCTAACTATAATAAACGTTTCTCCAGTGTGGATATCTTTTACTCAAGCAAGCTAAAATTCAGAAAGGGTATCGTTGACATTTTGTTGTCAAACTCCTAACTTAAAAATAATATAATATACTTAGTTAATTAATTTACTGTGTACACCTAAAAACTTATTTTTATTATTCAAAAATAGTGAAATAACTTAAATTCATTATGGATGTAAGTAAGTAAATTATGAACTCTGATTGTTTTAAAAAATCATATTGAAAGACAGTATGTAATTAAGTTTTTTTTATAATTAACTACAATGTACTAGTTATACATAATAGTAATTATTATAGTTCAATGTTTAGTACCTACCTACAGTTATATCTTTGTTGCACTTAAATTTTAATATTTCCATGTAACTACTCTTAAGTCTATTTAGAAAGACCTGTAAGGGCTGTTTTTGTGTTTTGTTATAACTTTACAATGTACTATTGTAACTGTTGGTCTTTTAAATAAATAAATAAATAAAATAAATTATTATTTGGATATACTAGTAGATTTATAATACCTAACTAATACTCATACTGTGTACCTAAGTGTTGTTTTTGTTAAAATTAATAAAACTCAAGACAGTTCAAGTGCATTTTCATTCTTTAATAAAATTATTAATTTAATTTTCTGTAAAAATGTCGTTTATGTCAAAATTACGCAAAAAAATATCTTAAATTAATATTTAGGTTGTTTTGTCTGAATTTCCACATGTTTTTTTATTTTGTTTAGGCAACTTTTACTCTGCTATAAATTCTAAATAAAAGATATATATTACAGATTTACCGTACCTTCCTTAATCAAAGCTTGTCGGTTAGTAATTTTTTCCCGTCTCTACTTTTAGGGAAAATTTTACTATGCGACACTAACTTTAAAACCATTATTTTTAATAGTTACGTATACTATAATTTAGATAAATAAATAAACAAAAAAAATTCTTAGAAGTCTTTTTGGACCATTACAAGAATTTACACGATTTTTTTTCTGAAAATTCAAACTTTAAACAGCTCTGCTGTAAAGTTAGTCTGATGTCGCTTAGATAATTTTGCCTTTCCAGCGTCGATATGTAGTATGCCTAAAAGTACTTCATCTAAGTACCTACTTCAAGCTACCTTTTAAATAATCGAATATATGTATTAATATAGGAGGACTTTTTTGTTTTGATTCATTAAAGTAATCATAACAATATATTATTTAGTTACACCAGAGAAGTTAATAAAAAAAATCTTAATGATTTGGTAGATAAGAAATGGCAGTAATAAAAATTTTAAGTTATGAAATTAACACAAAAAAACTGATCACATCTTTTTAATTACTGTAAGGGCCTGTTTCACGAAACTCAAGTAAGTTCCCGTTAAATTAACTGATAGTTATCTATGGTGCTGTCTCTTTCGTATTAAAGTTGTCAGTAGGCGACGACAATCTTGTTATCTATCAAGTTAATTAATAGGAACTTACTTTTTGATGGTGAAACAAGCGCTAAGTGTTATAGTAGGTATTTTAAGTTTAACATTACTGTACTCTAATAATAATGTGTTTTTTCAGGCGCTTGTGGTGAACATAAATGGAGCAGCTACTATAGGGTATTTTTGAAGGTACGTGTTTATAATCTATGGAATTTCTAAATTCAAATTTCCCGCGTATTTTAGGTTAGGTCATTGACGCTATGTATAGTTATAAACCGCCATGTTGGCGTCTCTTTGTCTTCTGCTTTTCTTGAATACACTATGTGAACGTACTATTGAATTTTAATTTTGATACCTAATTATACCAGCCTTATACATGGCCCTACATCTACGCCGGATACTGAATTACATTAACCAGTAAAAGTAACATCAAGGATTGGAGCAGATAGCGCAAATCATTGCACTTGGGGAAATTGCGCATGCGACTAGGAGTGGTCGATGGAGTTCAAGAACATTTCTGTGAAGTGAAGTGTTTTAATCTTATCGTTTGAACCCAGCACTCAGGTATAATTAGGTATCCTTAAGAAGTCTTAAGAGGTCAGTAATAAGTTACTTTTTAATTAAGTGTATTTTTGTGAAAAACAATCTAAATTTATTTGTGACATCTTTATTTTTTTCATGTAATGCTATGTAACGCAATTTAGGTGAATTTTGGTTGTTCTGCTAATTAGATCTTATCTATTGTTTGTGCCAAACGTTATTTTGAGCCTATTTAATCTAATTAGCCCTTATTTTAACTAATTCATCCCTTATTTCTCAACATTGCAAGTTGCATCAGCCATTTTGGTGTCATATAATTTGATTCAGCAAATATTGTTTTTTCAATTTAAAATTAGTAACTATTTACATAAATTAAAACATTAACTCATAGTGTTCTTCTGTTTAAATCAAAATTAAGAACTGCATTCTGAATTGTCAATTAATTGGTTAGAAAAAGCTCAAACTGTACCTACAAATTATTTACAAAAGTTTACATCATATTTTTACAAGAACATTTTCAATTTACATTTCTTATACACTGTGTTTACATCAAACCTATACAAAATTGTAACTTTACATTATACTTATCTGTCACAAGTCCCTACCTGTTCAAAATTAGTAATTTAAGCCTTTGTAAAGTGTATTCTCTCAATTCCAGGCTGACTATCACCGTCTCCCAATGTCTGAAGAGAAGGAATTGATTAAAAAACGTGGAAGTTTCAAAGGTCGTATTACTGCATATGCTAATTACTTGAGCAGCTTAGATGTCACCTCGCTGACCGCAGCTCAAGTCAGGGAGTTACAATTGCGTACCTACCGGTAAGATTGAATCTTTATATGACCAATATGATGAGGTGCAACTTAGGATTGAGTGTTTAAATGACAATAATGATACACAAGTAGAAGAACGAACCGAGTTTGACAAGCAATATTATGGCTTGCTCGCTAATGCACAAGGAATGATAGAAGCCTACCATAAGGCCCAAAATAAATTAGAAAATGCATCTTGTGCCCGGTCTAACAACAAGCTTGTTAAGTTGCCCACTATCCAGTTAAGTACCAACATTTGGAGGTTCATATGAAACCTGGTTAGAGTTCCACGATACATTCTCTAGCTTAATTCATGAAAATGATCAAATAGATGAGATTAATAAGTTTCATTACTTGAGGGCATCATTGGAAGGCTCGGCTGTTGCAGTTATTCAATCCATCGAGTTTTCAGCAAGTAATTATGCCATTGCATGGAATCTTCTATGTGACAGGTTTGATAATAAACGTTTACTTGTTCAGAACCACGTTGCTGCCTTATTCAGCATTGAGCCTGTCACAAAGGAGTCGTCCAAAGCACTTAAAAATCTAATAGATCAATTAAATAAGAACCTTCGATCCCTGGAATCATTAGGTGAGCCTGTCCAGCAGTGGGACACTCTTATCATTTACATGGTCACCAACAAGTTAGACATCACAACATTCAGGGAGTGGGAAGACCACCGAGGTAATTTATCCAAGGATAAGCCTATAAACTTAGTTGCATTTCTCATGTTTTTGCGTAATCGAGCAGATCTAATGGAGACAATAGAATTGTCCCAAAATAACACTTCAAAGAAAAATAACAAACAAAACAAAATAAAAACTTTGGTTTCTCAAAATGGTAGCGATAAAGGTGTACCTTCTAAACCTTGCCCTTGCTGCAAGGAGGAGCACTACCTCAACAATTGCCCGAAGTTCCTTGCCCTAAGTAATGATGCACGTTACAGATTAATACCCAGTTTTAAAATTTGTTTTAATTGCTTTCGCAGTGGTCATTATGCCAACTCATGTCGACGACCACCTGGTTGCAAGGTTTGTAAACGTAAGCACCACACACTCATACACATCAACGAGATTGACACAAACTCGTCAAAGCCTTCGCCGCAAGCGCCTACCCCCGCAGCTGATAATGATAAAGCCTGCAATACATGTTGGCCCAACGTTGCCGAGTGAGGGCCAATACCAACGTGTAGACGGCATTTTTGCCTTGCCTTGCCATCGCTCGGTGTCGCTCGCCTAGCTGGCCGAGTGAATACAAGCGCCAACGTGTATAGAGGTCATTTGCAGTGACTTGTCACCGCTCGTTGTCGCTCGCCACCACTCGCCTCACTTCGGAGCCGTGTCGGTTTTTCTGCACAAATCAAAGGCGCTTGTCAGCGCTCGGCCAATCGTGTCCACATGTTTGCCAGCCCGCCATTATGCGGTTGGTGTCAGTCACCGTCGCACGCACGCACGTATTTATTTAATCTGTTTATATATATAACTAGCTGGTGCCCGCGACTTCATCTGCGCATGATTAGTATTTCGAGTACTCGCGATTTTACTTGCGTTATTCCCTTTCTCGTTAGATTTTTGGGATAAAATAAAGCCTATGTGTTATTCCAGCTTATAATCTATCTTTGTGCCAAATTTCATCCAGATCCGTTCAGCAGTTATTGCGTGAAAGAGTAACAAACATCCATCCATCTATCAATCTATCCATTTATACTTACAAACTTTCGCGTTTATCAGTTCAAACTACATGGAAGGATATGGGATACTTTTTATCCCGGAATTCGGTAAGGTTCCCCTGGGAGAGAGGGTGAAATAAAAATTCTTTAACCACGCATCACGACGGAAGTGAATGAATTCGCGTGTGTACAGCATACAGTATACAGCAAAATTTTTGAAAAACCGTATAGCCCAGGGGAACCAAACTGAATTCCGGGATAAAATGTATCCCATGTCCAATCGTCCCGAGTTCCATTCGAATTCATTCAATTCCGTCGTGATGCGTGGTTAAAGAATTTTTCTTTCACCCTCTCTCCCAGGGGAACCTTACCGAATTCCGGGATAAAAAGTATCCCATGTCCTTCCTTGTACTATGAACTCAAATCGTCCCGAGTTTCATTCCAACTCATTCAGCAGTTTCGGCGTGATGCGCGGTAAAGGAATTTTACTTTCATACCCTCTCCCATGAGTACCTTACTGAATTCCGGGATAAAAAGTATCCTATGTCCTTCCTCGTAGTATGACCTACAATCATGCCGAGTTTCATTTCAATCCATCAAGTAGTTTCGGCATGATGCGCGTTTACGATACAGACAGACAGACAGACATGAATGAAAAAAATAACAGTTTTGGCTTGAGTAGGTATCGATAATAGAGTGCCCTCCAAAAAAAAATTTCAAAATATCTTCAATGTACAAAATTGGACCTGTTACAGTTTTATTATAAGTATAGATAATAATTACTATGTACGTAAGAATCAAAATCAAATAAACAAAACATCGGTTGTTCAACTTCAACTTGTTGCTTGATGACTACTTAGTTCGAATGCACAACAAGAACTGACGGCTACCAACGTGTGGGCAGCTTCACAGAAAACTCGTCTACATTGGCCGTTTGCAATAGTTTGCGTAGACTTGCCGAACGTCTGGACAGTAGCACTTAGCTTGCACAGATTTGCCTTAGCTCGCATTGGCCTTAGCTCGGCCAACATGTATTGCAGGCTTAAGAGTTCATCGACACCGGTCATTAATTCTCAGAATTCAAGTGTCGCGCTAACGGGAACACTGAGTAGCAACGCGAGCGAAACGTTATTAGATAAAGGTCAGTGTGATGTTTTACTATTAACTGCATTAGTAAAGTTGCAAGACTGATAACAGGGAGGTCATTGCCCGAGCGATCTTAGATAACGGCAGTACTTCGTGTCTAATGACCGAAAGTTTACACAAGAAATTGAACCTGCCAACCGATCGCACAGATAGGATTGAAGTAGGTATAAATAATAAAGCTTCGTCTATTAATAAAATCTGTCGCTTACCTATAAAGTCATTATGTGAAACATTTTCAAGCAATATAAGCTGTTTTGTTCTGCCATCGATTACCGACAACGTTCCGTGTCAAATTGATGTTAGGAATTTAAATATTCCATCTGATTTATGTTTAGCGGACCCTCATTTTTATTCGCCCGCCTCCGTTGATTTAATCATCGGAGCCGATTTGTTTTGGGACATTTTAGGTTCGCGAAACATAAAATTAGGAAAGGGAAAACCTATACTTTATGAGACTAGACTTGGTTGGATAGTCTCCGGTCCTCTAAACTGCGGCCGCGTATCTGGTTCACCTAAAATAAAATGTAATTTTACTCATGTTGATTTTGAGACTTCTCACTCTCCTGATGATGACATTCAAAACCAATTAACGCGTTTTTGGCAGCTTGAAGAAGTTAGCCCTCAGTCATCTCATTATTTTCCTGAGGAGAAGCAATGTGAAGAACATTTCACAAAAAACACAACTCGCCTCGCAGACGGTCATTTTTGCGTTAGGATCCCATTAAAACAAACACCGAGCGTGTTAGGTGATTCTTATCAGCGAGCTTATCATTGTTTATTGTCCTTAGAGCGCAGGCTCAAAAGGAATGATTCATTTGGCAAAATGTACTGTGATTTCATGTCAGAATATGAATCGTTAGGACACATGTCCGAGTGCGAACCTGTTACCTCGGTTCCACATTACTTCATCCCACACCACGGCGTGCTACGCGAGAGTAGTACGACCACCAAGTTACGTGTCGTGTTTAATGCAAGTAGTCCTACTACGTCGGGAGTTTCCTTCAATCAAATTCAAATGATTGGACCTACTGTCCAGGATGACCTACTTTCAATTCTTTTGCGATTTCGTCAGCACAAATATGTGATCGTAGCGGACATTGAAAAATGTTACAGATGTATAGTGGTTCATCCTGAGGATAGGCCTCTACAGCAGATTTTGTGGCGTGATCAAAATAATACAAACGATCGTGATCCTGTCGTTAAATGCTATATGCTGGATCGCGTGAGTTACGGCACTGCTAGCGCCTACCTAGCTACGAGGTGCATCAAACAAGTAGGATTAGAATGTAAGGACCCTAAGATTGGTGAAATAATAATGCATGACATGTATGTAGATGATTTTTTGAGTGGTGGAGATGAAATTAGCGAAGTTACGTACATGCGTGAACAGGTTACTGCCGAGCTAGCCTCAGCTTGTATGCCTCTTAAGAAATGGAAGTCTAATGATTTTCGATTATTACCAGAACCTGATCAATTGTCGTCAGACGTAAATATCGGCAATACCGAAATGAGTAAAACTTTAGGCCTTGGGTGGAGTTCAGTCTCAGACCAATTTTACTTTTCGATCAGTCCAAATATAGCCAAGGGAAACACAAAGCGTGACATTCTTTCAACCATTGCCCAAATATTTGACCCTTTAGGGCTCTTATCACCTTGTGTCATCCTAATGAAAATTATTCTGCAGAAATTGTGGCTACAGCGACTGTCGCGGGATGAGGAGCTGCCGCCTGAGATAAATCGGGTCTGGATTGAGATGGTGAACAGTCTGCCGGGTATAAACGACCTGCGCATACCGCGACTAGTCATCTGTGATGCTTATGAAAGTATTGAATTGCACATCTAACATTTAACAAACGAACTTATTGATTTTAATCGCTTCTCAAACCTCAAGGCTCCAACGCTCTGTAGCCTATGTACTTAGGTTTATAAATATATTAAAGAAACGACTAAAACCTGAAGTTAAATATTTAACTGTTGAAGAATTAGATAACGCTCTAGTTTTAATTTTACGACAGTCGCAAATTCAGTCGTTCCCTGAATATGATTTCATGTTAAAAAATAAAAGTTTACCTTGTAAAAGTCCATTAATAAAATTTAACGTTTACTTAGATGATAAAAAACTAATTCGCGTAGGAGGTTGTTTAGACAACTCAAGCTTTTCGTTTGAGAAAAAGCACCCTATTATCATACAGTTCACACATCAATTCACGAAGCTATTGTTTGATTTTGAACATAAAAGGCTAATGCATGCTGGTCCTCAGCTCTTATTAGCAACTATCAGAGAAACTTATTGGCCGATAGGCGGTCGAAATTTAGCGAAGAAGTGTTTTCGTCAGTGCGTGCGCTGCAATCGCATGAAGGGTAAAGTGTTGACCCCGTTGATGGGCAGTTATCCGTCTCAAAGATTGCAACCAGGTGGATACGCTTTTGAGAATAGTGTAGGTGTCGATTATGCAGGTCCAGTGTCTGTGTCTAGTCGCACTGGTCGTGGTAGTAAACTCATCAAGTCGTACATTGCTATTTTCGTTTGTTTTACAACTAAAGCGGTACATCTGGAGCTAGTGGGTGATTTAACAAGCAATAATTACCAGTTAGCTTTACGTAGATTTATATCACGCAGAGGCAAACCCTCGCATATTTTTTCTGATAATGGTACCTCATTTGTTGGTGCACATAATGATATTTCAAATTTTTTAAAGAACAATTGTGACTCGCTGGCAGGTGAGGCAGCGCAGGATGGTATTCAATTTCATTTCATACCTGCATATAGTCCTAACTTCGGAGGTCTTTGGGAGGCAGGTGTTAAGTCAACCAAATATCATTTAAATCGAGTGCTGGGAAATTGTAATCTTACGTTCGAGGAGCTCACGACTACGTTAACACAAATCGAGGCGATCTTGAACTCTCGGCCACTCTCTCCGTTATCGTCGGAAGTGGATGACTACAACCCTCTCACCGTTGGTCACCTTCTCATTGGCCGCCCTTTCACGTCTCTCTCGGTACCGAACTATGAAGACTATCCAGTCAATAGATTGACACGTTATCAACGCATTGAGCAGTTACGCCAGCATTTCTGGACGAGATGGAGCAAAGAGTATGTGTCTGAATTGCAGCAGCGGATAAAATGGAAATCCTGCAAGGACTCCTTAAAGAAAGATGGTCTTGTCCTCATCAAGGAAGATGGCACACCACCGTTGAAGTGGAAGCTGGGACGTATCGAATCTGTCATACCGGGACCGAGAGACGGCATATGCCGCGTTGCGGATATTAGAACGACCAATGGGATCGTACGACGCAGCGTCAGCAAGATTGTTCCACTCCTGCCAGAAGAAGATGTTTCTTGTTGAAAGACGAGCTTTCAACGCGCGGGGGCATGTTTATAATCTATGGAATTTCTAAATTCAAATTTCCCGCGTATTTTAGGTTAGGTCATTGACACTATGTATAGTTATAAGCCGCCATGTTGGCGTCCTTTTTTTTTTGACTTCTGCTTTTTCTGAATACACCATGTGAACGTACTTTTGAATTTTAATTGTGATACCTAATTATACCAGCCTTATACAGTTGGCTTTTTCCGATGCAGACTTCAGCGCAGCGTATGTGACAGATCGTCCCGAAACCTCTGCCATCACTGCACCGCAAGCTCATCCACTTTGCTCCCATCCAGATTGCGCTGAAGAAACCACCCCTTCGAACACTACCATACCACCACCAGCACCAGAAACTTTGGAATCACAACAACATCACTCTACACCAGAACCCTTTGAAAAAACAACTACTTTGGACATCGCCATACCAAAATCACCAGAAACTATGGAGTCATATCTAGTTCACTCCACTGTAGAAACTGCTGAAAAAACGACCCTTCCAGCTACAGCCTCTGGATCACGTGTTATGTTCCAAGATACGAGTATTTTATCACCAGAAATCATTAGACCGTTCCCAAAGGCGCCTGCACGAAAACAAACTGGTCGAGGAAGACAGGGAAAGTCACGAATTTATACAGACACGGCAGAAAAAGAAAGATTGGAATTATTGGAAGAAGAAAAAAGAAAGAAGCGAGCTAAAGTATTTTTGAAGAAAACAAAACGGCTTAAGAAAAAGTTGAATCATCTTCAGAAAATGAGGACATCATAAGTCGACACTCAGATAGTGATATCTATGAAATAGAGTCTGATTTGGAGTCTGTTCAGGATGTAAATAAGGAACAGAAAGAAGAGCTGTCTGCTTTTGATATAGAAACTAATGATTTCTTGCTGATCAAATTAGGACAAAAGAGATGTGTTCATTACGTAGCAAAAGTCTTAGAAAAGTCTTCAATGACAGAGTATGAAGTGTCTTACTTGCGAAAACGTCAAGGCTTCGGGAGAATCATGTTTACTTTTCCGAAAGAGCCCGATATGGCTTTAGCAAACTTTACGGACGTCGTGTTAAAGCTTACTCCACAAGATAAAAGTATGACCGTACGGCGATCTCATTTGTACAGTTTTGAGGAGAATCTATCCTCTTTTAACATAGAGTGAGTGAGGGTTTTGCTATCTAGCATAATAATAAACAGTTTTTAACATTACAATAAACATACTGACTAATTTATCTATGTTTCTTTCTTACCCAACCTCTGTATCAATCCACCCCTTGGCGGGGGAGCATTGATACACTTTCCATTTTTTTTTTCAGGTCAATATTTACATTACTACATTTTACTATTTCACCCAAATTAACTTTATATGTTTTGAAAAAAGAACCAATGTTTTCAAGGAAATACTTTTAATTCAGGTTCATTAATATTATAATACTTAAAAATGGTATGTTTCGAAATTCGTATCAATCCTCCCCCACTCCCCCTAAACGGTGCATCGATACCCTGGGACATTCCTCGGCTAAATCTCATGTCAACTCTTGTGAACAGACCGTTGAACCCACTGTTTTCCATTGTGGAATCATCATCCATTTTTCATTGTGGAAGTAATGGACAGGGCTATTTTAACATCTGGCTGGAGCACGAAGCTGGTCGTCGAACTCAGGAAGTGGGATCATGCTTAGTAAACAAGTTTATTAAGGAGCAACTAAAACCTACTGCTACTGAACTAATTCTGTGGCCTGATTGATGCGGGGGACAAGTAGCTCTTGGGACGACAGTAAAAAAATATAAAGTTAAAGGAAAAATCTCATACAGTCTTGAACTTACAGGCAAATTAAGGATGACAGAATCAACTAAAATTATCAGGGAAATACATGAGGGAGATTCAAAGATTTTTTAACAGGGATGATATAAGTCGATCAACAGCAGGAAAACAAGAATGTAAAACAAAAAATAAAGAAAAGAAACAACTAAGATACCTGGTGGATACAATGCAAAGACTGCATACCAAATACAGAACTGAAGGAGGTAGGGCATAGTACGCGACATTTGCTCGCTATCGACCATTCTATGTGATTTCACCTAAAATTAAAGATAGCAGAATACCTGTGCAAGCATGCTAACATTGGTTTCAAAGCATTAAAGCTCAAAACACTGAATGTGCTCCAAACATCAAATATGAATGATTTGATACGAACAATTACCTGCAGGGAATGTTTTGATTGCATGTATTCTAAATGCCCTATTTGTGTCAAAACGCCTGATTTAAATTCAGAGATCAACGGGGATGCCCCAGTGCAGTGGTTAGAGTGGCAGTTGAAATCTCATGTATACTCAGTCGTAAATAAGGGTAAAATAGAGGAAAAAACAACAAAGAAATATACAAAGGAAAATATGAAGGATAGTATGAAAAATTACTTTTTCATACTATCCTTGTCCTAGCAATAACGAACAAAAAATGATCCAAATCGGTCAAGCCGTTTTCAAGTGATATATTGGCGTCAATTCTCTTGTTTTAGACCTAGCTAAAATTAGCTAATTTTAAGATTTAGAAACGTCAAATACACGAATGCTATTCTGTCTTTTAAAAATTAGACTGACAGATTTAAAATTAGGATGACAGATGTAAAACAACTCAACTTAGCTAAAATTGCTTAAACCGTATTCTGTGCATCACATTTTTAGCTAAAATTAGACGTCTAACTTAATTTTAGGAGGCACCTAATTTGGTCATGATTAAAATTTACAAGCAGAATGCTCAAAGCTTATACTACGAAAACCTAGAATTTAATGTAATTTGTGAATAAAAACATTCAGGGCAGGTACAGAAAATATATTTATTTTGCTTGCAACAACACCAACTACTACATCATGAGATTTTACGATTGTCAAACACGTTTTAAATTAGGTATTTTTAAGATTTGTAACAGAATACCATAAATTTTAAGTCAATCTAACTAAGAAATTTTAAGATTTTAGTTAGGATTCCTAAAACAACAGAATCGACACCATTATATTTTATTTATATAAATAAACTGATTCCGATAATAATTCACAGTGTAAATGTAGCTTAATTATTACATTTTCGTAACTTATTTACAATTTCGTTACAACAACTTCGATACAACATATTCGTTACATACAATTTAGTTGAGAATTACTCATAACAAAGAAGAACACCTGACGATATAATCAAGCAACATGAAAGCGGTGTACCTGAAACTAAAAGAGAAAAAAGACTTGAAATGAAGACTGATGCAGCTGATGATATGATAAATGAAAATGAAAGTGTAGTAAGTGAAATTGTAAAAGAAGAATACCTGAAAATGAAAGCAAAATACCTCAAGTAATAAAAAGTAATCAATACATTACCTGTCTAGATCGTCAAGAAGTGAAATGAATGAAAACATTGAAACAACGTCAGATGAGCCATGTAACATGAGTATTAAGCCAGGAGAATTTATACTGGCAAAATTTTCCAATAAAAGAAATAAAGAATATCGATTTGTTTGCAGAATTGAGGATATATCACACAACAAAATTGTAGTGCAAGGGTTTAAGTCAAAGAATAAGAAAAGTATTTATGTGACTATAAAGAATGATATTTCAATAATTGAAAATGAAGATATCGTCGAATTTCTTAGTCAACCAAAAAAAGAAGGGAACTACTATGTTTTTTCTACTGCCGTTAATGTTAAAGAAATTGGAATTTGTTGCCCTGTCTTCTGAAAGAATTCATGACAGCTCAAGAGTAGACTTGTTTGACACTTCTGATTATTTTATTGATTGCGCTTGCTTAGCAGGTGATGCATCATCATTCAATTTTTTAATAATTATATTGTGTCCAGTTTTTATTTTAAAATAAATTTAATTAATATGACCAATAAGTGTTTAATTTTGAGTTACTTGATTCCTACAACAGGTGGTATGATGTCGTCCTTATTGTCGATAATTTCTTGATGTTTCTTGACAAACTGATTTCTTGACAATTTCATGACGGGACACTTTTTTGAGAAATAGTCACATAACAATACCTAACTACTTAGGCCAATAACCTTTAGGTTGAATATCTACAAACTTTTCGCTAAGGTAATTTAAAACCTAGTAACCAAAACTCTTAAGAGAAAAATAGAGAGAACTAGCTGGTTTTATGAGTGGATATTCAACATCAGAAAATGTCAAAGAATTCAGCATACTTAAACTTTTTATGCGTGTCTCTCTGTGGTCTATATGATGCTCGAATCCCGGCCTTCGATCGGAATTCTACTAGAGTTTCTCTCCAGATTACTTTGGTTGGAGACCAATGCCACCTCCCAACAAAAATGAAGAGTTTACATGTACAATGAGATGAATGACATTAAAACCACTCCGTTATACCAAGAAAGAACAAATATATACAATCACATCGACATGATTCAGTCAGCGGAAGAGAAAATTGTTTGTTTTGTTTGTTTCGACTTCTTCCTTGTTGGGTTGGGGGATTATATTATGTAGCAGTGGAGGGAAATTAGGATTTACAAAAAAATGTATGTCGACCGATGCAATTCTGAACCAATACACAGAAACCTTATAATTGTTCCCACTTTGCGTAAATTCCAGAAATTTGTTAGAAAATTATTTTTCACTTATTATTTATATTCTCTTTGTTATTGAATAGTGTTCGACTTTGACTTCTTGATTATGGCTCTGACTCAGAGCCATAATCAAGAAGTCAAAGAAGTTGAAGTTGAAATTATGACAAATACAAACAAACAAAACAAACCACAATCTCAGAGGCTCTGAGATTGTGCCTATAGGCTGTCTTACTCAGATTGAGAAACTATAGGAGTTTTCGAACTCCCACAAAGAATTAGCGATAGTAAATCGGGACAAACAAGATTTATTGTAGTACGTTTGGTATAGGTACAACATCTTTGGGGACAATCCAGAGCGAGAATACGTAGGAACTATCCAAGAACTCAAACATTTCTAAGACTACAAATTTTCATGGTGGTATAATTGCCGAAAACGATATTTTTAAAACCATAATTCTAAAACAATTCAAAAAAGCTCAATTGTCGCAGCGTAAACAGAATTGTTTAAATTGACGGATAAACTGGATAGAAATGTCAAATAGACACTCGCTTATAGTACGGTTTAAAGCAGTATTACACTACACGTTATTCAGGGCCCTTACTACCGGGCCCTGAACATCGTTCGGGTCCTGGTTCGTCCCTTAGGGACCCTAAATCTTATTACACCACTCTTATTTAGGGTTAGGGTCCCTGAATACCGCGTAGTGTAATACCCCATTATCCAGACAATTTTCGTTCAGAAGTTGGCCGTGTCACGTGACCGCTGACGGGCTGGTATTTGAAGTTCATATTACAAAAAGGGCTGGCAGTTAATATTCCCCCCTGGAGAATATGCCTAGATACGCCAATGGTAGTAATTTTAAGGTATAATTTTTATAAGCTTTTAGGGGAGGTTTGAAAACTCAGCAAAAGAAATACTTATTAGTCGTAGGTAGGTACATAATATATATGATATTATTAAATTTAAGTAATGCTATGTTACGGTTGTTCTACCAATAAAAGCAGTATTTGCGTCATCGTCATTGATTGTATACAACCATGTCTATCAAAGACGCCATCTAGCTCTAGTTGCAATCGTAATCAAAACACTTTTGTACTCATCTGTACTTTCAAATGTATGTAGGTCGCCGTAGCCGAAATCGGCTTGGAGGCCATCATCATCATCATCAGATGTTTAGAGCCTATTATCTTATAAACCACAGGGTCCCTATTTCTGAGCTTTACAGCACAACTAGATATGTATGGGAACAGTTATTTGGGATAGTTCACAATTCGAATCTACATAGCTATGGTTTCTTCACAATCAGCGGGGCTGCCAGCTTGACGTCAAGATAGCAGCCACAGTGAAATCCCTCAATATCTCCTAAAGTACTAGAGCACTATTTATATGGTTTGCGGCACCGGATACAGCATTGACGGCACAGTTAATTGGCATTATAAAACCTCAAAATTCCATGGTGGGGCTGCTAACTTGACGGACACAAAATTACGTACTGTTTCCACTACATCGTACATAACATACACATGATATTATTTTAAAGCGGTATTACACTACACGTTATTCAGGGCCCGGTAGTTAGGGCGATTAGGCAGTGTTGCCAACCCGGTGTCAGGTTTTGGGGCTAAATGGAGTTCTGAAAAGGGCTAGATGGGGGCTAGATTTAGCCAAATAAATTAAGATAAGAAAAGTTAATAAGTGATTTTTTAACAATCGTTTACTTAATATCAACCAAAAAGCTAAAAAATCAACTTTTTTAATAATTAAAATACACATTAAAACTCAATCGCCTCATTGGAGGAGGATGTTTCGCCGAACAATTCACTTGTACTTTGCGATGTTGATGGTTGAAGAGATTGATTATTAGTTCTAGCAGGGGCCTTGTTCAGAATAAACGTATATTTTTCTTCAGATTCAATCTTTGTTATTGCATCTATTGGGATATCATATGTGTAGCAAGTTTGACCGAATTTTATAAGACCAAATCGTATTTGTAATATAGAATTTTTAAATATTTGTACTGTTCCATATAAAGTTTTCTTACACGGTTTCGGGGCTAGAAATAGGGCTAGGGGCTAAATCAACATTTTAAGGGCTGAATAAGCCAAAAAAGGGCTACATCTAGCCCCGAAAGGGCTAAATTGACAACACTGCGATTAGGGAGCAAGGTTTGCTGGGTCCGTCCCTTAGGGCTTGCCACCACTCTTAGTTAGGGTTAGGGTCCCTGAATTACGTGTAGTCTAATACCACTATAAGTAGGCATTTTTTTTAATAGTATTGCTTCGTAAATGTTTTATATTAAGTTAATATATATAGGTAGTAAGAAGTTATTGTAGATATATGTAGGTAGGTAGATACAGGGTGTTAGTGTAAACAGTCTTGTCCTTGAAACCCTAGGATTATTTTATTATGAGTAGAGTCTTAAACCGATGAGAAGTGGTTAATACTTACCTATTTTATTTTCTCAGGATTTTCAAATGTCATGTCTTCGCTGTCGTACGCGATTTCATGGTGACCCTAATCACCCTAAGTACCTACACCCGCGCTATGCTTACATCCTAACTTCATTAGGTACTTGTGATAGAACTATTCCCTTTCCCAAGAACTTTACATTCCTAGTTTAGGACAGGCAAAAATACTTACTATAACACATTTTCCTTATTATTTTTTGAAGTCATTGTGAATTGTTCTAGCACAAGTAAAGTTAACAAAACTAATCAAAAAGTAAGTGGGATAAGCATCTACTCATGTATTTTATGGTGCATGTAAAAGTTCACTTATCTAGTTTGTTTCACTAACCTGCATATAAGTAAAATGTTTCAAAATGCGCTCCGTTTACTGCCGCGCAAGCGTAAGCACGTCTTTTTACTCTTAGATAATTATTACACGCTCTAACACAAATTAGTACCTAATTTGTCAGCTCCATAAACACCTAACGAACACTTGCATTTTGCATGAGTGGACCTCAGACTATAGATCTATCTAGACGGAGCCCCAACGAAACCCGCACTGAGGCAGGTAAAATTAAACCTTGGCGTGTACAAACACACTTACACACCGACACATATATGACGAAATTACGCCTTACCTTGTCAGTCCAGCTAAGCCGTCGCGCCGAGTGTCACGCAAAATTATTACGAGATTTAGAGGGACAAAATGCCGAATTATGTTTTGAAAGGGTGTTTAAACCAATCTCGCGAATTAAAAAGCAGGATGGAATCACATGCGAAAGTACACCTGCACGGCAACACTCAGTACGAGCACACATGTTTACGAAACCGGCTTCAAAACCATTGTTGATAGCGCTCCGTCTAGGTAGTCTGAGGAGTGGGCATGGTGAACTGGCCATAGGTAGGTACGTACTTTACGTACGTAGCCTTTGTGTGTTTAGGATAGTTTCCCAGCTTGGCACAAGTTATACTGGGATGGAAACAGCTGAGCTCTAAGTACATCGTACGAACCAAGTTCACCAGAGCGGCCCACCCACTAGATTTTAACAAAACGTCATCATCATCATCAGGTAAGAAGTAGTAGAGTAATAATAATAAAGGATTAGCAGGAATTTGACTGAAGGAAACTTCCATAATCGGAAAAATATAAAGATTTTTTTATCCCGCTTTTAGTGAAGCAACTCAAGCAACACCAGTAAAAGATGTCAAGTTTACTTCACATGTCAGTGTCATTATCTAGCACGATGGTTTACTCTTGGATATTCAAGAAGTTGAAGTTCACAAAGTCAAAGTGAGCCATATCCAAAGAACTTATACCTAATCTGGAATGTGCACAAGCTGCCGATACGCAGTCCGAAGGAGAAACCGCTTGGAGCGCCCTCTGTCCCTTTCATCATTTGTTGTGAATCACTATTCACAACAAAATATGAATATGGCTGACGGCTGCCAGTCTAACTTATATTTAATTCTACATAAAATCTTTTCTTTTTTTATTGACATTTCAATAGTGTCCAAATTATTGCTAAAAAAAAATATCATTCTAACAGATAACTGGAAAATATTAGGAAATATAAAGAACGAGAATTTATGCTTTTTAGTAAGACATGATCAATGGCCACATTGTTCCGGGACCGATAGCCGTTGATGGCCACCTTCTTGAAATTGTTTCCGAGTATACTTACCTTGGGCAGATTGTACAGCTAGGTAAAAACAATTTTGAGAAGGAGGCCAAGAGGAGGATCCAGCTAGGCTGGGCAGCATTTGGGAAACTACGTCAAGTCTTCTCTTCATCCATACCGCAATGTTTGAAAACGAAAGTTTTCAATCAGTGCGTCCTACCCGTAATGACCTACGGAGCAGAGACGTGGACACTCACGGTAGGGCTGGTCCACCAGTTCAAAGTCGCCCAGCGAGCTATGGAAAGAGCTATGCTCGGAGTCTCTCTGAAGGATAGAATTCGTAACGAATACATCCGACAGAGAACCAAAGCTATCGACATAGCTCAAAGAATTAGCAAGCTGAAGTGGCAATGGGCCGGCCATATCTCGCGAAGAACCGACAACCGTTGGGGTAAACGTGTTCTTGAGTGGAGACCGCGACTCGGTAAACGTAGCGTAGGACGCCCTCCGGCCAGGTGGGATGACGATCTGCGAAAGACTGCTGGCAGATGCTGGATGCGTCAAGCTGAAGACAGGGCGCAATGGCGCTCATTGGGGGAGGCCTATGTCCAGCAGTGGACTAATATAGGTTGATGATGATGATGATGATGATGATGAGTAAGACATGTCAAATTTATTTGTTCCTACCACTTCTACTAAATTCGGGAATAATCCGCCTGGCAACACTTTAGAAAGGGACACAGGGCTCTCCGAGCGGTTTCTCCCTCGGACCGGATTTCTCTTTGACCTAGTGATTGTCTGTAATAGACTTAAACTATCCACACACTGAAGCCGGAGGCGGAGCGGAGACGAAGGCGTGGCGGTTTTTCCTATGGCACCGCGCCCCGCCACCGCCTGCGATGTGTGTGTAGGCTTTCATAGGATTCCATAGAATACAACTCGCACGCCTTCGCCTCCGCTCCGCCTTCGGCTTCAGTGTGTTTCGAACTTTTGGGTCATAGACATAAGGTTTAATTTATATTGGTGTCAAATTGACAATGCTCATTCCAGATTGGGTATAAGTTCCTTGGCCATATCAAAGATGTTTTATGAACGTAGTAATGCTAGATCTTAGAGCCAAATATACTTAAAAGTCTTCACACACTGAAGTGGAGTGGAGGCGAAGGTGTGTGTGTAGGTTTTCACATGATTCAATAGAATACAATTCGCACGCCTTCGTCTCCGCTCCGCCTCCGGCTTCTGTGTGTGGAGACCTTAAAGAAGAAAGACCTTGCAACGGGTCCGCCATAGATTATGTTCACCTACCCCAAACTAGGCTGTATCTATATATACATATTATATTATCAAAGTTCGAGCCCTATCCGTTCTGTAGTTTTTGCGTGAAAGAGGGAGTTACAAACATCCATTCATTATAACTTCACGTTTATAATATAAATAAGGATTTCTTTCTTGTATACTTGTAAGTATTTGATTATATTATATACGAGGTGTGAGGACATGCAAAATATTATGCTTTTTAGAAAGTGCCGACTTATAGCGGTATTACGCACACTACACGTTATTCAGGGCCCGGTAGTTAGGGCGATTAGGGAGAAAGGCTTGCCGGGCTTGCTTGCCAGTTTACCCTAAATTTTATTACACCACTCTTAGTTAGGGTTACGGTCCCTGAATATCGTGTAGTGTAATTACACTACACGGTAGGGTTAGGGTCCCTGAATATCGTGAAGTGTAATTACACTACACGTTATTCAGGGACCCTTACCCTAACTAAGAGTGGTGTAATAAGATTTAGGGTCCCTAAGGGACGGACCCGGCAAGCCTTGCTCCCTAATCGCCCTAACTACCGGGCCTTGAATAACGTGTAGTGTAATACCGCTTTTAATAATTTTGTAAATTTAGTTTTTGTGCACTCTTTACATAGACAAAAGCTTGTGATGTTTTAATAAACTGTCAAGCGTCAAACAAACCAGACGTCGGCAGCAGTGTTGCCAAAGTAGCCCTTTGGGGGCTAGATCTAGCCCTTTTGCGGCTTATTCAGCCCTTAAAATGTTGATTTAGCCCCTAGCCCTATTTCTAGCCCCGAAAGCGTGTAAGAAAACTTTATATGGCACAGTTTAAATATTTAAAAATTCTATATTACAAATACGATTTGGTCTTATAAAATTCGGTCAAACTTGCTACACATAATATGATATCCCAATAGATGCCATAAAAATCCTCCTCTGATGAGGAGATTGAGTTTAAGGTGTATTTTTAATTAAACAAGTAGATTTTTAAGTTTTTCGGTTAATATTAAGTAAACGATTGTTAAAAAACCACTTATTTTATTTAAAATCAATAAAAAAAAACTAATTTTTCCTATTTTAATTTATTTGGCTAAATCTAGCCCCATCTAGCCCGTTTTAAAACTCCATTTAGCCCCAAAACCTGTCACTGGGTTGGCAGCACTGGTCGGCAGAGCCGTTTTACAAGAAGTTGAAATGTGGTGTATGTCCAATCCTGCCAGAAAAAAAAAATCTATTATCTTCCATTCCATTCTTTCTGATGCGATGCGATGATGCCATTCCATCCATCCATTCCCAACTTTTTCCAAGCGAAGAATTTTACACTAATTTTATCTATATTATTGATAGTTCTTAGTTCTGAACTTGAACTGTGTGTGTGTTTTGGGGATTAACACTTATCAACGTAGATATTCATCAAAGCCTAATCTAAGGTTGTTTTGTCTTACCTCTGGTCATTGAAGCTTCTTGGTTCAACTAAAATTTCATAAATAGGAAACAAAAGTAATGAAACAGTGAAATTTTAAAACGCATGAGCGTAAACTAATATCCCATATTGTGTTGCTCTACATTAAGGTTGTTGCTCGCAGCTCGCAATTTATAAGGAAATCAGTGCACCTACAAGTCAATTTGAACCTAAGTTACTTAAGTGCTCTACATTCTTCTGTATCTAAAAAGTACCTCCGTTGTGTATGCCCTTGAGAGATGTTTAGCAGATATCTGTGTTGTTACATCGTGTGTTTTCGTGACTCTAACATGATGGCATTTTTCGCTCCCAAAGAGCCACGTCCGTTCACCTACGAGTTAACTTGAACCTGAGTGTTCTAGGCATCAGATTGTCTCTGTCATCAAAGAAAAGATTTCATGATAAAAATGTTTAATATGTAAGTATGAAGTTATGTACTGTATGAATAAATTTTTGGTTGCTTCTCATCACCTTATCAATAAATTCAAATAAAAATTGAAACTGTCTAGGTTGCTTTTCATAACCTTATCAATAAATTCAGTATGCTCCTCTTCACTTATCCTGTGAACTCTGAGCAAGTACAGGCCAGGCCGTTTAGCCTCGTATCTTCCTGTTGTATGTATGTTGAGCTATTCCACGTCTTGATGTGTTGTAAAGTGCTAAACACTCGATGAATATTGAGTCATTGGATGTTCCATTTTTACATACTTGTTGTTGCAGGAATTCTTTCATATTGTCAACCTAATTATCATAATTTGTATGTCCAAATGAGATAATTTTACAGGAGCAACAAAAAACCACTTTTTGTTTTTATATTGAGAGACTTTTATAGAGTTCTTTAATAGAGAGACTTAAATACAGTTTAAAATGAAAGTAGATTCACATTTTACTAAGAATATTATTAATTTTCCAGGTAGTTTATAAAATAATGGACTTCTCGGACTTCACATTTACATTTGTATCAATTTGACTACAATGCAGATGACTTACGCAGTTTTAATATAAAAATAATGCTGAGAATCATCATTATTTTTTATCAATCAAATAACCTACAAAAAGAACTACAATTTAAAAAAATCTTGTAACATAAAAATCAATTGGGACGAGTTTTGCTCCAAAATGAAAACGAATAACCTAACAAGGTAGTAATTTCTTGTTTTCTTCATTACTTTGCCTGGAAAAGATTGAAGTGAACAAAAATCAAAGTGAACACTTATTACCTTGTTTTAATTATTTAGTTGTATTTTATGACATGTCCGTCCAAGAGTCCTGTAGACAACAGTTCACTTTATTTTGCACTTTCTTTCCTAGTCTAAGGTCTCTCTACTAAAAAAAATAAAGCACTTTGAATTTTGAATAACTTTAATCAGTCTCTAAGGTCTCTTCAGTACCTTACTAAGTGGGGTAGGTTATCATAACATCACTACATAGTATAAAACAAAGTCGCTTTCTATGTCCCTGTCATTATGTCCCTTTGAAAGCTTAAATATTTAAAACTACTACTAATTAAATCTTTAAAACTATCTTAAAACTACTTTTTTAATAGATAGTGTGATTCAAGAGGAAGGTTTATACGTATAATAAAACCGTGCGAAGCCGGGGCGGGTCGCTAGTTTATAATATAAGTACCAACCTACCACATCATTAGTTAGGTAGGTATGTGGACAGCACAAAGAGGAACTTCGCACCAAATGCATTGAATTTTTGATTTCTTGCTGTTCTCTTTGCTGCTGCAAGCTCTGCGTCTTCTAAATCTTGGAAATGGACCTGGGAGGTGGGAGCCGACATCCCGGTAAGCCGTAGATCGCCTGGGAGACCATACTTAGCCTTCTGCTTTCATTTCTTGGTTTTTTGTTCACAAAAGATGGCAAGTTAGATACCCTCTTCCTCCTACTGGTAAAATTGCCAATCAATTTCCTTCCCAGTGTTGTACGGAACTGCAAATTGTTCATTGGGTATTGGACTCTTCTTGAATACAAGAGGTGTGCATTTGAAGGGTGCAGGGGAAAAGTGATGAATGTCAATTTTACATTAATTGGAGTAAATTAGATTCTTAGGTTCAAAGACTCATTGTACCCTTTTTCAACACTAACTTGAAACTAAATATAATATTAGTTTATAGGTTCATATTTATTGTAATGGTTGGAATTAAAATCAAAGTTATCAGACAATCAGTTTTATTAAAAATAAAAGTTGAAAAAAATGTGACTAAATAGTCCAATGAAATAATGATGAATGTCAATAAAAAAATGCTGAATGTCACACATGTTACATACACTATGCTTAGACTTGGCAAAGAATTCTGTTTTTGTTTAATCATCATCATCAATTACATTTTTTGTATTGGGTAGATTTAAAAAATAGTTTTTTGCCCCTTGTGAGCAGAATTTTGCCAAGTCTAAGCAGTCATTATATTTGGCTGCAGATATTGGTAGCAATGACTGATATAATTTTTGAGGATGTGTGAATTCATTTACTTGTAGTATTGGACCGATGTATCTATTATTGGTGATAACATTGGATACCCATGCACCATTATATGAGTCTCTGTGAAATATCAGTTTGGGTTTTTCTCTGTGTACTCTAATCTCTTTGATAGAACGTGTAGGGATTGGACATTTTGGTTTAAACATGGGTTTAAAATAATCTGCCCAATTTCTAAAGAGGTCCTGTTGACACTGTTCAACGATAAATGGAGATGGCTTAGATCTAGCCACAGCTACCTGATCAGCCCATTCAGAAGGTAATTCAATATGAGCTTTTTGATTTATCAGAGCCATATTTCTGTCACATTCCATGTAAGAATGCCCTCTTACAGGGAACACAATTTTAATTTCATCTAATTTCCGCTGTATGTGCACAATGTAATATATAAATCTGATAATCACATAGTTCTTGTTTTGGACTCCGCATGAGTCGCAAAAAATTGTAATTTTTCTTACAGTATCTGGTAACTGAAACATTATAAAGTCATACAGCATTGATGCCACATTATCGGATCCTTTTTTTGCAATTGTTTCATCATATACATAAAATTTGGAAGACGAATTAGAAAGCATGTGTATATTAAACAAGTAATATCCCAGTTTTCTTTTGTAGTATGCATCGTTTGTAGTTATATTAGGTACATTTAGATTTTTTTGAAAATCCATACAAATTGCCTCTACGCTTTCTTTGTTTCGAGCATTAAGCCTTGCATTTCTTTTCCGTGCATAAAAAGTTTCAGCCTTCTTCAGATGTACTTGGTTATTCACATTCAATAACCTTATCTCATTTTCAATGCTTTCTTTATCTTCACTACTTTCCAAACTCTGAGTTAGAGCTCTCAAATTAACATTGTACTCGTCGCATGTGCTACAGGTGTCACACCTTGGGTACCCAAAACCAATATTGTAATGAGTATTGAATATTGAACGGTAAGACTCATATGACGCTTTATCTTCAGGGTATAGTTCTTTGAACATTTCAAAAAGTTTTTTAATATTCAATTCTTCAGATAAGTATAGTTTATTACTTTCATGTAAACTATAATGTGATTTTCGACCTTTCAGAGATTTTATGTGTTCATGAATATGTTCAAGAACAGAATCCTTTAGTCTGTGGGGCCTATTAACATGCTTACCCCTTCCATCTTTCTTAATCTTCCCCTCATTAATAAGCTGACTTTGTAAAGTCTGTATTCTTCTGCCTGTTATGCCATGGAGAGATCGAAAAGCGTTCTGGCATACCGGCACGTCCTTTGGTGCACGTCCATCTGACTCTGTAACTATAGCTGGCTTGATGTGGTTCGCCTCCGTTATTTTTCTTGCGTGTTCGGCGTTGTGCTACAGAATGCACTGTAATCAAACCGCCTAGATAAAGGTTTTGGTCCTGGTGATTACCCAACTCATTGAATTGCCGAATAATGTCGTTACGCTGATCTTCCTTTATTACTTCGAAACATTTAAACCTTTTACATTCACAGCTTGGCCCAAGTTCATGTGTCGTAGCACGTAGCTTCTTATTGACGTCGGTAAGCCGCCCATGCCTTGGTCTTTTTTTGGTTTGTTTTTTATGTAAATCATTGAAGGATTCGTCTTCATTTTCAGAAACATCCATTTTTCGAAAACTGTCCCAAAATCTAACAAATAGGTACGAATTGTAATACTGCAACAAAATAATCTTGCTTCATAGAGGAAAAATCACTTGTCTTGCTTGACTGACTAGGAACTTGACAAAGTTGACACTGACAATCAAAACCCCGCCACCATACCATAAACAACCTTCATCTTTTTTTTACTGACATTCATCATTTTTCGCCGGTATTACAAAACTTTCATCGTTTTTAGCCTGTGCCCCTTTTTTCAACGGTCAATTACTCGGTGACACGTAGCGTTATTTGCATGTATTCCGATGTAAACGAAACTATTTTCCATGGACTTTCAAATGTTGCCATTAACAAAAAATCGATAAAAAAGTGACATCCATCGTTATTTCCCTGCACCCTTCATTTGTGATGGCCGCATCTATAAGAAAATAAAATATTCTCATCCACCATCTCAAAAGATTACAAAAGTTTTATATGACAGGGACATAGAAAGCGACTTTATTTTATACTATGTAGTGATTACAAAAGTTTTATGTCACTCCATATCTATTAAATTGTTTATTTTCAGTAAAGAGACACCAGACACCGGGTGCCTGAATAATTTTTTAATAAAATTATACATATTCACAGTGTAGTGTTCTCGCGAGTGGTCACGAATCGTCTCGCCAGGAGACTCGACGAGTTTCAGCCACCGGAACAGGCCGGGTTCCGCGGAGGATATGGCACCATAGACCACATTCACACAGTGCGGCAGATTATACAGAAGTCCGAAGAGTATAATCAGCCCCTGTGCCTCGCTTTTGTGGACTATGAGAAAGCCTTTGACTCTGTCGAAACCTGGGCTGTTCTGGAATCCTTACAGCGATGCCAAGTAGACTATCGTTATATCGAGGTGCTGAGATGTCTCTACGATGCCGCCACTATGAGTGTCCAAGTACAGGACCAGCAGTCTAAACCCATCCAATTGCGCAGAGGAGTGAGACAGGGGGATGTCATATCCCCGAAACTGTTCACGAGCGCATTGGAAGATATGTTTAAGACGCTGGACTGGAAAGGTAAGGGCATAAACATAAACGGCAATTACATCTCACACCTACGATTCGCTGATGACATAGTCTTAATGGCGGAGTCGCTAGAGGAGCTGACCCACATGCTGGACGGCCTAGCCTCAGCCTCACGATGCATCGGTCTTGGCATGAATTTGGATAAAACCAAAGTCATGACCAATAACCACATTTATCCAGGACCGGTCATCGTAGAAGGCCACCTTCTCGAAATTGTTTCCGAGTATACTTACCTTGGGCAGATTGTGCAGTTAGGTAAAAACAATTTTGAGAAGGAGGCCAAGAGGAGGATTCAGCTGGGCTGGGCAGCGTTTGGAAAACTACGTCGAGTCTTCTCGTCATCTATACCGCAATGTTTGAAAACAAAAGTTTTCAATCAGTGCGTCCTACCCGTAATGACCTACGGAGCTGAGACGTGGACACTCACGGTAGGGCTGGTCCACCAGTTCAAAGTCGCTCAGCGAGCTATGGAAAGAGCTATGCTCGGAGTTTCTCTGAAGGATAGGATTCGTAATGAATACATCCGACAGAGAACCAAAGTTATCGACATAGCTCAAAGAATTAGCAAGTTGAAGTGGCAGTGGGCCGGCCATATCGCGCGAAGAACCGACAACCGTTGGGGTAAACGTGTTCTTGAGTGGAGACCGCGACTCGGCAAACGTAGTGTAGGACGCCCTCCGGCCAGGTGGGATGACGATCTGCGAAGGACTGCTGGCAGATGCTGGATGCGGCAAGCTGAAGACAGGGCGCTATGGCGCTCATTAGGGGAGGCCTATGTCCAGCAGTGGACTAATATAGGCTGATGATGATGATGACAGTGTAGGTACTTACCTTCGCAGTGAAAATTCCACTTCTGTATCTACTAAGTTTATAAAATAACTACATAAATAATTTCACTTTCACAAACGAATGGCGGCATTTTGGATCAGACAATATTTATACCATATTACGCATGCACATAAAAACGAAGAAGTGAAATTATATTCTAGAGATAAAATAAAAAATATCCTGATGTTAAAATGTGAGCACCTTATTACAGGCCTTGTGGATCTATACTACAGCTTAGCGTTAAAAATCTCTGTTTGCCACATTCATATCACTTAAAGATATAGTGAGTGACATTTTAGTTCTGTTGTACCGCTTAAATAGTTAGTTTGTTGTTTACAGCCCTCCTAGCACCCAAACAGTATAGAAACGATATTTTAATCTATTGTAGCACCAACGGAATCAATTTTCACCTATTTACCACGTTTATATCCCATATCTTTTAAACTAATCGTTATCTCTGCTTTACCTCTGTACAGCCTAACAACTGTTCCTATCTGGATTAGGATTAGCTAGGGTACTCAATGAATAGATTTAAGTATTACGATTTTGAAGAAAAATGTTTTGATTTTGTACTGTGCATTACATGGCAGAAATCGAATTACAAAAAGGAACGAGAATAACGAGAGTGAATGAAAGAATGAACGATTGAGAATGAATGAATCACAGATAAAATACTACAATAGTCATCGGCGCCATCCACCTCCGCTGCGGCTGCCTGCACAGATGGGTGTTAGTTGGGTATGCTAATAAGTTAGCAAGTATCTTTTTACTTTGTTGGGTTAAGTCCCTAGTCAAAATAGTTTTACTCATAAAATTATTATAATCAAAAAATAATACATCATTATGACGACATATCAAGTTGTAAATCAGCAAGTTATTTTTAAATAATTTATCATTTTGTTTAAGTGTCAGTGACTTTGAGTAGGGGAAGGAGCAAATAATCAGTTTCCCCATTCTCTACTTTTCCTGTAAGTACTTTAACAAGCCTAATCAACTGTGACCGTTTTACACAGGTTTCACCAAGCTGAACTACATATAAGGGTGGCCTTGATTTAGGGAGTTATCTTTCTTGATATATATATCGCTAATTCTATTTATATTAGAATGTGGATAACAATTATTAACAACATTTTGTACAAGTAGGTAGCACCCAACTTATCGGATCTATGGCTCAATTTTATCAGCGACAGGTATTTTTCTAGTGGTAGGTTGGGCAGTGATTCGGCTAAGTTTTGTTTGTATGAACAAGTAAAGACCCTTTTCCTGCATACATGACGGCACTCCGTTTCTGCGGCTCATCGACCAGAATTAGTGAGCTGCACAGATTGATTCAGCTTCTCTATGACGCCCCTGGTTTCTGTGCTGATAATTACGCCTCCGTTTTTTGTTTTCCTAAGGCCTCTCTAACTTAGGCCAAATTATTCATTGAACTAAGGATTTGGTTTCCTCGCTCGACTTGAGATTATCTTGTGGATATTCGTTTCCGAACAATGGAGTTACAGTTAAACTTCGTTTAAACGAAGTGTAACTTAAGAAATTAGAATTATAAAATATTTTTCAACTCGATGACCAGAACGAGTAAAATTAAGGTTTTTTACTTTTTCATTATTTCTTGCTGGCGTTGAAGTTCTATTATTTCCAACTTTTTGGCAGTGATCGCATCATCATTTGTTTCTTTTCATTTTTTCTCTTTACAATGGCCGAACTAAGAATGCTTATATTTTTCTTTTTTGTTTCGGTCAGGTCAGAGTCAGTTAATGAATTTTTGGGTGACTTGGACACCTGGAAAATGGATTTTGTCGATCGTTTTTGGAACCCTGAGGTCCGCGTTCAGATGGTCATTCACGAAGACTGAAACCGATCTTCCTTCTAACGGCTTCCATGATGGTGAATAGATCCTCTTCTTTCTTAGTGGGAATTCCCTTTATCTCGACGTTGTTCTGGCGTATTATATTTATATATTTATTACATTTATCGATACTAATAAGTGGAAATATGAATACAAACAAATAACCTACCTTATCATCACTGATATTTTTTCTTGCGTTTTTCTTTAAATTGTCGTATAAATCATGCAATTGTTTTTTGGTCCTTGGGCCACTTTCCGACACAATTATATTTTCTAGCGAGTTCTACCCATGCTTGCTTCTAGGCTTCAATCGTCCGTTATCTTGTTGTCTATTATTGCGACAAATTCTTTCGCGATTTCAATAAGGGGTATCTTCTCCTTATCTGTAAAAATAATTGCTAAAAAACTACAATGTAGTTATTCTTGTTTTTATTGAATGGGATTTTTATAATTTCAAATATTTTGACGTCAGTGTCAACTAAGATAAAATGCGTCTTAGTTGGACTATATTTTTTCAGTGCAAGTATCACTATCCGCATTAGTTTTGTTTTTAATAGTGACTAGTGAATGACGCCATCTATAAAATGGCTGTACATTCTCGATCTCATCAGATTTAAGTAATTTGAACTCAAATGAGATCCTGCTTAAGCCTCATCGCTTTGCCTTGAATAACCATTGGTCAATCGCCTCGTATAATACGAATACACCGGGGTAGGTTTTACCTTTCGCTTTTGGTTTAATTTTGTCGTCATCATCGCTGTCAATGACTAACAGATCATTTGCTGTTGGCTTTGCAACCGGTTGCGGAGCAGGTCTCACTTTCGGCTGTTTATCTGAAATGGTCATGCAACGGCCGGATCACTTGTTGACGCTCGCTTCTTCGATTTTTCTTTGACTTCAAAATAATCTGCAGATTCATCCCCGGGAGGAAATCAAAGATCGGCAGTGGTAAGGTTCTGATGCTTGGACCTGTAAAAAAAATAAAGTACGAGTTTATGTTTTAATAGTAACTACCTACTAGTAGTAGTATAGTTATTATATCTACCAGTATTTGAACGAGTAGACTAATCGAGTAGGCTGCAATTATTATAATTATTTATTCATTTAATTAATCATTAAAGGAAATCACTTAAGATTATCTGAATATTTTAATGATGAGAAGGATTCTAAAACATCGGCACGTGACTTAAGAAGTTGTTTGAAATCATTAAATCATCAAGGGTCCCATTGCTCGGTCGCTTGATCTAGTGAATGTAATGCTCGTAAATTCTTTGTTACTTGATCGCCTAAATATCTTAGTGATTTATCACTCGTTTCGTACTTGGACGTGATATGAAAAAAGCGTCCGCAGAGCACTGCCCGTGCTTACGAACATTATTAAGAGAAGAGACAAGGGGCAAAGTCTTCAAGGAGCTTATCAAATGAAGAGATGAAGTTTATGCGAAGGGAAGGACTGTAGTAGACTCCAAGAAGGACTTTGGTGTGTACAAGGCTAATCTCAATAAGGAGGTGTTCTCCAGCACCTGATGCGGGTGGTGAGGGTGACGCGCTGTCTACAGTGTAGGGCACGGAGATTAGGGTTGCCACCTTTTTTTGTAATAAAGTATATTGGTTAGTATAGGTAGAAAAAATACTCTGCTTCAAAATAAAGTATTAAGTATTTTTATTTTTTCCTCTAAAAACATATTTTTTATCACTTTTAGCGATTTGTAACAAATTTTTGTTGCTCTTAAAAATGTTTACAGCATCATTGCAGTCTATATTTAAGTTAAGATAAACAAATAATTAGTTTTTAATTAAATTTAGGGACGCTTTATTCCTTTCATCCCGACACTTGACACTCATCAAAGAAAATACTCTCTCCGTGAAAGCTGATGTAGCAGGAATAGACAACAAAAATGAAAGTATTTTAAACAAATTTTTGAAGTTTTCACAGTCCTTACTAAATATTTGCTGCCATTTTTGTGCAGTGTTTAATTCTGCTTGTGTACCTAATTTATTCAAAAATGCGCTTTAGGCCCCGCCTCTTCGGGTCATGTCGTGCGCGACTCGAACATCAGCAAGTGTCTTCTGCTACTTCGAGCGAGAAGCTTTATTCCTTGTTGTCTAGCTAGATGATGTTCTGTCAGTTCGATGGGATGTCCAGATGGTGACGCGGTGAGGCTGGAGTCGAAGGCATTGATGCTGCTGCAGGGCGAGGGTCGAGGGTCCGCGATGGAGGAGGAGTGCTCGGCGCGGCCCTGTGCCACTGACTTCTCCATAGCGGCCATCATGGCGAGGGATCGCCAGGAGCGCCGAGAGCGCCGGAGGCATAGAGACCGCATTGATCAGCATCGATCAATGCGGATGCTGATGTTTAAATCAATACTGATGCTGATATTCGCAACAACCCTGGTATCCATCATTTGTTCCATTGACGTGAGGTTATCACAATCAACTATGTAGTAACCGTGAAGTGAGTGTTTGCTAAATACAGGAAATAACACTTATGGGCAGGTGAAAACTGTTTTCACCTGCCTATAAGTGTTATTTCCTTAAATGGGCCGAACAAAAAAAGCATAACTATCATTATTATTGCGGCCCTCGTCCAAAAAAAGATTGCGTTCAAAAATTTAAGTGAACAGAAAATCAATAAACCCCTTATTTCTTGTATTATTTTGACAATTATTTATAGTTTAAAATTTACTTATCTAAAGCCGCGTACAGATTGCTGTAACGTAACATGCAATGTATCACGCAATGAAAGAAATTGCCGTCCACACTGTCGCAATGTATCATGCAATGTAACAGAAATCACACAGTGTGGACGCCTCGCGCGCACGAACCGAGCACACTACGCGCAAGAACAGAGCATTTCAACTCGTGCGCGCAGCGATCCGCCATTTGTCGGTTTTTTCGCCGAACACAAAGGGGCGCGCAGTGTGCGCGGAGCGCCAGTGTGGACTGGACGGGTTGTTTACTCGAACGCGCGCGAACGTTAGAAGAATAGAAGAAAACACAGCTACAGTAGAGCCGTTTATGTTACGTTTTCACATGATTGATGATAATCATTGAAGCATCGACAGTCATCGTAGCCAGTAATAATTGTATAAATTCTCTCCGCGTGTTCTCGGCAGATTGAGCTATGTTCGCCGCGCGCATGCCGGAAAAGATGCGAACACCTACGTGCTCAGTTCGCGCGCGCACTGCGTCCACACTTGTGAAATGCTCCTTTCATGTTACATTGCATGTTACGTTACAGCAATCTGTACGCGGCTCAAAGGTGCGTCCAAATATTGAGCGGCAAGAGCGCGGCAGCAACACACGGCATGGCCAGGCAGGACACAATTCTGCCGCGCTCTAGTTAGGACAATCCGACGAATGTTTGCGCGGCAATAATCGAGACACGCCGCGCATTTGAATTCAGTCAGTTTAATTGAACCTAAACTACAATAAAGACTCTGCTTATTTATCGAAAATTGCCTCGTAAGCAAACCATTTTGACTTGTACGACTGATTTCTAGCTGTAAAATAATAATTAGCTTTATATATTGTACTTATAATTTGGCATTTGATTTAGATAATTTCTTTTCATTCTTAAAAAATGTAGTATATGAGAAAAATTACCTGATCCGGTCACATTTATTTCCTTTTCTCTATTCCTTTCTCGTCTATATGAACTTAAAAGACTTTTCATTTTAGCCTTTAAATCCTTTTTTGGCAATTTAAAGTTTTGGGCTAAATCGTCCCAAAGGTCTTCGCGTTTATTTTTATTAAAATACCTATTCATTGTGTTGAGGATTCCATAAGGCCGGGACTCCACCAAAGCAGAGATGTGTGCGGTGTGCTGTGTGCTGTGCGAGAAGAGATGTTTTTCAGCTCGCGGGACTCCACCAAAGCGGAGATGTGTGCGGTGTGCTGTGTGCTGTGCGAGAAGAGATGTTTTTCAGCTCGCGGGACTCCACCAAAGCGGAGATGTGTGCGGTGTGCTGTGTGCTGTGCGAGAAGAGATGTTTTTCAGCTCGGGTGCGGGGCGTTGAGTGCTCAGTACGCATTCTGACACGAAAGGTAGACGATGTCGCTTTTATTACAAAAAAAGTATCTTCTTTTACTTGAAGAAGAACTACAGTCTGAAGAAGCAGAATTGATAGCTTTATACTACCTAAACAAAAGAAAACATCGGTTTTGGAAAAGAAGTCACTTGTATTACCATACCAGTCATGGAGAATTTTTTACTTTGTTTAATGAGTTAGATGATGAAAGTTTTACCAAATCCTACAGACTACCGAGGAATATATTCTACGAACTACATAACTTAATTAAACCGCATATATTTAAGCAAGATACTAACTACAGGAGATCTATCTGTACCCAAGAGCGGCTAGCAGTATGTTTGAAGTAAGTACCTACCTAATTATTTTTTTGTTAAGTGTGTTTGTGTTTATGTGTGTTATCTGCGTTTGAATGTGATCAGTCTTTTTTGAGTGTTTGTTTTTTTTTGTGTAAAAGGGCTAAGTGAGAAGTACTCAAAACGAGAATCAAGAAGTACGAGAATACATGAAAAATATTATGTAAACTGAGTATGTAAGGATTACGAGAAATCGAGATCCGTTGTCTCTTTCTACCCCTCCGGGAGACTGGAGTGATGCATATTATGTAAAAACCAAATATATTTTTATATTATCTTATTTATTCATAAAGAAAACAAAAAAATCAACTGCCGTTTTGGGAGTAGCAAAAAAAACGTAAGGTTATATTAGAAACATAACGTACAAAAAAATTATAACAGTAAATCACATGAGACATATTGCTTTCTTTTCCATATAGTTACAAATTATCATATGTGTCTTCTTCGTTTCTGAATGCTTCTTCTATCTGTTCATCGGTCATGTGCGTATCTTCCAAGCTTGGAACAGGTGCCTGTGTCGAACTTGGACCCGGTGTTTGTGTTGAGCTAGGAACCGGTGCCTGTGTTGAGTTAGGACCACCGGCCTGTGTTGATGTAAGAACCGGTGCCTGTGTTGAGCTAGGACCCGGTGTCGAACTTGGACCCGGTGCTGAAGTGTAACCGGGGGAATACCAATTATTTTCATTTGTGTTATACCATGTGTTTTGTAGCTCAAGTTCTTCCAATCAGTGTGACCAGATTATTTTTTGCGAAAATACCGAGGCACCTCCAGAAAATACGGAAATATACTGACCTATGCAGGGTAAATATACCTATAAAAATACTTTACAGATTTTCTTATCATATTTATTCATCATCAATCATCGCTATAAATGTTGGATATAAATTTTTAACGATCTTTTCGAAGGATTAAAATTGATGAATGTTTTCAGTATCAAATAAATACGTCTAATAAATTTATGAAATTAAAATAACAATAAAATTACAAAATTCCCAGTATTTTACACTGTAAAAAAATTTCTTTGACAGGTGCTTTCTGTTTGGTCTGTTCAAAATAACAAAAAAAACTTACTCCGACGAGTCATGTAAAGTGTCGAGTCGTGTCATCTAGTGGAAAATAATTGAATTTACAGCGTCTAATAATTTCATGAGATTGATATGACCTAAGTAAGCGAAAAAAAATTACAAAATTCCCAGTATTTTTTTCTTACACTGTAAAAAAAATTTCTTTCACAGTTGTTTTTCTTTTCTGTCCAAAATAATAAAAAAATCTTACTCCGACTACTGTGATCAGTGATAGATAATGCTGTGTGAATTGTCCAACATTATTTATTTATTAATGTGTAGGTAATATCGAATCCGATGATATCAATGTCAAAACATCGATGTTTTCTAACTGCTAACACATCGATGTTTTCTAACTGCTAACACATCGATGTTTATTCACCATTGATGAATGTCGATCATCTCTAAAGTAGACTGCATCCAGGGTTTGTTTAGATAGTTGATGTTCACGGGATTCCCCGAACATTGATTAACGAAGACCAACGTTCGCGAGGACCATTCCTTACGGTGCTACCAACTTCATTACCAAAATATACCCAAATATACCGACTTCCGGTAATATACCTACAAAAATACTCATACTCAAAATAATGGACAAAATATACTGAAAAAGTATTAAAATACTGAATCTGGTCACACTGCTTCCAATTCTAAAAGAACATTGAAAATTTTACGTTTAGCCTGAAGCTGCATATATTGAGAAAGTTTTTTTACACTTTTTGATATCGACAGAAAAAAAGTGTCCATTTCGTCAAGGGTATTATTTTTCTCTATCAATGATTGTATTTCTAGTTTTTCTTGGCGTATTCTTTCACGGTTTGCATGGTGCTGTATAAGTAAATTACTTATTTCATCCGATTTTCTTGTTGCATTTCTGCATGTCGAGGCTGAGACGCTTGATGTCGGTGACGGCGAATGTTGTACAGATGGACGATCTTCTGGAGTGCTTCTTGTATGATTGCTTGATGTTTCAAAAAACTCATCGGTTACATTATTTTCCAATGAATTTGTTTCCTGTTCATTTAAATTTGTTTGTGAGGTATAATTTGTAGTCCTGTTTCTATTCGTCATATATGGTATCAAAAATTCCATTACCTTCTCATATTTCCATTCACGAATTTGTTTACCACTCTGTCCACTTCTAGTGGCATTCTTCCTTTTTAATGCGTCCCGGTGGCTGTCTCTCAACTTTTTCCACTTAGATTTAGCCGTTTTTACTGAAATAAAAATAATTGAAATCATTATAAATATTAAATGTTGACATTGCCATAGTCAAAATATACTTACCGCATTATCACTCATGCAGAATTTATAACCATTATAAATATTTAAAAAATACCAGAGTTTCAAGGGAAACCAATTTATAAAAAAAAAAATCTGAAATCAAACAAACAAAACGGATTGTATCTCTCGTACGTGGTCGCGGCAGACGGCGGCGTCGAAATTTGAAATGTTAATAAATAACGAGTGATAAATCCATTTTATTTGTTTAATTTCAATGTGTTGTGCTCGTGTGAATCTTAGACTTTTAATTGTTTCTTTTCTATTATTTAAAAATGGCTATAACTTTTGAACGAGTGAAAATTCTGTAAATACATAATTTCAGTAATGCCTAATCTTTTATAGTTCCGGAAACAACACGACACTGATTAAGATATTATTTTGAAATGACCCTTCTATTCTAACTGAAACCACGACACATAAATATAAATCTATATTATAATTATTACAGGTATTTGGCGACTGGTTCAAAATTTTCACAAATAGCTGAAAATTTTAGGATTGGAAAATCGACTGTTCCAAGAATTATAGAAGATGTCTGCGATGCCTTGTGGACAGTATTACAACCTTTGGTTATGCCAGAACTTAATGAAAATGATTGGAAAAAAATTTCAAAGCAATTTGAAGAAATCTGGCAATTCAAAAACTGCGTCGGGGCCATTGATGGCAAGCATGTGTACATGTTTGCACCCCCAAAATCTGGGTCCTCATATTACTGTTATAAACACAGGTTTTCAACTGTAATGATGTGCGTAGCCGACGCTACCCGAAGAATAATTATGGTAGATATAGGTTCAATGGGAAGGTTCAGCGATGGTGGTATTTTTGCTGATAGTATATTCGGAATTCGTTTGAGAGAAAACAGACTAAATCTACCACAGCCACAACCCTTGTACCAAAATGGAGAACCTGTACCGTTTGTTTTTATTGGAGACGAAGCTTTCCCTTTGATGACTAACTTAATGAGACCATATCCACGCGATAATTTAAATAACGAAAAACGAACATACAATTATAGACTTTCAAGAGCTCGTCGTATTGTGGAAGCTACATTTGGTGTATTATCACGGAAATGGTACGTATACCGTAAAGAATTTGAATGTAAAATAGAAACAGTGGAAAAAGTGATAAAAGCAACGTGTGTTCTACACAACTTTTTAATTGACAAGATGCCTGGCTATCTAGATAATAATGAAACGGGTTTGGCCACGACTATGTTTAACGACACAAACGTGGAAAATCTATTATCGAATGACAATATGGATGCCTATCAAGTTCGAGAAAAATTCTGTAGTTATTTCAACAACGAGGGCGCCGTTCCATGGCAAGACACTCGTATTAGAATATTACTTGAACGAAATACTTACTATAATAAATTGCACTTACCGTCAGATAATTGAGTTTCTTTCAAAACGTTCTCCCAAGCTGCATCTTTGACGTCAGTAAGTTTATAGGTATCTATTGATGTGTTCCATAGACATGGATATTTTTTTACTGATTCAATAAATTGTTCATCCATTACGTTTTATTTAAATTAACTAATTGTTTACGTTGAAAAATACAAACTGCACAAATTATTCACGATAAAAGCGTGTGCTCGCGTGCACGGTACTAGCAAGATGGCCGGCCGGCCGGCGCGCGCGCGGGGTTCTGCGGGTTGCTAGCGGGCGAGAGGGGGGAGGGTGACATCGCTCACTGCACGCCGCTCACATCTCTCGTCTCCACTGCGCGTCGTCCGCGCACAGCTCACATCTCCGCTTCCATCGCGACATACAAATATTAGACATCTCCGCACAGCGATCTCCACTGAAGCTGAGCGGAGAGGAGACGTGTCAATAACTCAATTCTATTGGTTGTTTAAAAAACATCTCCTCTCCGCTCGTCTCGTCTCCGCTTTGGTGGAGTCCCGGCCTTACTCGTTAAATGAGCCATATAATTCACTCAGTCTAATTGATGTTTCATTGTCCATTTTCGCGAAGCGCAAACACGTCCAGACACGATTGAAATCAAACTCACTGAAAGTACTTTTCCAGATACTATATTCACAGGTCCAGTCCAATATTAGGTAGGTAATTATTTATACGTAGAACTACAATACAATCAAGAAAATCTCAACATTAGACAATCACAAAAACGGCGGGGCTAACAGTGTCTTCTACCAAAAAGTGTTTCCACCTTGACCAGTCAGTAACTCCTAACATTAGTAGCATTGCCAACTCTAATCTAATGAAATTATTATAAAACATAGGTAAGCTTAAACGATTACCGTCGAACAATACTGAGCAATGTTTGAGCGCTCACGGCTGCCGCGCGCGGCAACCGGCCAATCACAGCGCGGCACGCCGCGCGCGACAGCCGCGCACACTTGCCGCTGTTTATTAGGACGCACCTCAAATCTTATTTCATACAAATCTCAGCAATTTATTGCACTCCCCCTAGGGGTTATAGTGTAAGCATAAAAATTATGTTTTTTATTCACTCTACAGATTATTTATACCAAGTTTTGTTTTGTTTTTTTTGTGTATACATTACATTTTCATAGATATATTGCGAAATTACAGAATATTTATTTCTTTAAATAATTGCCTCAAAGAGTCACGTGGCTCGAAATACGTCGAAAATATGGATTCGCATGCGTATGTTGATGCTATACGCGTGTATTATAAGAGATAATGCTCTTAAAATGGGATATTTATTTTCATCAACAATATTACAAAAGTTGTTGTCCCTCATGTACGATTTCAGGCTCAAGTCGTTCTTTATAGTTATTGTTTCCAGCTCTAATTCATCGTAATTTTCTATGCAAAAATAGTTTTTGATCTTTTCCGAAACATCACCTTCTGCGAATGGGTTAATTATGAACTCCAAGACAGGCTCAAGATTCTTAAATTGTTGGAAACGAGAATTCGTCCAAAAGTGTACCTAAATGTGGGGCCAACGAAGTGGTATCAATATCATTTTAACATTACGTTCATGTGATCGAAATTTTTCATCAAATTTGGGAAGAGTGAAGTTGAATTTCTCAGTAAATAGGATTTCCATAGAGCCAGTTTGACTTTGAATGTATTCACTGATTCAATCAGTTTCGCAACATGATGATTTTTCCCTTGCATTTCCAGGATCCGTTCATTTAGTTTTATCGTTACATCAGTGAGAAACCCCAAATCTACAAGCCACGAATTATCACTCAACTGTGGATAATCTTCCTTTCTCGTTGCTAAGTTAATAGTTTGATTTCGTTTATCAAACTGAGGAAGCGTACAAGTACTTTGCCTCTGCTCAGCCATTCAACTTCTTTGTGCAATATTAGGGGAGAGTCGGGTATTACCGAGCCCCTAAGCAAGAATGCATATTTAAGCTTACTTAGCTTAGGATAGGGCTACAATAAAAACTAAAAAATGGGAAAACGCGGTATTATCGAACTGGTTACCGTACTTATACAAATAATTCGTTATTAATGATATTTATATATACAGGGTGTTAGTGTGAACAGCGTTATCCTTGAAACCAGAGGTTCAGCGTCATGAGTAGGGTCCAAAACCGATGAAAAATAATTATTCTATTTTTAATTTATTTTTGAAACAAAAATATTCGATACACCTTCTAAGTGGTAAAACTACAACACGAGTACATTGACGGGGCCGCGCAGGTGTCGACCTGTTTTGATCAAACAAGCCGCCCGCCATGTGTTCATTGCCGCGCCCCCCACACCTCACTCCTCCTCATTTTCGCGCGTCAATTGTTTTCAGTACGAACGAGTTACGAAGTCTTACAAAAATGTAAATAAAAGTGGACTGAAATGGTGCGGCCTTATGCCATCGCTCTGGTGAACTTGGCTCGTACGATGTACGCAGAGCTCAGCTGTTTCCATCCCAGGATAACGTGTGCTAAGCTAGGAAACTATCCCAAAGACACAAAGGCTACGTACGTACGTACATATGGCCAGTTCACCATGCCCAGTCATGCAAAATACAAGTGTTCGTAAGGTGTTTAATAAGCTGACAAATTAGGTACTTATTTGTGTTTTCTCGAGTGTGTAATAATACCTAATCTACGAGTGAGAAAACGTGCAGAGGTTGCGTGATAGTGAAGTGTTATTTTGGTAAGTGAATTTCATTCACTGTACAAAGAACTGAAATTTAGATTGAATAGTAGATAAAATTGATTGATGATAAACTTTAACCCTAGATTCAATAACATTCGTCTCACAGACCTCGCAAAACGTAAAAAAGATTCAAAGTTGTAAATCGAATCAGATACACCTTTTAAGCACCTTCATTAGTCATACAACCAAATACATCGCAAGTGTATTTTACTCGCAATGACGTTTCATTCGTCTGAGGGACGAACATTTATGAATAGAATAAGAACTGGCCTAGGGTTAAGTACGCCAAAAATACCTGCCTACCAAGGTACTTTGGTCTATTGATTTTTTTGATTATTCTGTGAATTTAGACTTGTTTTAAAACAGTTTATCTTGTCTAGAAACAAACCTGGAAACTTGCCTGGTTCTAGGGTGACCATAATATCGCGTACAATATCTATGACATAAAATATCAAAATACTGCGAAACTAAAACAGGCATTAACCTTATCTCATAGGTTTTGGACTCTACTCATGATACTGAACCTCTGGTTTCAAGGATAACGCTGTTCACACTAACACCCTGTATACTGTATATTATATTTTAATATTAAGCATATTAAACTTTATAGTAATATTACTTATAAATTTATAATACAGTGTATTGCGAAAATATACGCGTGAAAAGCTCTGTTTTTAGACTTAAAATGTAATCTTGTGAAAAAAAATAAAATATGTGAATCGTCTCAGTATAAATACATAAAATTAATAACTATTATAACGAAATATATAAAATATATATTTTAAAATAATCTTTACGTTAACGTTTATTTAAAATAACAATAAAAACTATTATTTGTACTAATCAGTCATAAATAACAATTCTTATACCAAGAAAATTACAAATTAAGAATAGGACCAGATTAAAATTACCTAACAATTAAAACAATCGAGCTAACGGCAGACTACTGGAAAACAGTCTACGAGGCAATAGATTCATATCAGGAATACACATACATGTTTAATTTTATACTTATTTATTATCATTATTCTGAGTGTGAATGCAAAAAATATAAAATTTGAAAATTGAAACTGTTTTACATATTAATGTAAAACAGTCTCAAATTCTCAATATAAAACCTAATAATAATAATTAGTTAATATATGTTTTTCATAAAAATAACCGTTTTGATATATAAACTTTACGCTAAAACTATTATTAAAAATCACAATATAGTTATTATTCGTACTTTCTGATGTAATCACAATAATCCTTACATAATATCTTATGAACATACAATCCCCTGATACATTTGTATATTTGTCGCAGTCGGATTGTATAATCCGCCGTATTACATTACGGCTAGCTGTTTTCAAAAACAAGGCCCTTTTGTAAAGCGGCGGTTGGCCACATTACACTATAGTATTGCCAGATGAAATTTTACGTTTACTCTCTGTAGATCCAGTGATCAAGGTCCATTTGATTTTATCATTCTTACCACTAGTAGACTAAAAAATATTACCAGTAAAAAGCTATATATGATTGTCCGGAATAGCACCGAGGTACGGTAATGATGTTTTGCCTGATGTATGAACAAACACTTCATCCTGGTAATCAATATTTAAAAATAAAATCAACTTTCCAACTCTACTGGTATGCCCTCCTGTAGAAGAGGCGAAACGAGCTGGTGGTGGTGATGCTGAAAATAAAAATAACAAGATTAGAAAAGAACGAGATAGTCGAACTAGGTACCAACAAAATAATTTATATTTTTAATTATACTAGTGATACTAAGTATATATCCTACTAATTTTATAAACGCGAAAGTTTGTAATTATTGATGGATGGATGTTTGTTACTCTTTCACACAAAAACGACTGAACGGATATGAATGAATTGTGGCACAGAGATAGGTTATAGTCTGGAATTACACATGCTTTATTTTATCCCGGAATTCCCACGGAAACAGGAATCACTGTGGGTGAAACTGCGAGGCGCTGCTATTATATAATATTTTTACTTAATACTATTATGATTAAAATTACTTTGAAATAATGATCTTTTACCTGATGTATGAACTACCACTTCGTCCTGGTAATCAATATTTTCTGCCTCTAATATATCTGCAGTTGTACATTGAGTTGCCTGAAAATAACAGAAGATTTTTTTTAATCATTGTGTAGCACACCACACTAGGTATTAAATTAATTTAGTATGGAATGTAGTGTTAAATTAAACGTCGGAAAATTACACTGAAGCTTACAAATGCAGGCACTCTATGCTGGATGTCACCATACACAGCACCTTCACCGATGATTGCCAGGATCTTTTGGTCTGTTTCTGACAATGGATCAAGGGTAGCTGACCCACCACTAGTTCCAGAAGCTTCGCGTCTTCGTAAAGTGGCCCTATTTTTCGTTTTATACTTCAAGTCTGCCCAGTACTAAGAATATAAAAAGAACACCGTTACTGTACCTGAGTTAACACAAGTATGATACGTGAGCATGGTATGTACAACAAGGATTCATACACCTTTCCACCGCTGGCCAGTTTTGGTTGCACCTCCGCCGTGAGCGTTTAGCCTGGCAGCGAGATCACGATCTATTGACTCCTATGACCTCGCTCCCAAGCCAACGCCTTTAGCTAGAATGGAGTGCGACATTAGATGTTGCAGCAACTCCTCTAGCTGGACGGCAGACACTCGATGTTCCACTGTAATTATAAGAACATGAAAGAGTCGGTAAACAAAACCACGCATTAGAATTAATTTTCTCACATACTTTTAGATTTTAAATCCAAGAGATTAAACTTTATTAACTTTTACACTTTATTCAATAATCACTATGAGCAAAAGAAAACATCTTCTTTCGGTCCGTTTCTGATAATGGATCAAGGGTCGCTGGCCCACCACCAATGCCAGAAGCTTCGCGTCTTCTTAAACTGGCCCTATTTTTTGTTTTGTTCTTCAAGTCTGCCCAATACTAATATAAAAAGAACACCGTTCCTGTACCTGAGTTAACACAAGCATGATACGTGAGCATGGTATGTACAACAAGGATTCATACACGTTAACTCTATTAAAATATGGTTTATCCCTACGTTCTAAGAAACTAGGTACCTACCTAAGAAATATAATGTCAAATATGTAATAAAATAAATTATAATATTAATTGTTTTATTTTAGTTACTTACCTCCCCAGCATTTAAAGTATCTATTCCCTTTAGAGTAGGTTCAGTAGTCTCTTCATAAAAAGCAAACAAGGTATATGTAGTACCATAGTGATGGCTTGTACACGTCATCAATGCCGGATCCCGTTTGTTTTGAAGAATTTACCTAAAAACATAATTATACGTAATACATTCATAACCTGCCATAATTTATTTAAATTCAGAGAAAATGATCACTACCTACCTACATTTTTAAGTTTGAATCGTACTCTCTTACTCTCTCTTTTGGTCTAGTAGTGTCCTGATTCTATTATAAAGATAAACATTAATTATTCATTGATTTTCAGGTTTACAATGCCAACAGCAGAATATTAAAACCTCTTTGTTCTAATTTGGAGTACAACAATAGTAGCATTATATTTGTAGTAACAATACTGGCAGTATAGAATTCCCCTTTGCCCTTGTGATTATCAGGTACGCTGAGTAGGTAGGATTAAAAAATAACGCTCTGACAGATGCCGGTGGCAAAGAGGTTATGAAAAAGTTATATGTAGGTATTTGATTGTTAGCAATACTATTGTAAAAGGAAAATATATTATTACACTTAAAATATAGGTATTTGCAAAGGAAATAGGTACTGACCTTTTTCAACTCACGTGAGTAAGACGTCCGCATGTTTACAAACTATTTTTTGAAATTTGCAATGTCTACATTGTTCGCGAGTTCGCGATAAATTTCGAACATTACAAGTTCGAATGGTTGGTTTCGCAAATCTCTATTAAAGTATTGTTTGTTTTTTATCCCACATGTGGGGCCGGTCTTTATAGACGTATATAACCCGCGTCCATATTTCACGCTCTTTTTCCATTTTTGTCCACTCCGCTCGGTTGTCACCAATGAACTGACTGGAATTGCCCCAATCCTACTACACTACTACACACGCAGCAACCATGCAGGGCGGTAGACACAGATAAACATTTTATTTATAATTTGTCAAATTACACGTCAAATATAAATTATTATAAAAATTAGTAGGTATAAAAATACTCTCAATTTAATTTAGTTACAGTTTAAAAACTCGTCGTATGTGTAGAACGTCTTCTCTACAAGCCAGTTCTTTAGTCTTATTTTAAAACTTTCCAGACTCGGTGCGTCCCTAACCTTGCCTGGAAGCTTGTTGTAGGTAGCTGGTCCCATGACGTGCGTCAACTTGTCCGACTTGGCCAGTCGTCTCGCTGCCGGCACCAGCCAGCCACCCGCGGCATTGCGAGTGTTGTAACAATGCATCTCCGCTTGTTTTGGAATCAATCACAATCTAGGGAGCTAGGAAGGTCTTGCGCCCCTGCCGCCCTGCCGCAGGCCCAATCTAAAAATTGCTCCGGCTGCCTACACACATCACAATTAAGGAGGCAATCCATATTCCAATTCCCATATTGCCCCTGCAGCAGGTGTGTGAGTAGCCGGCTTTAGTGCTTTTACCTGATTGACACGCGCGTCCTCGGCTAGCTCTACGCGTCAACTGAGATGGCACGAACAGTGATACTGCTCTCACCGCGAAACACAATCGAGAAATAATAAATTTTTCAAAATAGACTTGTCGATTCGGCGTAGGTTTTCTTTCTAGGGTTAATACCCAAGTCAAAATTATACATGAGAAAATGCCTTCTTCAATTCAAAGCTGTCTCGCTCGGTAAGCTCACTTTCTTTCTAGATTTGAACGATTTATCACTTCAATTCAGACTGCATCTTATTAAAGTTAGTTTGAAGATCCAAAAACTTGTTCAGTCTTACAGTTAATTAATTGATTTTAAGTTCAGATAAAGTTTTATTTTTATCATTTTCAGCTAGGTAATAAGAGTACTAAGTGACTCCTTTAATCGAGCTCTGCTTGACTTTAAGCTCAGCGAGCTTTTCGAGCAGAGATGGCTTATCGGAAGTCACGACCAAAGGTGATTCAGAGATGATTTGATTAGGTACGAAACGCTCGATTTGTTTGGGAGGGACCCAGGGACAGTTATGAACATGGAGCCAGACAAAGCAGTCGCTTGCGTACAGTGTTGTTGTGACTTGCATACCGTCGATGGAAACGTCGTAAACAAAGAGAAAGTCGGCGATTTAATGTGCATCCAATTCTACGTGTCAGAATGACGCATAGTATGTTTATAACATTATACCTACCCAAAGCTCAGAGAACATAACGAAAAGTTTTTTAACTACATACTTTCGGATGTCGATAACATTGTTTGATGATTTAATAGAAATTATACAAGAAGACTTGACTCCATGTCAAATTTATGTAATACGGGATAATGTTTCTGCTGAAGAAAACTAGTGATCACTTTGAGGTAAGTAACATTTTTATTTAGAGTCAATGTAACAAAATATAGGTCTAATCTTATTCTTAAAATAGTCATAATTTACACTGAGTATAGTTCCATCAATTCACTTTCTTGGGAATCTTGTGTAGATGCCGGTGATTGCGTTTTTGGGTTATTGTAGGCAGACGCCGGTGATTGGGTATTGTGTTGTTCAGTGCAATAGCCTCGATTGCAAATCGGAAAGGTTGCCGGTGAAAACGAAGATTTTGAAGGATCTGTTGCGTTATACAGGTGATTGGAAGGTGGGTGCAAAGCTGGTGGGCAAAGGTAGTGTAGACTATTTGGAACCATTTAAGCCATATTTGTCTAAGACGAAGTCTGACTGTTTCTTTTTTACCAATTTTTTATTGGTGGCAAGGAAAATACACGAAATTTTACAGTTAGTTGCTAATCATTGCCGGTTTAAAAGGCCAATGATTTTTTTTTGTTTAATTTAAGTAAAACTAATGTGTAAGCAATCTAACAAAACATGTTCTTGTCGATCCATACTGAATCAGTTGAATTATCCATAATGGCGGATCACGCGACCGTACAGACCGCGTACGCCAAGCGACTGAGGCCCCTTTGTGCGTGACCAAAAAACCGACAGCTAAAAGATCGAGCGCGCGCTCTCCGCCGCGCCGCCGCGCACATGGTTCGCGCGCGACACGTCTTAACTTCACGCTCCGTGAAGCACGCTCCATGCCGCGCGCGATCGGAGCGCTTTGGATCGTCCGGTGTGGAGACCAGAGAGTTCACAAAGTCATGGTTTATACACATGGTACAAACTTTATTGTCAAGCCAGCACACAAATAAAAATTGCTTGGCTGTATCTAACCCAAGTAGGTACACTATAGGGCGCTACTCACACACCTGCCGCAGGGGCAATCTAGGGTGCATGGCGGTTGTGGCGATATCGGGAGTATCTCTACACACTTGCCTGCCGTGCAGTGTTTCCGAGTAAGCTGAGCTGAGCACACGTATTGAGAAAAAAGGAAAAGGAGATACTGGGTGAAGAAATGGCTACTGAAGTGAGTTATGCCACATGAATATTATAAAAGAACTGGAAGTAGATGACTTCAATAACTTTTTACGGATGGATTCTGACTCTTTTGAAGAGCTTCTTGCAATGGTGGCACCATTTATAGAAAAAAAAAATACATTGATGCGGAATGCCGTAAGCGCTAGAGAACGATTAATTGCTACGCTTCGGTTTTTGGCCAGTGGACAAACCTACGAGGATTTGAAATTTAGTTGTATCATATCACCACAATTGATGTCAACAATGATTCCTGAGACTTGTTGGGCGATTTACAATTGTCTGAAACATTATATAAAGGTAAGTTTATATAAAGTATAATTATAAAAAGTAAACCTGCATGTTAGAAATTTAATTTCCCGAAATTCTAGATAAACTGTTTTTTCTTGTAAGTACTCAACCAAGATTCAACCACAAAAAAACAATCACAGTCGGTGAAATATTTTTTATTAATACGGTAACAAGTTATAGGTACCCAGTTTCCAAATATTAAGTTAATTGTGAGAATTTTAAAGGATAAGACATTATCATTTTAATTACTTTTTGTGTTTAAATATAAGAAAATCTTTAACTTTAGTGAAACTACCTTCCACTAAATTATTATTATTACTAAAAGTAGTGTTAGGGAAATCAATGGTAATGTCATCATATTGAACCTCAGAAAGTTGTGAGGACTGTGTAGGAGTAGGAACAGATGCATAGGCTTGATGTTGTGGGGTTGGAGTAGGAGCAGATGCGTACGATTGATGTTGTGGGGATGGAGTAGGAGCAGATGCGTACGATTGATGTTGTGGGGATGGAGTAGGAGCAGATGAGTATGATTGATGTTGTGGGGTTGGAGTAGGAGCAGATGCGTACGATTGATGTTGTGGGGATGGAGTAGGAGCAGATGCGTAGGATTGATGTTGTGGGGATGGAGTATGAGCAGATGCGTACGATTGATGTTGTGGGGATGGAGTAGGAGCAGATGCGTTGGAGCAATGGACGGAAAACACGTAGCTATAGAAAAGCCCCCTGGTAGTGGCTCGTGTTTTTTTAATTACAAACAGTTTTTTAGTGTAGTACTTTTTGCCATTGTTAATGCAAATTATGAGTTTATGTATGTACACACTGGCATAAATGGAAGCGTCTCTGATGGTGGTGTAATACAACATACAAAATTTCATGAAAAACTAATGAAAAGCCAGTTAAACCTACCACCAGCTTCAACGTTACCAAATAGTAATACTACAGTGCTCTATGTATTTGTAGGAGACAGTGCATTTTCTCTCAACAGACACGTGATGAAGCCCTATCCATTCAAGAATATAAACCATGAACAAAGAATATTTAATTATAGGTTATCTAGGGCAAGACGGGTAGTAGAAAATGCTTTTGGGATACTGGCAACACGTTTTAAGATATTTCGCCGAAAAATAAGTGTAAATGTTGAGAACGTCGATGCTATTGTTCTAGCATGTTGCGCTTTACACAATTTTTTAAGAACAAAATCAAAAATCTATTTGACAAATTCATGTACAGATTCTGAAAATACAAACGATCGAACTTATCGACCAGGTGATTGGCGGGCAGAATCATTCGAATTAGTATCACTTGCGCAAAGAAATGAAAAACAGCGCAACGATGAAGGAAACTACGTTAGAAGTCAATTTATGTCGTATTTTAACGGACAAGGCAGTGTTGATTTTCAAGAAGACATGTTACGAGTAATATAAGAGCATTAAAATAGTTTTAATGTTGATGAAATACTTAAGTAAGTACTTATACCTAATATTTAGAAGTAATTCTAATAAATATATATATAATTGTGCCAAGTGATTTTATTCTTGTTTTATTTTAAGTATTACCTCGTCACAGTCCATGGTATCTACTCCCGTGCGAGATGGTTCAGTAGTCTCTTCAATAAAAGTAAAGAGATTATAATACCAAAGAGATGGTTTGTACACATCATCGCTGCCAGATCCTGTTTGTTTTGAACTTCAAACTCTTATCTTTTTTAGGTTAATTCTTCAAAATTTGAAGAATTAACCTAAAAAAGATAACACATTGAAATGAAATACAAATACCTACAAAAAAAAAATTCAAAACACAATTTTGAATAATCATTACTTAATTAAAAATACGTACCTTTTTTAACTCCCGAAAAAAGGATGTCCGCATATTTTCAATTTTTTTTTTGAAAGCCGGCAGCTCCATGTTGGTTTTGAGTTCCCCAAAAATTTCAAACATTAGTGTGAATGTTTGCTGCCTCATGTCACGGTTAAAATAATGTTTATGATTTTTATCCCACATGTGAGGTCGGTCTTGATAAACTTCTATAATTCGCGTCCAAACTTCGCGTTCGTTGTCGGCCGCCATTTTGATTGTACGCTATGTATACGTGCACTCCGTGTGACAGATACTGACAAACTGACTGAGAAATTGCCCCAATCGCGCTACACACGCAGCGACGGCAGGGACGACTTAGGGATCAAGGATGGTCTCGCGCCCCTGCCGCCCTGCCGCAGGGCCAATCCTCCAAATTGCCCCTGCATGCCTACACACATCACAATTAAGGATGCAATTAAGGGTCATCCCCACTCCTACACCCTAGATTGCCCCTGCGGCAGGTGTGTGAGTAGCCGGCTTATGTATGTAGTACGGCGTTTGCTTTTTCCAAGAAGTCCAACAGCACTTTTGATCCCAACGGGTCATTACTGTTCTTTCCTTTGAGGAGATTTCCATTTTCAGAATGTTCCATTCGTTTCTGAAGATGATTCTTCAGTGTGAATATTTCGAAATACGAACCGTTACATTTTTGCTAGCTTGGTTCCTGAACTTCAAATTTTCAGAGTTTTTATTGCAATGATTATCATCGCTGGTATCCCACTCATCATCGTTCTAGGCCTCAACCCTTCAACTCTCAAATAACCTGGAATATCACACGGCTACATGTTTTGCTGGACATTGTTTTCATGCTCTTCTTCCTCCAGGTTCTGGTGGAATGGCTACTAAGTCGTGACATCATGACCATCGTCACCACCTAAAATATTTTTGACAGCTTCCTCAAGTCTTTTGAAATCATTTACAGCATGAAAAGACCGCTAAGCCATTGCCTAAGAAGTCATAAAGTGAGCAAGAGAAGTTTTTAAAAAATATATCAATCAGCCCATTGGCCCAATTCAAGGACACCATACGGAAATACTTATATTTCCGGCTGAATCTTATGAAATATCTGACTAAGTAGCATTATTCACTAGAAGACATTTGGTTACGTAAAACAAACTAAAAAGATTGATGAAAATCTAACAAATTATGTAAAAATTTTAGACTCGCCTTTGGTCAATTATTTATTTGATGTACCACCTAAATCCAGATTTTATGTACTTTTATCCAAAAACTGACAATGATGTTGCTTGTAATGACAACGCTACACTATTTTACAATGCAAATTCGTTTTCAGTTTCGTTCCGTCGGTTCATCGGCCGCCTGAAAGGAGACTCCGCCGGGGATCGTCGACAGCTGACACCATGATTGCGAAATACACGTCGCGGCAGTTAAAACGTGTATATATACTCTATATTTAGTTATGATATTTTTTATGAATGTTAGACTGTAAGGTATTTATTTATATGGGCCTTAGAATTAGTATTTACCATCTTGACTATTTTTATGATGCCTGAAATAAATGATTTGATTTGATTTTATTAGTTCGACTTTTAGTGTTTCAGTGACGTAATGGGTTACTCGAGAGCGATGTTACGAGTTGATTTTATTCCAACTCGGATAACTCGAGTTGACTCGGCCGCTAACTCGAATCGCAACACGAGTTGACTCGACTCGCATCAACCGGATGGGATCCGCTTCGCGGCAGCATTCAAAAGGATCGGCGAGTCGAGTCGAATGCACCGTATTCGTATTCTTATTCTTGATTCGAGTTTACACTTGCATTGCCGATTGCCACCGCTCCACTCGCCGGCCACCGCTGTGCGTGTGTGTTATTGTTGTTAAATAAGATTACGTAATTTAAAATCATCATCATAGATTCCATGTTATTTATAGTCATTATAATATGTATTACGATGTTATGCGAGTACCTTGTGGGGTTTATTACCGATGGTATTTATTTACCCAATTTTTACTTAATTGCGAAAATACAATAAATAGTTCACTTTAAAAACCCCAAACTCGGTAAAAACCAAATCCTAACGTACACCAGTGCAGTGCAGTCGCCACTATTATATATATATCACTAGTTTTCCGGACTCGTAGTAATTTTGGCAGTTTTATTCTCTTATTCACTTTTACGCATTAAATATACTTGCTTTGTTTCTCAAACCTTGCTCGAGCGTCGACGGCGGCGGCCCGAACCGACCCGAGGTGGGCCGACGGTGACCGGCGAGGCGACGGAATACCAATCCAATCAAAACAAAATGAATATTCGTAGTAGAGTCGAGTTTCGGTTTCGAGTTGGCGAATCGCTGACTCGCGACCTCGCGTGCACTCGCATTCGCATAACTCGCATTCGTTATCCGCATTCTAGTACAGCTTGGCAAAAAAGTCTTGAAACGGAACTAATTTTTTTGTTTAATGGCAACATTCTTAAAACAATGACGTTTGATGTAAAATTGTAAACAAAGATTACGAATTCTCAGATTTTTTACATGGATCGGTCAAGCGGTGGTGATAAAGTGACGAAAAGTGAAAAATAATGAATAAAACAGTTATAAGTGCTGCCAGGGAGGTTATTTATAAGGTATACAGGCGATGTCTGGCAGAATTTGAGGCCAGAACTATTCTTTCAGATCTCAACAATGTTTTTCAAAGAACCGCTGATATGACAGGTTTGTGAGAGTTTGTTTTGTAATTTTAAGTTGAATCAAAGGTAACTTGATGGTCCTAAAGCAGGATTAAATTAAAGTTCCACAGAACAAGTGAAATATTCAACAATAAACATCGGGCAGTTAGGTTATGTTTACGTTTGTTCTGCGTACTCTGCTATAGCGCGGGCATAGAATTTGATACTTGAGCTAGACTAGCTAATATGTAAATCTATTTCTACATAATTTAAATGTTGTGTTATTTCTTTGTAATAAGGTTACTATAGCGTTTGTATTTTAAATGGTCTAGAAATTAGGTGCCTAAATAATAAACTGAAAAAGGTAAGATAAAGGTATCATAAAAAGTTTTTTCTTTATAGGAAGCAGCTGAGCGTGCTAAAACGGAACGGTTCCAAGCTATTACGGAGGAGGATTGGAAGAATTCGTGCCAGCACGTAATAAAAATAGAAAAGGAATATGTACTGTGAGAGAGAACTGACAATGTATTAAATTTTAATTTACTTTATATTTTTTTCTTTATATACTTACATAACGAGAACCTTGCTCAATTAAACAATATTTACTGATACTAGTATACTATGTGTGGATATAAATGTACGTATAACAGAAATATCCACCTAAGTATCAAGACTAGCTTGGTGCGCTATAGGTGTTGCCATAAGGACCTACAGTGGCGCCCCCATTATTTTCTACTCTTTTTTGCCAAGCTATAGTTAGGTAGGTAAGCGAGTTGATTCGAGTTGCGAATGAACTCGATTCGAATCAACTCGTTTAGACTCTGATTCGAGTTATTCGAATCAGCCAACTCGACTCGCCCATCGCTACGAGTGGATAACTCCGTCGAGAACCCTACCTAGTTACGACACAATTTAAAGAGAATATTTGCAAGTAATCTTTGATTACAAGATTTTTAGTGACTAAGGAGCAATCACAAACTACCTTCCCATTAAAAAAAAAATAAAGCTGCTTTTATTATCACTGAGCAGTAGGGTGTTACTTTTCTAATGCTCTTATAAAGCTTAATATTTTGTAAGAATGTAACTACAGTACTAGTAGAGCGTCGATTATCCGAACTAATTGGGGGACATGGGTGTTCGGAAAACCGGTATTTTCGGATAATCGAACTAATGTAATTATGTATGTATGTATATTGATTCAGCCATACGAATTTACGTTCAGGTAAATGAAAACCATATTATTTACATTTATGAATATCTTTAATGACAAATAGGAAATAAACAAAAAAAAAGTGCAGACAATTTGTAGTAAAACTAATCTTTACTATGTAATTACAATTAACACTTAAAAAAATCTTGAATTTTCGTCTGCCGAAGCAAGCCTACCCGCTTACGAGCGGCTAGATCACGTATTTTTTTAAGAACAGATATTTGATACTGGTCGCTCTCGGCCTGTGTTTCAAACCAGCGCAAGGCAATATCTAAGCAAGTAAACGCTTCAGAAGCACTAATTATGATTTCATCTTCATTATCTGAACTTGCCGCTGATGTGGTGCTAGTGGTGGCGTCAGCCTTATTAGTCATGAGGTCTAAAATTTCGCTATCCTGCATAATTTGGTACCCGGGATCTTCATCGTCAATATCCATCCATTCTTGAACCTGTTGTTCATCACATTCGTGGCAATCGAGATTTTTTAGCATATCTATCATTTCAGATACATCTTCGTGTTTCTCATTTACACATCCAATTTCAGGATCTTCCCCAATACCCAAAACTTTGTTCCACGCTTTTTTCAAGTTCTGTTCTTTTACACTGTCCCATGCTGCTCCGATCATATAGGACGCGTCTTTTAAATCAATCTTTTTATGATTTCTTATCAGGCTTTCTTCTCCATCCTCTTCTTTTTCTAAAAGTAACTTACGTAACAATTCTTTTCTATAATACCGTTTGAAAGTCTCAATAACGCCTTGATCCATGGGCTGTAATAATGAAGTCACGTTAGGTGGAAGAAACATTACTTTTATAAACTCGTCTTTTTCATTTAGGACGTCACATGATGGATGAGTTGGGGCGTTATCAAGAAGCAGTAATGTTTTCTCTCTTTTACCATTTTTCAATTGGTGGGCTTTTACAGAGGGTATAAAAGTTTCTGTAAACCATTCCATGAAAATTGTACTATCCATCCAAGCACTCCTTTGCGAAGTATAAACGATAGGCATGACAGACATATTAACGTGCTTGAAACAACGTGGTTTCTTACTTTTACCAATTACAAGCATGGGCAGTCGGTGGCTGCCAGTAGCATTAGCGCATGCTAAGGCAGTGATACGATCCTTGCTTATTTTAGGACCAGGTGCTGCTAATTCACGACGTGAAGCAAGAGTTTTTCGCGGCAAAGCTTTCCAATTAAGCCCGGTTTCGTCTGCATTGTAAACGTTTTCTAGAGCGTATTTTTCTTGGTTCATTATATCCCTTAGTTTGATTTTGAATGATTCAGCTGCTGATCAATCAGCAGATAGTTTTTCTCCTTGTATTTGAAGCTCACGAATGCCATGTCTCGACTTAAATCGTTTTAACCAGCCTGTGCTTGCTTGAAAATTAGACGGCCCTTCCAGTTTTTCGTTAAATTGAACTGCTTTTTCACACAGTATTGGGCCAGAAATAGGTTCTCCTTGGGCTCTTTTTTGAGTAAACCACTTATATAAAGCATCATCTAAATTCGTGTTTGCGGCAAGTTTCATCGTTTTACGACTCGAGGATCCGTCAGAAGAATCGAGCTGGGATATAAAGTTACTTATGCTCGTCTTTTGTTTTTTTATATCCGTTATGGTAGACTTACCAACTTGATATTCAATGGATAACTTGGTTGCAGATTCGCCTTCCTCTAACCGTTTATTAATCTCGTATTTATCTTTCATAGAAAGAACAACACGTTTACGTTTAGGCATTTTAAAGAAAAAGTTTACTTTCACGCGGCAAAATTAACAAGTGCACGAATGAATTAAAAACGAAACACAAAACACGCGAGTAGGTACAATAACAAGTGCACGAATTGCGACAAGCGAGCTAAAACTAAAGCGCGGGCGGCGCGCGCGAAACCCGCGCCGCGCGGTCGGAGGTGGGGGTATGCATTGACCCGCGCCGTTGACGTTCGGATAAGCGGTCGTTCGGTTAAGCGACGTTCGGATAATCGACGCTCCACTGTACCTACAACCTTATTTACAAACTATTTATCTACCTCGTTATTTATGTAGTTTTTATTTGTAACGCCTCTGTTTCTGGTTTTGTTTTTGATTTTGATTTACAAGCTCCTTCTAAATGACCTATCTTACTGCAGAAGGAACATTTAACGTTACTGTTGATAGGACATTGGTTCCTTCTGTGCCCTACTTCCCCACAGCTGTAACACGTTACAACATTGGTAATGTTGGTTGAAGGTTCAATTTTACCATCAGAATTACTTGAAACATTATTTGCGTTTGATCGAAAAGAATTTTTCGTGGGAACTGAATTCTTTTGTGTACCCTCAATGTTAGACGGTTTGTGAGTTTTACCATGCAAAAAGGCCGCCAACTCATCACAATATCGAAAATTTCGTGACTCGGCAGCAACGGTAATGTTTGTATCGCATATTGAACCAACGATAACGGAAATTATATCTTGTTCCCTAAACCCTAGATGTAAGCTGTCAATTTTAGATTTCTGTTGAAAATAAAATTCGTACAAGGACTGGTTTGCTACGGGTTTTGCATCAATTAATTCTCTCAGAGATTGAAACATATTGCATGTACTTGAAAGGTGTCAGATCGAATCTTGAAGGTGTGACGCGTCACGCCATGAAAAAAAAAAATAAAAAAAAAAAATCGCACCACGTGGACCACGTGGAGGTGGAAAGCACCTCCACGTGGTCCACGTGGTGCGATTTTTTTGGAAGGAATCTAACCAAGTTTTTGCGGTATTGCGTAATTTTTGAAGAGCCTGATGCTTAATCATGCTGTCTGACCAGCCAAATGCACGAGCATTGGCTTCTACAACATTAATCCACATATCAACATCGTCTACAAGCGGGTCAAATTCGGGAATAACCGACGATAATACGACATTCTGACTCACGGTTGGCGATTGCTTACGGTGACGCTTCTTCTTTCGGCGAGCGCGCTCGTTAGCGCTGCTACTGCTGCTAGAGCTAGAGCTAGATGTAGAGGAGGACGAGCTCGAGGTATCCCTTCTCGATTTCCTTTTGCGGCGTGGCATATTGTGGGTGTGGTACGGTAAGCACTTCTGATGATTTACCTTTGCAGGTTGAAGTGGCATGGACAAGTCCTCCCTCGACTTGGCCAGTCCACCCACCATTTGAAAGGCACGGGCCACGTACCCCCGTGTGACCGGCCTCTCCTTCTGGCCTCCCCCTTCCTCCCATTCCATGTCGGTCAGTTGTATCAACCAGACAAGAATAAATATATAAATAGATATAAGATTGCAAAAAGCGGGTTTCCAACCCGTGCCCTAAGGGCTGGAGCTGCGCCCGTGACAAGCTTGCTGCTTACTAACAAGTTCAATAGTTGCTTTCGTACAGATGCTCGGACGGGACTTTGGTTCTCAACTGAGTAAAAAGACCAATAAAAAACAAAGCGGGACTGTTTTTTCACACTAGAAAAGAACACTCTGTTTTTACTTCTTTTAGTAATTGGAGTTATTAGCTGTTTATATCAAGATATAGAAATTTCGTTATTATTTGTTGGGTACCTCTTGAAAATACCTACAGACTGTAATGCTATTCGATACGTTTTGAGTTAACGAGAGATAATCCCGCACATATGCAAGTCGTTGGGTACCTACTCTTTTACACGCAAACTTCTCTCTTGAGGTCTTATAGAGCAGGGTCAGAAATGCAACACGTGGACGCGCTGAGTCGGAATCGGAACCCTGTTGTAGACGAAGTTATTAACGTGTCTGAAGTAAGGGAAACTGTTTGTACCATAACTACGGGTGACTGGCTGCTATATTCAGTTACAAGATCCTTACATTAGTAATATTTGAAATATTCTAGAGTCAGATGAGGCCGAGTCAAATAAATAGACATGTTAAAGGCGAACCGAATTCTGTAGATGTTGTTTCTTGGTCCGTTCATTAAAACTACAAAACAAAACTGTTATCTCTTAGTTTTTCTAGATTCGATCACAAAGTTCGTGTGTATAGCGGCTGTAAGAAACGCAACATCATAGTCTAGATAAATAATTTAGGTTATTTGGAAATCCTGCGTTTTGGGTCGTCTTGTGCCATCGTTGACAGCATGGCTCGGGTTGGATTGCCATAGCTTAGTCGCAGGTTCGAGTAGCGGTCGGACACCCTCGGTCAGACGGACGGAGATGTCCAATTGTGGACATAGGCCTCCTCTGGCTCTCCTTGCAGCGTCTATAATATTTGTTGTAAATAAATGGCTTTATTATTATTATTATTAAATGAACAATTACGTTCATTATGGCTAGGAAAGTAAGCATACGATGTTTATGTCTGGTATCTTCTTACATCGCAAAAATAATTTACAATAAAATGTAATCATAAGCAAGCAACCACATACGTTGATTGTGTCTAGTACAAAAGTAAATTCTAAGTAGTATCAACGTGCAGTAAAGCTATTAGGTTTGTAACTTCAGAAGAGTCAGAATTATGATTGGATTTTTTTAAGTAAAGTTATTTCTGTTAATATTATGATTGCGAAAATTTGTATATTTTCTGATGATCTGCAGAAATTTGTTCTGTTGGTCTGGGTGTTTTCTATGTATAATAAAAAATATCTATCTATGTAATGTATTGTATTAAGTGTATCAGTCATCTAGTACCCATAACACAAGCTCTGCTTAGCTTGGGGCTAGATGATGCTGTGTGGACTGTCCGGAATTATTTATTTATTTATTTATATTGTGTATTACTCATCTTATTTCATATTAGTACTTAAAGGCATTGTAAATAAATAAAAGAGTTATTTAAAATATGTGTTTTATTAATGTTTAAGACAATTATTAGGTAAATGCAAAAAGAACTAATTATAACAACACAGTTGCTAATCTTAACAAAATCAGTTCTTCATATACCTTTTAATGAACCATGTTATATTATAATATTGTTTACAACAATTATTAAATGCGAAAAAAGCCTAATGATAACTAATCTTAACTTTAGTCAATTCTTCATATACCAAGTAAACTATCTAAGTAGCGATCAATAAACTTGACTATTAAAAATATCACCTTTTATAAAACTCAACTCACACCTTATTAGTAAGAATCAACATTATTATATTAATGTTATTGACTAAAATTATTGTTTAAAAATCTTTTAAACACTCATAACATAAAAGGTGCTCTTTGAGCAAGTCAAAAGCTTAAAATGCTATGAAACCATGTTGGTGCTTCACCGTTTAAATTATTATATTTTTTATTTATTTTATTTATTTTTTTTTTAAAATATAATAATTTTATTAATTTATAGTAGTTAATACTTAAATATCTTCAGCTTTTTAGTTATCTATTACAGGCGAACTTTTGAAATAGGTAACTTATACCAAAAATTTCGTCTATTTGTCGGATTAGTGGAACAAGATTTGTTATTATTGCCGCTTTGCACTCTTTGTCAATACCCCTTGGCTCTGTTTTCGCGACTGCTTGAGGGAATTCCATTGATTTGGATATCTTCACTTGAAGAAAATCAAGCTCAGTGTAATTTTCTTCGGCATGACTAGTCTTATACATTATCTTAAGGAGTCCTCGTTGGACTTGAACGCACATCATATCCTTCAAATACACAAATACAAATTGTCTGACTTTATGTTGTCATCCGTTGGACGCGGAAATTTATCTACGGCCTAAATAATCTACAGACTTTCGTAAAAAGTTTCAATATTCGATTTTCCCTCCAAATGAAGAGCAGTCACTGAATTTCGTTTTAAATCCATTGTTCTAAATTCGTATGTGTTTCTCTCACAGCAAAATCACTTCATAAGATGATAAACAATATGTCAAAGACCAACATTTGAAATTTTGGCGGCGTTCGATTCAGTGGTTCGAACTTTACAACAGTTAGATAGAGACGGACAGTTCAATCGCCACACCCGGTACATCCAATCAACATTATATTATAATTATTATAATTATAATAATTCCGGACAGACAGCATCATCTAGCCCCAAGCTAAGCAGAGCTTGTATTATGGGTACTGGATGACTGATAATTATACTTAATACAATATACTACATAGATAGATATATTTTTTTACTATACATATTAAACACCCAGACCAACGAAACAAATTTCTGCAGATCGTGCACAAATTTGTTCCGAGGCGGGAATCGAACCCGCAACCTCCTGCGTCGCAGGCGGACCTTCGCCCACCGCGCCACATCGGTCGTCATCAACATTAAAAGAACTTTTGGCATATTATAACGAAATCGTCTTGGTAGAGTTCCCGCATTATTGGGTTTTTTTATCCCGATGTGCTTTCCGTCTATGGCTCCAATAGCATTAGGAAAACCAGCTCTAATATAGAATTGTTTCGCTACCTATTTTATCCAATCCTTATTGGTTTTTTTTAGAGGTTTTTCCATATACAGAGGCTGCAAACACACCATAGCTTGTTGCATGTTAAACCTTAATTATACTTCTTAACCCTTTGAGACCTGAATTATTATTTTTTCTTCTGACTAACTGATTATTTTGTTTATGATAGCATTTACCTGAAATAGATATAAATTAGAAAAAAAAATCTCGTATAATTAGTCTTTGAGAAAAAACGTTTTCTTTTAATGTCCGCGTTTGAGGACATCAATCAGTACAAAGTGATGTGTTGATTTATAAAGGGAGAATTTTAGAAGCAAAAAATTATGTTATTTTGATAGTATTTTATTTACATAAACAAAATAAAAGTAAAAAAAAACTGAAATCTAGCCTCCTTGGTGAAACAAACATACAGGTAAATGCGGTATATAGGATAAATGGACCTAGTCATAGGTATAACCTAAATTGTATGAAATCGGTAAAAACATTACACGTTTTGATCTATTGCATGTGAAATAGAAGAAAGCAGTTCTTTACCTTTGTAAGGCATAGATGTACTTTGCATATCAATGCATGCAAATCCGACAGATTTCCTTCGCGAAGCGCTCTCAATGCGTCTTGTGAAAACATTTTTCAGTAGGTAACAATTTCAATTCTGAAAAAACACAAGCTGTTAGAAAAATGTTTCTACAATTCAATAACGCATGAATAAACTATAAACAAACGGATTACATAGGAAAACTTTTGAAAATTGTCCAACCGTTTTAGTGTTTGATCTGTTTCAAAAAATATCAGTTGAAAACGGTTGTCCGCAAATGAGTAAGTACATAAATAAAAATCATTTTTTCCCTACACAAAACAATAATAAATAATCATAAATTACGTCACTTATACGCACAGTAAATAATCCTATCAGTTTTTATATTTTTCACTGTGGAAATGAAAGAAAAGCACAATATTCCATAATAAATAAAATAGCTCACCTTGGCAGTCACAAAATTTGAACACTACTGGTCTACATTTTATGAAATAGTACTCAAAGTCATCAAGAGATGGCGTTTAGAGCATGTTTGTGGAAATTCGGATATGTTATCTATACGCTGTAATATTTTTTTTTCATGAATTCAAATAATTTAGTACCTTAATATTTTTTCAAAGTTTATGTCCGCTATTGCGGACGCCAGGACGCTATTCCATGTAACGGTCGTAACGGGTCGTACACTTTCAACTGGCAATTAAATCATGTTCTTTAAAGCAAACATATTAATTTTATAATTTTAATAATGGCCTTTTAGCCTATACTAAATAAATAATAATTAAGTTTTCTGTAAGTTTCATAGTTTTTTTTTATAATTGGCCGCAAGTACCGTAACGGTCGTAACTTGATTTTGTGTCTCATTTCCGAGTGGCGCGACCTTTTTACGAAACTCTGCGAATTATCTTGGTTTTATGAATAAAAATTAACCTTAAGCTGTAGCTCAATTAATAACCTACTACCTACACTATTTATTAACCCGTGAGAAGGCGCGCCTAAAGTTGTTACACGGATAGGCGCGCGCGAGCAAATTGCTCACACGACTTTAAATGCTTATATTTCTACAAAATAAGTATTTTTTGGCTATAAATGGGTTAATAATAAATAAAACAGCATTTATGAATTACGTCAACAGGAGTTTTAATTAAAACAATGAAACATAAATGCAACTTTTACCGCAAATAACAAATTAACTTATTTTGGATCTAATGTCTTTGGAAGTCTTCAAAAAAACCACCATAAAAAAAATATATATAACAATACTTAAAAATTTCACTCTTCCATGAGAAAAGGACAAGTGTGCCTCTCGTAACATGATGTACACATATACGTTATGTGCTCGGTGCAGAGTAATTGCTTGCATGAATTGCATGCTTTTTTTCATCGTCTGTTCATACATTTAGGACATATAGCTCAATTTTTTTTATGTGTGTTGTAACTGAAAACAAAATATAATTGCATTAAAATAACGGTTTAAAAGTACTTACGTAATTAATAATCAATTTAATAGAATAAAACACAAGAAAAACATAATCATATTCTTTTGGTGCAAAAAAAACACTTACGTGGATTGGCGCGCGATGAGCAAATTGCTTCCACAAATGCTTCACTGCGTGGTCGCAGCGGGCCTGAGCAGTGTTTGAATTACTTGAGGGGAGAGGGGTTGAATAGTTAGGAAGGTACCTAGGCGCTCAGGATTCCATGAAGTCAGAATTACCAAAAAATCCCGCAATCAATTTTAGTGTGAGCAAATTGCTCATAGCGCGCCTTCTCACGGGTTAAAGAAAATAGTGCTATAATTTAATATTCACAGAGTTATTTTATTGTAACGGTCGTAACAGGCTTTTGTAACGGTCGTAACGAGTACGAATAAAAAACATAATTATATGAAAAATCTTAATATCTTAAACATTACAAATTACAAAACAGACTTAAACTATGTAGGAACTTCCGTTACGTTATTAAATGTTAAATTCACGGGTTCACTTCTCAAAAATATCGACACTGTGATCAAAATTGTAGTAAGTGCGGATGCCCCTATTTTGTAGTATTGGATCCGGTAAAATTGTAATTATATTTTCAAAAGGGACATCAAAAACGTCTTTTTCGTGACTAATGAATGATTTTGCGTTCTTGTCAATCATTTTCAAAAACATTACGCGGACCTCGCCTTCATTCATCGTCACTGACGGTACTCTGGCAGATCGCAGCATACTTGTATTCCGTTTTCTTTTTGCCCTCTGCAACAATTTTGACTAGGATAAACACGTGTTTATCCTAGTCAAAAGGGCAAAAAGAAAACGGAAGAAAACGGTTTAATATTTTTTACAGACACTTCATTGTGATTCTTCTTCAGAATCGCTATACACTTCGCTGAAACGCAATTTTCGCTGCGCTGCAGCTGATATTGATGGTTGATACTCAAACAGTTCAGTTTCTTCTTCCTTATCTGCAGCAAAGGCAGAAAGAGGAAGTGCGTCTTCATCACTCCAGTCACTGTTTTTAATATGGTTGATAACCTTAACAATTTTTTTTTCTGATTTAGATGTTTGTGCCACTGCAATTTCACTCTCATTTACAGCTCTGAAATGGTGATAGCTCTGAATTTTCTTGATTGGAAGGATGTGTAACCAGACGTTGTCAAGAAAAGCTTTTTCATCTACAATGTCAGTTTTAGACACGTATGCTACATGTAAGCCTTTGATTTCTTTCTCCACATACAAAAAGAAGTCTTCAGCAGAATTGAGCATAACTTTTCTTGATTCCACGCAACTCGTTTGACTGTGCCGCCTAATCCATCTACCGCACCCTTCCCATGCGACGCAGCGAAAAAGATCCATTGCAAGTCATCCAGATCAGTATTTTCCTGAAAAAAGTAAATAACAATATTAAGATGGTTTCAATAGCTTAGTAAATACTTGTCAATTAATTACTTTATTGATCAGTGGATAAGCACAGAATACCAATACTAAAATATCCTATCTTTACTCTTCTTGGTGTCTTGCAAAGCACATGTACCTACCATACCATCAAGTTTTAGATTATACCCAGAAAATAAGGTCCATACACCACATCGGTATAATTAAAATAGGGGTGATTTATTCTCATACGGGCAGTATTTTTTGAAGGGGCCTATCGTTGTTGGTACCTATAGAGTCAGTGTTTTTTCAGTTGTTTATACTGAACAAAAAATTTTATTAAATTTTTATTTAACCTGTAATAATTAAGTTGTTAAACTTATAAATTATGCATATATTTACTAACCTAAACTTCATATATTTTGGTAATAGTTAGTAGTTTTTTAATTACATAACTTTAATAGCGAAGAAAGGGAAATGTAACATAATTTAGATTAGACATTAGATAAAAGATATTTAGTCCGGTCAATTTAGACATTCGAAGCTACATAAATTATACGATATTATATGATGACTCTTACCACGATATTATGACTCTTCCGATTCAACGACTCAAAAGACACAAAAAATATAACCCAAAAAAATATGTACTTACCCTTCAGTAAGCATGGCTTTATGGCATTTTTTCATGTTACTTTACTTTGTGTCCTTTTTAATGTACTAGCCACATCTTCCAAAACTGATAGGTATTGATTTTGTTCTGCAGTCGGCGGCTACATATTTTATCACTTTTATGTCGGTAAGTACAGAATTGTCTTTTGTATTATTTTTTCACTCCACTCTAAAATGTTAGGTTATGTTCACTTTTATTAGTCTTTATTTGTGGTAAGATAAGATAAGATAAGAAAAAGTTTATTTGGATTCTACAAAATATACAGTGTAAGCTATAACTAAAACATAAAACAATAAATACATGGAACCTAAAGGGTGGCCATCAGCGTGTGCTGCAGGAGCTCGGGGAGCAACTACAGCGCTGGGCTTCCTTGTCACCTTAGGGCGCGTCACTGGCCATGACGCACTTTTTACAATTTACTAATATAGGTAGGTACCACATAATTATATCGTACAACACAATACATATTGCACTTATAAATAATACCTAAGACTTACAAGTGAACGAAATTTATTTGAAGGGACACAAAAAAATTAAATTAGAGAAACAAAAACAGGTAATTGTCTTTGTTGCACAAAATGTCTAAAGAACCACTTCTTCATCCAATTCTCCAAGTATTTAGGTACAAATCGTATATCAAAACACAAGCACTGCACATCCAAACAAGGTTGACCTTTGTCCTTCACTTCGTGTAACTATGCACAATGTTTTTATTGTCTCGAAATGTTCTCACCACAATATTTACTTAGCGTCTTCGTACGAAACGTTTTTCAAACAATTTAAATCTTTTATAATGAATGTTCACAAATCACTGAAGTTACAAATTTACTGACGCACCAACACACATTGTTCTGTGGAAATTCTAAGGTGGAACGTGACTTGCTGTTTCTGAAATTTCGAGCGCACGCCGGTCGAATCCGCGACCCTTTCCGTAGCTTTGTTAATCCGTTATTATAAATATTTATGTACGGGTATTTATCGCGTTTATTTACCTATTTTTCCCGAGGTTTCGACAGGTTTACACACTGCCAGTGTCAGAAAGGATTACGTGCCTTGAGAGATATAAGAGAATCGAGCCCAATAATGTTGTTTGACGTATTCGATTCTCTTATATCTCTCAAGGCACGTAACCCTTTCTGACACCTGCGTATGTGGAACAGACAAAAGCGGTCGTCCTATTAGGAAATGAGCAGGGGTGAGAGGTGTGAAGTCGGAAGGGTCAGAGCTTAAGGCAGTGATGGGACGGGAATGAAGTACGGCTTCAACTTGAGTTAAACATGTATGCATTTCTTCATATGTGAAGTGAGTAAGTTGGAGAAGCCTACGAAGGTGATGCTTGGTTGAACGAACAGCTGCTTCAGCCATACCGTTGAAATGAGGTGTATAACTAGGAACAAAATTGAATTTAATGCCTTGTTGTGCGGTAGCAGAACTAATTTGATTATTTGAATCTTGCAAGAAACGATGCAATTCATTGCAAGCGCCTACAAAATTTGTGCCGTTATCCGAGGTGATACTTTGCGGTTTGCCTCGACGAGCAACAAACCGATTTAAGGCAGCCATAAAACCTTCTGTGGTAAGATCTGTAACGAGCTCCAAGTGTACAGCCTTTACAGACAAGCAGACAAAAATACACAAGTAAGATTTTATTAGCTGGCACCCTCGACCTTTACGATTGGCTATCAAAATACTTCCTGAATAGTCAACACAACAATTTAAAAAGGGAAATTCTAGTTTAGTTCTAGATTCTATTAACTGACCCATAATGGGTTGAACGTTACTGGCTTTGAACCTAAAGCATTTTATGCAACCTTTCACAATAGATTTAGATAGGTTCCTGCCTCCTAAAGGCCAATAAGTTTGACGAATATTGGACAACAATAACTGCGGTCCAGCATGTAAGAGACTCAAGTGATACATGTGAAATATCATTTTTGTGATGTGATGTTTGCTACAAAGCAAAATAGGATGCTTTACATCGTAGCTATAAGCTGAATTATCTAGTCTGCCACCTACTCTCAAGATATCATTGTTGTCTAGAAACGGGGTCAATGATAATAATCTATTTTTTCGAGGTAGAGTTTCCTGATTTTAAGATATGATATTCATCTGGAAACATTTCTAGCTGGGCAGTCTGCAATATAAAATTATACGATTTATTTAATTCATCGCAAGAAAGATGACCAGTATATTTATTTGATTTATTTTCGCAGTTGTGAATGAATCTATGTACGTACGCGATTATTCTTTGTAAATGTGTAAACTTTGAATACCTAGATAACAATTTTGTATATAAATTGTCATCGTTCTTGTTTGAATCATTATTTATAAGTAAACATGACTTGAGATCCGGTAGATCGCGTTTCTGCGTATTGTTAGGCATTTTAGGCCAGTTTTCAACTGACTCGCGTAAGAAGGGCGGCCCTGACCACCACAAAGAGGCCTCGCTGATAGAATCAGCCTTCACCCCGCGAGAAACAAGATCTGCCGGGTTCTCCTTCGACGGCACGTAGCCCCAGTTGTGGCCGGCTGTAATCTTCGATAGTTTATATATGGTATGAAATAAAACTGGACTGTAATTTTGTATGGCTGTATTCATGAAACAAAGAAAGTGCTCGATGGTTCGGTGGTCGCTGCTTGAGTTTGAATGGTCTCCCCGTCGGCTCCGTTGGCTCGGCTCGGCTCCTCTTTCTTCGGAACTTCAGTCCGGTGCGCACGCGTGGATACCGAACCTTGATGGCTTTGTCTCCGACAGCCAGCGTTCTTGCCTTATGTGAAAGGAGTGACGGACAAAATTGGAAATCTTCTTAGTAAATTTTCAATCAAGTCGATTTACAATCCTCTCACGAAGATGGCGAAGTGTCTACGAACACCTAAAGACGTACCATTGCAAGTTCCTGGAGTTTACAAAATCGATTGCAGCTGCGGGCGTTCCTACATAGGCCAGACTAAACGCACGGTCGCTGAACGTGTTAAAGAACACATAGCAGCGGTCAAAAATCGACAAATAAACTAAACAAGTCTGCAATAGCCGAGCACATAGTAGACTCAGGACCCAACCACTGGATTGAACTACATAAACCACAAGTGATCTTTAATGAAAGGCATTACTGCAAGAGAATGGTTCGGGAAGCGACTGAAATTAAGAAATATCCCAATTTCAATCAAGAAGACGGTTTCAGACTCTCTGCCTCGTGGAATCCAGTTATAGCTAAGTGTACTCGTAGGCCGGTTTCTCAATGCGTCGCGGACACTGTTAGTGTTGTGTGTCGTCTACATTTTTTTTTTTTTGAAAATGAAAATGTTTATTTCGATAACTTATAAATTAATCATATACATGTTCTGGAGTCCCCCTTTAAGCAATATTTGCTTGTATTAGAGGACACCGCTCTTACCAAATAAATTGACAGTTTATAAGTTAAAAAGTAATGAATCTAAATTAAACAAACTATTTACATAATACAATAAAAATAAAATGAAAAGATTAATATACTAGCCAGATAAATTGACAGTTTATAAGTTAAAAAAGTAATGAATCTAAATTAAACAAAATAGTTACTTAATACAATAAAAATAAAATGAAAAGATTAATACTATCCATATTTAAAAACAATATAAAATTGGTGTTATGAATGTATGTAGAGTGTGTTTTTAGAAGGAATTAGATGGTCTATCTCCAATATCACCAGCCTCATAAGAGTCGGGTACCAGAGTAGAACACCGTTTATTTTCACCCGTGTGAGTTATTTGGGCTTTAAAGCCTCATCCTTTGTACAATGGTCTCTATTTCGTCATAGTTGTTCGACATCAGCCATTCAGTAATGATTTCTTGCATTTAAAAAGTGACATTGAAAATATTCCTAGACGTTTATTTGCTAAATTATAAATATATGATGATTGCCAAACATATTGTCTCCTTGCGAATATAGTTTTAACTGCTACTACGGATATTGGGTCTTTCTTTCTACGGCTAGAGACTTTGTCCTGCTCAGCATCATAATATAATGTTTTATGAATTCTAAGCAACAGCTGCAGTATGTAGAGTTTCCTTACAGTAAGGAGTCCTGATTCAAGGTATAGGCTATCGGTAGAGAATCTATAGGGCTTGAAAAACATAACCTTTATTAGGGAACGTTGCGCTCTTTCCAGCTCTAAGAATTTCATTTTAGTTGTCCCTCCCCAAATTGGTAAACAGTATCCAATTACTGATTGCGCTAGTGATGTGTAAATTTGACAAAGAAGGTCTGTTGGTGCTACGTGACGCAGTATTTTGAACGTCCATATTAGTTTTCGGACTCTATTCATGATAAGTTCAGTATGCATATGCCAAGATAGTCTCTGATCAACCATTACACCGAGATATTTAGTTTGTTTCACTCTATTTATTTCGGTGCAAGTACATGCAAGACTGGGGTTACAACATTTATGAAATTTTAATTTGAAATCATTGGATGGTTGAGAAGAGTCATAAATAGTAAAGCATATGTAATTAGTTTTAGAGATATTCAAAGTTAGTAGGTTGATGTCTAGCCAGTTAGAAACCTTTAGTAGACCATTTTCAGCGGATTCTTTAACACTGTCCCAAGTTTTCCCTGAAAAAATTATGGCTGTGTCATCCGCGTATGACAAAACATGCTCTTGGTCTATGCTCATCTTACTTAGACTATTAATATACACGAGGAACAGGGTAGGACCCAATACACTGCCTTGGGGGACACCGAATGTTATTGCTTGTTTTTGACTTATATGATCACCTATTTTTATTCTTTGCTTTCGATCAGACAAATAATCCTTGAATAACAAAAGCGGTGTGCCACGGATCCCTATCTTTTCAAGTTTGTTCAAAAGGATTGGGATGGAGACTGTGTCAAAAGCTTTTTTGAGGTCCAGAAAGACTACAAGACACTTACTTCCACTGTCCAGTTGATCTGTTACAGTGGAAGCAAGTGCCAGGATGGCATCTTCTGTGGACATGCCTTGACGAAAACCGTACTGGGATGGTGACAGTAAATTAAATTTGTTAAGGAAACGAACCAATCGCGTATTTATGAGTTTTTCTAAATTTTTTGAAATGAATGAGAGGACTGATATTGGTCTATAATTTACCAAAGCAGACCTGTCTCCACCCTTATAGACAGGCGTTACCAGGGCTTCTTTTAGTGCTGACGGAAAAACTCCTTGTTCGAAACATAAATTAGCTAGATGTGTAATTACGGGTGCAAGTTGCTCGTGAGCAGCTTTGATAAAACTATTTTTTATTTTATCAACACCTGGAGCACTGTCAGATTTTAAGCTCATTATGACGGTTCTGACTTCATCAACATCTGTGTTAAAGAGCACAAAAGCGTTTACAGCTAGGATTTCTCTGAAATCGGTGTTTGTGTTTTTATCCGTAATCTCAGACCTTGTAGCTGTAATTTCGTTTGCTAGAAGTTTACCCACAGAGCAGAAATACTCGTTAGCTTTATCAGTACTCAACTTCGGGGTTATATCTATGTTTAGTAGTTCATCACTTTTTGTGTTTTTGGTTTACGCTGAGTAATATCATTGATTGCATTCCACAGTTTTTTGGGGTTTTTGTGTGTTTTCTGTAGTTGATCATAGTCATATTTGCGTTTTTGTTTTTTAATTATACAATTGCAATAGTTTCGATATCTCTTAAAAGTAATTCTTAATATTTCATTATAGGGATCCAGTTTTAGTCTTTTTTGCATGTTATTTCTGTTCCATATACAACGCAGTATTCCAATAGTCATCCAAGGTTTAATAAATCTTTCTTTCTGTGGTATGGACTTAGTTATGCTGTTCATTGTTATACATTGCTGTAACCTATTAATTAAACTATCAGTTAATTTGTTTGGACAATTTATATATAGTAGTTCTGATAAGTTAGTATCATGTATGTATTTTAAAGCTCCTGTTATGTTAAATAATGTTTTAGTTTTAGTGATTATATTTAGATTTTTAGTGTTAGAGAGTTTTAAGAAAATCATGTTATGGTCGGTGATAGTAGTATCTAGAATAGCTATAGATACTGACTTATTTTCTGGTTTGATTTTAACAATAAAATGGTCTAAACAGTTACTGCTTCTCGTAGGCAACGTATGTCCCGGCAAAAGACCATGCATAGCCAACATATTTAAGTAGTTCAATCTGTTTGAGCGTTCAAGATTATTCTCATTTGGCTTGTGAATGAGATTTATATTTATGTCACCAGTAATAATAATATTGTTAAATTGTGAAGAGATAGAAGTTAGGTGTTGATTTAAGCTATTCGTAAAATCATTAGTGTTCAATGTTGACGGGGATCTATAAATACCTAATATTATTAAATCCGGGAATACTGTTATTTGTAGACAAGATGCATAACGAAGTTTGATTTCACTGACTTTTATTTTATGTGTATTCTTGATATAAGCTACTACTCCATCAGCTTGGTTTAAATGGTTTGTTGTCTGGAAAGATGTACAATTTATGATTTGGGGTATGTTTTTGTTTGTGTTTAATCTACATTCACTGAGTATGAGTAGGTCTAATTTTGTAGTTAATTTGGCTAGGTGTAGTTGTAAATCATCAAAGTTTGCATAAATACTTCTAATATTTTGAGATATAATTGTAAAATCAGAGTTCTTTATTTTCATTATGTTTGGAAACTCACACATAGTACAGCTATATACTTGAGCTATTTCTAATTTGTCTATTTCTTGTATTGTGTTTAAAGTGCTATCCATTGTTGTAAGTTATTAAGAAATTGAAGGCATGAGCTATTTCGGCATTTTGTGTAGTAGTTTTGGAGAGTGTATGTTTATAAGTTTTGAGATGCGTATAATTTAAACTGTTATATACCATTGCATATGAGGATGTAGTGATAAGGATTATTTGTATTAATGTTTGATTGTACATAAGATTTAAAAATTGAAGTATGACGAACTTTAAAATTAGTTTCGGTATTTTAAACAATGTAATAGTGAAAAGTATTGGAAAGGAAATTATGTCTAGTCATTTGTTTTGCATAAGGCTTTGTACTTGTGCTTCTGATCTTATTTGAATAATGGGAGAGTTTTCCCCCTTCCTGATGTAGACTCTACCATACGCTGTCCAACAAAACTTGTATTCCATTGATTTTGCTAAGTCTCGCGCGAGGTAGAAAAGGCGGGCAGCCTTGGCCGTAAGCTGCTCCGAGACAAATAGGTGCGTACTCGTCCTTCTTCAAGCCCAGGTGTTTTGCGCATACATAGCTTTTCTTTATGTCTTATATTGAAGGATTTTGTCTTTTTCAGGAACTCAGTTTTTACTATAGTTGACGCTAACTCGACTACAATTGGACCATTTTTATCGCTTCGCTTATTCTGCACTCTATAAATATCAACGATGTCATTTTTTTCAACTTTGCAGTCAATAGCTTTTGATAAGCTCACAGTGATTTTTATCAGTTCTTCTTTGGTCTCTTGAGACTGTTTAGGTACATTTTTTATTTCTAAATACGCCAGAACCGAGCACCCGTGTGTGTGTATGCACTCACTTGGAAGTCAGTCTGCTTGGTGAGATGGGGCTCCAAAGGACAAGAGGCACGGGAGCTCCAATGCACGAGGGCGCAGCCACTCAACAAGTTATAAAATCAGAGAGAATCGCGAACACGTCCGTTCAGTACAAGAGCCGCGAGGCAAGGGCATACCTACACACACATACCTGTGTAGGTACATACATACCTTTTTGTAAGGTGGAGTGGGGATTTCAATCCGCTGGGGAGGCCCATACGGTCGCCTTTCCCTTGCTGGAGTTGATGGTGGGGTGGGTGGGAAGCTGTGGAACTTACTGCGGCGTCGAAGTTGATGAGACTTTCCTCGAGCATTTCTTGCTCGTTTTCAGTCTCTTCCAGGAAGTGCCAGGTGAATTGTGGGAAGTTGAGAACCATGTGGGCATCCTGGATAAACCCGACGCCAATGAAGGTTCGGTTCCTTTGCGACTCCAGTAATACCAAGAACGTAGTAGTTATAAGGCGGCCGCAGATCTTCACTGGAGCCTGCGTGATGAGGACAATTTGGGCGCGTTGGACTCCATCCGCAAGAGTCATCGTTACCTCTCGTTCGTGGAAGAAGTAACCCTTTGAGGCGCAGCTTGCAGTACAGGTCGAAGGATGCGATGCTCGACTTAGCGCAGCAATCAAGGTTGGCAGCTTCCTCATCACCGTCTGTCTACCTCTACGAAGATTACCGGTCGGTCTCTCGCGTCTGTGGGATGACCGATGGCGCAGACATCTACATTTCTTCCCGATCCATTCTGTGTCCTGGATTTATGGCACGTAGGGCAGTTGCTTCGGACTACGCCGGGTGCACCACAACAATAGCAACTGAATTTCGGCGTGGATGGGGAAGGCGCTTGGGTTTCTGTCTCCGTGGTCTTTGGCTGTGCTGGTCCAGGATTCACGGACTTTTGCCTTTTAAGGCACTGCTCCAAAGAATGACCAACGTTTTTGCAATACCTGCATTTAACTTTCTTTGAATTTGTTGCAGGTGGTTGATCTCTGGAGGGCTGCGCTTTCTCGTGTTGGACATCTCTAGCATTACCTTTCTCCTGGAGGAGGATCTCGATAGAGCGGGCTTCGGCGACCAGGTTTTCAAATTGCGTGATTTTCGTTCTCGATACTTTCTTTCTGATTTCCATTTTCAGAAGGTAATGTATCATGTCAATTTGTTGAGATTCCGGGTGTGCAGGAGGAGGAAGCTGGGAGAATAGCATGCGCTTGACACGAACGAAATCCTCAGTCCTTTCATCGGATCTCTGTCTCACCTGATGAATCTCAGCGTAGATGAGATGCGGTTCTCTCCGAGGGGCGAAGCTATACCGCAGGCGTCTCTCGAAATCTTCCCAAGATTTCACCTCGCTCTTGACACCTTACCACCAGATGCCAGCATCTTCCTTCAGCAGAAGTGGTAGTTGTTTAAGGGCGGTTTGGTCTGTCATTTTTTCCGCACGCTTGAAAATATTGATTGCAGCAAGGAATGCTTCCACTTCTTCTGGATTCCTTCGCCCATTGTAGGTGTAGTTGCAGGTGGTGAAAGAGCCCGACTTAGTGGGTGGGTACAGGTGCTTGGGTGAATCGTGCCATAAGGATCTCAAATTGCTCCATTGAAAGCGTTGCCATGGCGGACCGGTCTCGGTTTCGGGTTAATGATGGTAGTCACCCGACCGCTGTGAGTTACACGGTAATTGGTCCAGAAGAACGTCTTCGTTCGGCGGTGCTAGTGAATGGCTTCTCGTCGCTCATCCAATTTCCTGGTAGCTTCTCTCCGGTGCGTAGGGTGCTTGCTTTGCCTCGACGACGCCGTGAGATGTCTTTCGTGTGTATTGCGTCGTGCCGCACGTTTGGGCGCCAATTTGTAGCGGAGGAGCGGGGGGGGGGGATGACGAGAGAAGTTAAACACCAAGTTTGTACGAAGGAGTATTGGTTTATTAACAACTTAACCGATTCATTGCGGCACCCATTTTTCAAAACTTTTCGCCGTGGCTGTGAACGTGTGATTCTTTTTCTTGCGTTTTCACGGGTTTGACATTGATTCAAGTTTAGTTGACATTAAGCTACGGGAGTGTACGGCACGATGCACTAATTAAATTGGTTTTGAAGTGTTAAACTACGTGTATTTTCTAAAATGGATGGTAAGTGACTTTAATTTATCAGGTGTTTCAAACCTTTTCTGTTGTTTTAATTTTTAAACTTATTTCTACAATAAAATATTCCGACTTAGGGTTTATTTATTTACAAAAAACAATTCGTGGGGTAGGTAACATTTGAGTGGGATATCTTGCTTATAATTTAAATAATTACAATTAACAGATAAAAACACCTCCGAAAAAACTTGTGCGAACACGACACTTTCACTTGTTATTGTGAACTAACTTCACTGATAAAAAATAATTTCGGGTAATATTTTAAGTTCATTCGGTCATAATCTCAATCATTAAATGCGTTCAAGTGATTTAGACTCTCGGTTACACACAAAAAGTTCATTTTTCGTTGTCGTGTTATCGCGCGTAGATATACGCTTCGGCAGACTAACTTTTTTTTTGAGCGTGGGTGGATCTACGTTTCGGCATAGGAAAGGTTAAATCATTTTTGTTTATAGCGCTTCAAGTGTATGATAGTCACGCCAGCATTTACCCACACACAAGAACACTCGGCATTTTGAGCATTTTATCACGTTAGCTGTCCATGCACTACATTTAGTGCATTTTGGAGTAAGCTGTGAAGTCCGTGCACTAAATATAGTTCATAGCTCTGTTTCAAATGCATGAGATGTCAGGCACTGAACGCTAGAGCTACGAGGTTGAATTTCGGGGGACGTATAGATAGGTAATTTGGTAAAATAAAACACGATGGACGTTGCGAATTTTTTTATTTTTTTTTTATGAAAATGAGGTTCAAATTTGAAGTTACATTTCTATGACAGTTGAAAAGCAGACATTCAATGACATTCATTGAAGTTGGGGAAATACATTTGCATCAACAGAATTCTCCAGTATATCTTGCATAAAGTCATCTTCTCCGTCACTTTCTTCTAAAATACGACGCATGTCTTCATCACTTATTCTATGAGACATTTTGAAGTTATTGTGAAAAATAACGCTCCGCGACAAATTCAACAAGTTTTACGAACAGGTGTTTAGTGTTTCCCACTCTAAAACAGTATTACCAGCATATATTAAACCGGAACAAACACAAACAACACCTAAACTACCATTAATTATAGAATTTAAGTATCAATATAAAGGATACCACGATAAACTAATATTTTACCATGAAGATAAGTATAGAAACTACTCCATAAATAGATCAATAAGAATAAATTATAAGATACCTCATTGCAAACTGTATAATGAGGGTTATAATATGAGAACACCAAGAGAAATATGGACAATATTATATAACTATAAATTTTTAACAGAAACTGAAATGAAAACAGCAGAATTATTAATAATTAATAATTATAATACATTTAGGCATGATGATGGGTTTTAATAAAACAAGTGATCAAAGAATTGTGTATAATTTCGCTTGACAAAAATGACAAAAGTAGATATCACGAAGAGTCAAATTACGATTAACATAATCGTCAAATAACACACAAATAGAATAATTTAAATATTTTTCAGCACATCTCACACACAAATAGTAGGTTCCAGTAATAGGTTTCCAAAATTTCACTCGAATACGAACCCAAGACAAGGAACGATCTTCCAACAAAAACTGGAAATCTTGAGCAAATAATTCAATATTTTGGGACACTGAATCTTCATCGTAAGGATCAGTAAATATGTCACACATTGTGGGTAGGTAAGGTTTGAGTGTGAAGTTACCAAGCATAGCGTACCTAACTTTAGCATATAAATGTGCTAAAGTTATGCTGAGGAGTCCGTGTACCTACTACTTGTAGTGCACTATATATAAGCTGAGGAGTCCATGCACTAAATATGATGCACACAAAAAAACCCTAAAATATAGGATCTAAAAAAGAAAAACCAGGTTATTATGTATTTTTCTATATTTCATGACCTGATTCTAAAAGCTTATGAAGATATCAGTATGGACGCAGTGTGGTATACCCCAAATTATCTTGGGACAGCTAACGTGTTATATTGGTCTCTGTATCATGTCAATTTGTTGAGATTCCGGGTGTGCAGGAGGAGGAAGCTGGGAGAATAGCATGCGCTTGACACGAACGAAATCCTCAGTCCTTTCATCGGATCTCTGTCTCACCTGATGAATCTCAGCGTAGATGAGATGCGGTTCTCTCCGAGGGGCGAAGCTATACCGCAGGCGTCTCTCGAAATCTTCCCAAGATTTCACCTCGCTCTTGACACCTTACCACCAGATGCCAGCATCTTCCTTCAGCAGAAGTGGTAGTTGTTTAAGGGCGGTTTGGTCTGTCATTTTTTCCGCACGCTTGAAATATTGATTGCAGCAAGGAATGCTTCCACTTCTTCTGGATTCCTTCGCCCATTGTAGGTG